>BSBK01005918.1:2500-535000 GCA_027943335.1 Chamaecyparis obtusa
CAAATTCTACTAGTGAAAATTATAATTTGGAACTCAAACCTTAATATATGTTAGGTATAAAATGTTACATAACCTTTGATGGACTTCTATGTTGAAATTCATTCTCTTCCAAAGTTAAATAGAGAAATTATTTGAAATTGTCCTCGTCTTTCTATTTTGACATTTTGTTAGTGTTATATCTACAACATATCCAAATTCAAATTATACTCAAGGGTCACCTTATTCTTGCTTGCTATGTTTCTTTTAATTTTGATTCTATTAGATGGATCTTTGTGTTTTCTTGCTTTGTTTCCATACTTTTCCGTATTCATTATCCATTTTCTATCTCTCTGGTGTATCTTTGCTTTTCTTTTGATGCTTATATTTAGTGAAATCTGTTTGAATCCCAGTTGTAACTGGTGTGTTCTCCTTCATTAGGATTCACTAATTTTGGTTTGGTTTTAATATTTTTATCATATCTAGGTTTCCTTATCACATTCATTATCTAATTTTCTTGGTTTTTGGTCCCCAATAGCTTCATAGAGACAAGGACTCCTTTAACTGGATTAAAATAATCTACTCTGTGTGTTCTTTTTCCTTATTTTTTTGAATTTGTGTTGTTGATGGGTCCTGTTGGTGCCCAAAAATGATGGATCACTTTTGGCCAACTGACAGGTACACACTAATACCTCTACAATTCTGGCTTAATCAAGCCAAGGTTGGTAGGCCTAAATTCACTTTAAACTATCAAATTCTCTATGTTGCACAACTGTGTACATAAGATAAACAAAGTTCCCTCCCAAGGTGGTGAATGATCCTTAGAGGAAAGCAAAAAATCCTCTAATAATCTTTATTCTATAAATCTTGACTAAAGTGGATTAAACTAAGGACTCAAAAGTAATATTTTTGAAATAATGATTATATAATCTACAAACCACAAAGTATGAACCAAATGACAATTTCCAAATAATAGTTAGATCAATGCTGTCTAAATACTTGGGCTATAGAGTCATAAAAATTCAATCCTACGTACAATCAGAGATGGTTTTAAGGTAACTCACTCCTGTAAAGAGAGACCATCATCCTACAGGCTTCAATTGAAACACAAATTTAAATAACTTATACAATTAGTCCTATGGATTTTAACCCAACTTAAGAGCCCGAAAGGAACAATAACAGGTTCTCAGACCATGCAACTGCTATAAAATTGTATAAATTAAATTAAACAAATGAATCAATGAAAGAATGCAGTAGAATACCCTGGTTCATAGAGTATATGACAAGACTAATTGAAAACATATAACTTATAACCACAAATAAAAAAGAAGAGCACTTATCTTTATTAATGTTGAAAAAATAGTACATTAGAGTTCATATTGTAGTTGTGATCAAATTCTATCTATGAAAATGTATCTTGTATTGTCTTCCCTCTTTACATTTTACATTATGTATATATACATGTTTGAGTGGCTTAAGCCCTCTTTAGGGTGAAAAGACACACCCTTATTACAAATTATTTTGAAAAAATAATAAACTAACTAAAAAATAACTACCTATATTTCGGATTTGGGTCTGGTTAAAAAACCAAACACCTTGTGGAAAGCTAAGATTTTTGGTGGAAATAAGAAATTTGATTTCTCGAACTGGGTCTTTTTTAGATTTTTAAAATTCGACCATCTTCATCCTCTGTCAGCATCATCTTTGCAGTAGGTTGAAATTCCAACATTTTTTGAAGGCTTTGATCATAGAATTTTGATTGTTCTTGTCACAGAGCTTCCTTCCATAATATCACAACTTTTTAATTGAAAATTAATGTAATATTTTATCCCATTTCATGTACTCCATCATTAATTATTTGGCATGGAAATTAAGAGGCCATTTTTTAGGGTTTTATCACTATATAGGACTCTAAATTTTGCCCAAAATTTAGAGCTCCAACATGCTCTTTCTGGGGATGTATGCTCCATGTGAGCATAGCGAGATTCCAACTATCTCTGGAGAAGTAGACCAAGTATCCATACTAATCTGATGCAAAAGTAAAATTGAGTGGCCCCAGGCCCCCCAAAATTGAACATTGATCCTTTCCTCTATCAAAACACTTGATTTTGATCATGTAACACTTTAACCTTGTTACATTACACATGTCATCCTTATAGACAATTCTCATCGCTTTATCAATATGATCTTTTGCATCCAATCTATGTTCAACCCTTGAGAAATCATTAGGTATGTTGTAATCCTTATCGAATAGAAGATTTTGGTTAATCATACAAACCTGTAGGTTAGTCTTCTTTTTTGGGGATACCTTCTTGTTCACAATCTGTCCCATCTCTATATTTTGGATATTTTTTCTCCTCACCAAAAGGCTTTAAGAATAGCTTTTCTTCAAGAAGTACAAACTCTCTTTCACCAAGAGTTTGATTAGCTGGGACATTTCTAAAATTTTTAGAACTATGCTTCAACACATTCTCTTCATCATGTCTAGCTAATTCCATCTCATCTTCATATGTTTGGTGTACCTCTAGCTCAAAGGATGAACTCCAAGATATCTCACCCTCTGAATTCACTTCATGAGTTTCATCAACTTTAAAATTAGGACTGTTATCTTCATTATGATGCTGATGGATTCCATTGCATAAAGGATCCTCTTCAAACAATGGATTCGACAACATAGAGAAATCAAACATATCTTCATCTACTTCCTCTTCAAACAATGGATTCAAGAACATAGAGAATTCAAGCATACATTCATGAGAATTTTCATTTGGATCATCAAGTTTTTCATCAACAAGACTAACATCTTCATTGACATTATCTCCTGAAACTTCCTCCTGTTCATGCAGTTCTATTTCATCTCCACAATTTAATTTCTCTTGAATATGGGCTGATCCGTCTACCTCCTTACCATGGTGGATTGAGAAAAAAATTGGACCATTCTTCTTAGTGTGTCTTTGGTATTCTATGTCTAATAAAGCTGAAATTTCTCTTGTACTAAGAAGGTTTTCTTCCTCATCATCATGGTCATTGATACATGTTTCCATACACATCTCATCATGTACAAATTCTTCTTCAAGCTTATCCAAATTTTTATCCTCCATGTCACCACAAGTATTATTATGGTTCTCATGAATGTATGCTTCTTTATCTTGTATATGACTAGTGCATTCATCTTCCTCACCAAGATATCATCAAGCACAAGGCCTTGTTCAATCTAAGCAATGGCCTCCATTTTTTTGTCTTCATCATCTTCTTCTAATATATGCACAAGGAGCTTTACAGAAGGATTGGTCTCATGTAATTCCCAATTTTTTGACCTTTCTCATGATTTATTTTTGTGAAGGCATAATGTTTGAAGGTATTTATCGAAGAATGTCCACCGTTCTTATCAGCAAATATGTAGAAGACTCCCCTTCAAATCTCTCCAAGCTAAAAAATGCATCAAGTGGAGACATGTAAGAGTCCTCTTCCATATTGTGATCCTAAATCTTGTCTTGTTCATAATGAAACATATCAAGAAACCATTTCTCAAACTCTCTCCATGATGATATACTTTGTTTAGGGTGTCATACTAAAAAGTAAACTTGCATGATATGTCAATGATCTTACAAATAGTTTCATAATCACATCTTCTGCATAGATATGACAATCTAGAATAAATTTACAAAATGCCCGCAAATGTTCCATTGGTGATTTTGATCCATCTCCACAAAATTTTGGAACATATTTTTTTTATTTTAAGAGGAAAATCTTTCTAACCACCGGGGATGTTATCAAAACTCAATGGTCTATATACTTCAATAATAAATTTTGGTCTTGGGTCACAAAAGTTTGATACTTTATGTGAGTATGTATTTTGGTACATACTGAATATTTAAATTTGTAGTAACTTTTTTCTTTATACATTAGGTTCCTTTTCAATAGAGTTGCCACCTCCTTAAAGAGGAAAACTTTACTTATCCCCTTCTAGGTCTTCTCCCTTAGTAGAGTCACTAACTAAAATATTTTGTTAAATAGAGTCGCCATGTCATTTGAGGAATGTCTTGCTTCTAGGTTCCTTCTTCCAATAGAGTGTGCTTCCAAACAAACTAATATAACTACTTTCTAATTCTGATCTACGAAATCCAAAATTCTAGGTAACTTCACAATATATATTGTGAGCAACTCTCCCCAGCAGAGTCGCCAATTTGTTGGTGCCCAAAAATGATGGATCAATTTTGGCCAACTGATAGGTACACACTGATACCTTCTACAATTCTGGCTTAATCAAGCCAAGGTTGGTAGGCCTAAATTTATTTTAAACTATCAAATTCTCTATGTTGCACAACTATGTACATAAATAAACAAAGTTCCTCCCAAGGTGGTGAATGATCCTTGGAGGAAAGCAAAAAATCCTCTAATAATCTTTATTCTATAAATCTTGACTAAATTGGATTAAAATAAGGACTCAAAAGTAATATTTTTGAAATAATGATTATATAATCTACAAACCACAAAGTATGAACCAAATGACAATTTTCAAATAATAGTTAGATCAGTGCCTTCTAAATACTTGGGCTATAGAGTCATAAAACTTTCAATCCTATGTACAATCAGAGATGGTTTTAAGGTAACTCACTCCTGTAAAAAGAGACCATCATCCTACAGACTTCAATTGAAACACAAACTTAAATAACTTATACAATTAGTCCTATGGATTTTAACCCAACTTAAGAGCCCGAAAGGAACAATAACAGGTTCTTAGACCATGCAACTGCTATTCAAATTGTATAAATTAAATTAAACAAATGAATCAATGAAAGAACACAGTAGAATACCTTAGTTCATAGAGTATATGAAAGACTAATTGAAAACATATAACTTATAACCACGAATAAAAAAGAAGAGCACTTATCTTTATTAATGTTGAAAAAATAGTACATTAGAGTTCATATTGCAGTTGTGATCAAATTCTATTCTATGAAAATTTATCTTCTATTGTCTTCCCTATTTACATTTTACATTATGTATATATACATGTTTGAGTGGCTTTAAGACCTCTTTAGGTGAAAAGACACACCCTTATTACAAATTATTTTGAAAAAATAATAACTAGCTAAAAAATAACTACCTATATTTTGGATTTGGGTCTGGTTAAAAAACCAAAACACCTTGTGGAAGGCTAAGATTTTTGTTGGAAATAGGAAATTTGATTTCTCGAACTAGGTCTTTTTTAGATTTTTAAAATTTGACCATCTTCAACATCTTTGTAGCAGGTCAAAATTCTAGCATTTTTGAAGGCTTTGATCATAGAATTTTGATTGTTCTTGTCACAGAGCTTCCTTCCATAATATCTCAACTTTTTAATTGAAAATTAATGTAATATTTTATCCCATTTCATGTACTCCATCATTAATTATTTGGCATGGAAATTAAGAGGCCATTTTTTAGGGTTTTATCACTATATAGGACTCCAAATTTTGCCCAAAATTTAGAGCTCCAATAGGTCCAATAGACCACGATAGGTCCCAAGGTATTTTTGACCTACTTTTGACTTAAGTATATATCTTTATGATATCCAAATTTCATTTTGATTAGACTTCATTTCATGAATTTGTTGCATTTGGGTTCTTTCTTGGATGATTTTACTTCTCTGATATACCGTTTCCTCTAATAAGTTTGTAAAGATGGAAAATAGATATATTGGTATAAGTTGGCAAGAAAAGTATTATAGAGAATCATGTATGTTAGCAATGGAAAATGAGTAGATTAACATAGTTTGTGCACTAGCTACTTATGAATGTAGCTACCTCTATTACTTTACCTTCATTCTTATACCATAAGTCTTTCTTTGAGAACACTACAAAACATTTTGATTTGGAAACTCAAAGACTCTGACCTAAAGGAAAATTTGGAGTTACGAACATGTTTGGTTGTGAAACAACAAAAAATAATACAAAATGAAGCAGAAACAAGGTATTTAAATCATAGATAATCCAAGAAACACTTTCACTATTCTTACCATTCTTGTATATTGTCAAGCTTTTCTACTCCAAACTTTTGTACATGATAATATTTATCTTAATTGGTAGACATATTTTGTATTTATGTACACATGTATTTTCAAGGATTATCGGGCTTTACTGTTATGATTTTACCATTTTTACTAAATAGACAAGAACTATTACATGTGTCAAGGGTAAATGGGAGTTGACAATTTTTTTGTCTAATCAAATGTTATCATTGAAAAATATTTGAAGGCTTTGGCTATTGTTTTAATTTTGAAGTTAATTCTAGGATCTTGAATGATTTTTTTGGTCGAGAAACTTGAAATCAACATTCAGCATCTTGTTTATGACATTATGTCATTCTTACATGTTATATCAAAACATTGACCATGACATTAATTTTTTATTTTCAAGGAATTTGAAGATAATAGGTATTTTGTTTTAAATTTGAAGTAGAACTATCATAAGCATAAAAAATTGGGATGCCTCTTTTCCGTGCTAAATTATCCTTATGTTTTCTAGGAAACCACATATTTTATTCAAAAGATAGTATTTGTGTTCTTATTGGAGAATTTCTTAGTGTTTAATGACATATTGTATTCACTTTCATCATTTTATTCAATATTTTTTCATGATTACAAACTTACACTCTGCAAATATGTTTGACAACATGCCATTTTTTATTTGTTGGTATGTGATCAAAAATTGTAGTGGTTTTAAGGATTTTCTACTATTTACATCATACTAGTAAACTTGTGATTTGACAAAACTTGACAGACCCAATTCTAACTCAAACATGAAAGCTTGGTAATTTAAAAGAACCTAAATTCATCAACTCAGTAAAGCACAATTAAACTTGGTAAAGATTGCAAATACTTGGCAATCTCTGTGTAGGCAATCTTCTTGGCTATGATATATTAGTTTGAGCACCTACGAGTTGCTTGAATACTTGGTGAGTTTTCAATCTATGGTTTATATGCTAGCTTGATTTATTTTTAAGTGATATAAGATCCCATATCACCCCTTAATAATAATGTTTAGGGACAATGTCCAATTGGATAGGGGAAACCCTTTTTGTAGAGGTATAGGTGCTTTTATTGTTGACATACAAAAGCAGGTTTTGTGTTGCCTTGTAGTCCACTATTGTCATGTATGGTTGGATAACTTGCCCAATTGACTTGATGAAATCCATAGAATTGAGAGCCTCTCTGGTGGTCAAGGACTGAATCAAATGTTAAATAAATAGGTGCAACATTAGAGCCCTCATCATGACAACTCAATTTTTTTTGTTTTTTTTAAAGGTACATTGAAGTAGTTGATTATCTGATATATTGAAAATAGGTTTTCGGTAGATAGGAAGTTACCTACCCTATAGAGTATATAAGATATTAAGTCACTCTTGACATTCCTTTGTGGCTGCTAAAAGTGGGGACCGAGTCAACACTTTTTAAGGTAGGATTGATTAATAATTGTTCATGTTTCCTAAAAAAATTTGAAGACCACTTGTGCTAAGATTAAAATTCCACACTGTAACATCCATGGCTGAAAATGCTTCAAGTAAAGATAAAATCAATGATGTTGAAGTGTGTTAGAGACTACTAGTAATTACCATTGTCAATGAGGGATTGACACCTTCAATGACTTCTAGTGGGCTTGGAAGCTCCTTATAGAGCATATCATTTGGAAGTAGTTTCTCAAAGGTGAAGGGCTAAACACATATGAGGAGAAGACAAGTACACCCTTGGTTGTGTCATATTTTTCATATTTGCAAAAATTAAAAAGAGAAATTGTTTTAATTCCCTTGAATAGATTTTGGACACCAATCAATAAACAAAAGATAAATGTTTCAAGTTGACAAAAATCATTTCAAACAAGATGTGACAATTTCAAGTGTCTTTAGATATCTATTGAAGATTCAAGATGATATTCTTCGATTATTATTCATAGTGACTCCTAAATTATTCATTCGCAATAGTGCATTAGAAATTTCTTATTTTCAATAAAATGGATAGATATTTAATAAAACAACAAAAGTATATGCAAAGGTCATACTAAAGATGCATGCAAATAAAGACATTGGGCAAAATGTCATCTCTTTATTTTTCTTGAAACTTGAGGTGAACATTGCATATAGTCCAAAAATGATTTGTGGGTGTTTTTTTATGATCAAGGCCATGTAAGTGCCTAAACCTTCCAACTAGGATTTAGGGGGTTCATCTGGATAATCTTGTTGAGATAAAAGGATATAATGCATTTGATATTGATATTTTGGTTGTTAATGTGATCTAGAGCATTTAATTAATAATGTTAAAATTTTAAAGATAAGTTAAAGGTTTCAATTTAGCATTATTTAATTTAAATAAAGTGAACTTCTAATTAAGTGGGTGCTTAAGGAAAATTAAGTTTTTATTTAATAGAACACTTCTATATGTGGGAACTCGAAAAGGGATTCACAAGGTCGTGTTTAATTGGATTAGAATATTGCAACCCTAAAGTGGGTGTGGGAATTGGGAGGCTTTTATATAGTTGTTTGAAGTTTATTTTTAAATTTTTATTATGTTGGAATTTGATAATTGAATAATGAATTTGATGGATTGAACTTGTTCATCCTATGGCTTTGTAAGAATGAAAACCCTTGCAAAGGACATCTTCGTTGGAAAGAAATCTAGCCTAGGAGATTGACTAGCATTTTCATCCAAAAATCATATTTATGCTATATTATTTATTTTATTCATTTGGTTGAATACAAAATATCAGAAGAATATTTATAGTTTATGGGCGATGGTTGCAACCTCATGATATATTTTCTCCATTTCGCAACTTACAAATCCGAGGGTTTTATAAAAAGAAAACTTTTGCTCTTTGTGTGACAAATGACTACTAAAGTCATGGCTATCAATCTTGAATTTCTGATTTTTTTTCTTACTTTTATAAAAATCTTAATGAATGTTTGACCGTATCATTTAATATTTATGTAACTTTTTCCAAAAACCTTGAATGGCTATCATGAAAATTCTGTAACTGTCTTTGAAAAAAAATATTATTCTTTCACTAACCTTGTTATTTGATAGCATCTTTTATGTGCATAAATTGATCTTATGTTTAATCAACCCCTCATTGTTGTAGCTGCATAATAATATTGTTAATCCTCCTTTTTTATTGACTTCTTTATAGCTTGAACATCAACTGGATCCTTGCTTCTCTTTCTGTTTCATTAGACATTATGCTTTGATCACCTTTGGCACAACTGCAATTGTACATTGCATTGTCCTTTTCTCATATATGTCTTAACTAGTTGATGTCCATTTTTATATAATAGACTATTGTAAGTGTTGCAAGGAGTTTTCACTGCCATTAATAACAACCACTTAATATTACCTTGATGAAAGTATTGAATGTATGCCTTTTTAATGGTTGTCACTAATTATTTTCCACATTCAATTGGCACTATGGAAGTATATTGTAAAGTTTTTATGGAACATTATATCACCATTACTTGCCACTCTATAATGTTTAATGACTTTCTTTAGATGCTTTCATTTTATGTGGCTTCCACTACACCATAATAAAAGGATCTTATGCATTGTACTTCAATTGTACCTTCATATGTTCACTTTCTTGATTGTACACTGTGTTATGGCTGATGACATTGTATTAGTTGATGCTTGTATGGAGTAAATCTATTGTTCATCAACTTGTTTTGTAAATTGTTTCCTTTCATTCCAATATTGTTCCAAGCTATTCTTAACATTGATTTGCAATAAGTACACTCTATTTGGTTATTCCAATGAACATAACCAGATCCAACTATTTCTCTATTCACTTGTGCCATGTGACTATATATTCCATTAATAATATTTCATCATAGTATTAACTGCATGAAATAACAAATATTTAAAAAAAAAACTATAGGGTTTCGTTGAAATTTTGACAAACATAGTGTGACAAACGACCAAAAGTTTGCAATGAGGGTGCTATACATGTGATATTGTTTTTGTCAGAAAATGGATGAAAGTTTGGTGTTTTTATGATGATTTGCATCAATTTTGTGATGAACACCTCCAACATTTTATGTGGCACCAATGACAATGTTGGGTCATGGTTTTGACATATAAAAAGTTGGTGATGGTTTCGACAAAAATTCTGTGACAAAATTTAAATCAATTTTTTGTCAGTAAGTCAAAAATAGTTCATCGATATGTCAACAAACATTCGTCAGGATTTTTAGTCAAATACAATAGTGACTTCACACTACCAACACATCCTAAATGAATGCCATCTTCAATATATATGTATTCAAGTTGTGATAACCATTTCAATATATTGAATGACTTTTTACAAGTTAGCCACATGAAAAAACATCAATCAAACATGTAATCAATGAGGTCCAAAAGCCTACACATTACTCCAAGAGTAAGGATACACTTTGCATTATCCAACATATACTACTAATACCAATAAAAAAATGAAGAAAAATACATATACTTAGCTAACCCCAATGAAAATCCACATGCTTCATATAACCAATGCATAATGTAGAGTTCTTATTTATACATCTGAAACATCATCTTAGACTGTGAATTGTTATATAGATCATTCTACTACTTCTATCTTCTTGTAGGTTGAAGCTTAGCTTGTACAAATTTGTAATCTTGCATCATAATTAACTCATCTTGGCTACCAAACTACAAGAAATAAAACATTACTATGATAAAATGTAATAGAAAACAAGTTGTCAATGTATACATAGTGTCCACGTAACAAACCTCATTAGCATACTATAAACACTCGTGAATCACCTTCAACGACTAGGATATTTGCATGATGATATTACTAATCATTTTTCAAGAGAGATATCAACATAGCTTGTATGCTACCCTCTCATAAATCAAATGCTCATATATGTCATGTCATAAGTAACTAAAATATATTGTAGCTACCAAACACTTGAAATCAAGTACAATTGCATTTAATTCTCATTGACTCATTTGACTTCAACAACAACACAATTTTCAACAATCTCTATCTTTTTCATCAATGGAAAACAACAACATGTTTCCCACACAAACTTGAGACTTCCATCAACACACCAACAAAATTCGAGCCCATCAGAGACTTCCTTTCTAAGGTATAGCTGGTTTTTAGCATTTTGACTTTCTTAATAATCTTGAGAGATATGTGAGGAAATAATTCTCAATACCTTGTTACATTTAATCCATTTCCTACATAAACTATGAGAGACAATCTTACAAACTCACCATTATGCAAAGATTAGATAGATAATCCACAAGATAACACAAAATATACCATAAGAAAACCCCTATGAGAGAAAAATTCAGCCTCCAAAAGTATCCATACTCCATTTATTATTTAGCCATAAAGAAATATAAAACACTTTCAAAGTTACAATGAACATTTATGAAATACTAAGCCTCTCACATGCATCCTCTATATGTCAAAGCATGAATCCACATATCTTATGCCATGATTCACATATGCACTCCTTAGAAAGACTCAATAATGATAACCAATTCAATTAGCCAGCCTAAACCACTAACATGTGCTTGCTTTATAGAAACAAACTCACAAAAAATACAACTAGTGGTAAACTAAAAACATGTACCACAAAACCATATGAATTCAATATCATTGACCCCTCATTTAATTTTGGGTACTAAGTTTTCACTTTATTAAATATATTTCCCTAATATTAAATAAATACAATATTCTATCTCAATGTGACACCCACATTAAATATAATTCCCAATGTTACAATACAACACATAAATTTGCCTCAAGAATGTTAGAAGGAGGTATCACATCTCTTTGTAGATTTTATGTTGGAGGATAATATTAAGTCTCCTTCATCCATTGTTTCTTTTTTTATTAAGGATCTTCCTAGCCTTGATGAGACACTTTTGGAGGCACTTGAATTTTCCTCTAATCTTTCATTAGTGAGACTTTTCCATTCTCATTTAATCATGGATATGGAGTTTCTTCCACATGTACAATTTGATTTCTTTCTTCCCAAGGGGAGACATGTTGTATATCATCATTGGATTCTTTTATGGATTTATACATACTTCAGTAATTTTGAGGATACTTCAATATTGGGGATGGGGGGAGGGCAATGTTATCCATATACTTCCCTTCATTAGAGGGGTGATTGTATTTTATTCTTGTGATGGATACAACTCTTTGGAGTATTGTGGAGACTTCCATACCTCATATGATCTATCACTTCCATTCTCTCTTTTTTGGAGATGAGTATTGTCCATATGGTATCTCTTTTTCTCCATTTGTAAGAGATTTAGTTGCATGATTAGTTGTGCATGGGTTCCTAACATGGCCTAGTTGTTGGGACCCATACATTTCATTTTGCATATTAGTCCTATATAATAATTATCTTGCCTACATCACACTTAATAAGGGGTGTTGGAGTTAATAAGATTTTACTCATTTACAATTTCTTAAGTCACTTAGGAAACCAATGATTGATATTTAATAATCTACATGGTTTTTTTTGTTCATGTAGTTACCTACATGCTCTTACATTTTACCTATGTTAGAAATATTAATATACTTTTAATATATCAATTCATTATCAATTTAATCTATAATCATTTAATCTCTCTCCATGCAAATTATTACTTAAGAATTCTCTAGTGGTTTTTCATCTCCTAGCTTGATCCCTGAAGTCTACAAATTCATGATGTCTTTTTGTGCGTCCCTACATTTACAACAACTCACATAAAATATTACAAAGAGATGAACATTACATCCATACAAGAACATATGTTTAATAGTAGTACACAAATTTACAACACATCATTAAACATACTCATAAACAATAATTCAGATAGAGGCTTGAACAAAAGAAAAAGAATTCTCATAAAGAATTCTTGAGAGGGAGAGTAGGAGCTTAACCTTGGTGGGTTCATATTTTTTATTTAATATCAATATCACCCAAAACTATCATTATGAATAAATCCACCCATATCTCCAAACAAGACCTCCTTATATCTCCCATCCAACATAGGAGAGGAGGATACTCATATCCTAAAGAAGCATAAGGAAGGTTACTCACAACTTTACCCAACCAATGGAGCCTCCCTACTCAGCCCCATACACAAAGATCTCTAATTCAAGAAGAATAGATTTTATCCTTACAAAATAATTCCCTCAATTCACAAGACTCTCACAAAATGGACTTTACTAAATTAAAAAAACCACATAAATCCAAACATATTCTTTCGCATAATTATCAACATAGTTTAGTCCACGTGAAATAAGAAATATACCATTTATCAACAAGATAATACAACAATATATTCACAAAATAATAAGAAGGTTAAGAATCCTACCTCAAGCTCTTCTAAGTTCAAGTGAGGATGCACAAGCTCTTCTCTCCAGTCCTTTTTTCTTTCCCCTTTTCTAATTTTCTCCCCAAAACAAAAAATGTAGCCTCGAAAGTCCTCACCCTACTCAATTTCCATGTATAAATAATAAATTATTTTATTTCATTAATGGAAATAAAAGATTCCAAGTGGAAATTTCTCCTTCCATCCATCAAACCCTAGACTCAAGATCCAAAAAGACACGTAAACTTCCCTAATCCTTCATGGAATGTTTTTGAAGTGGATTCCCAAAAATGAGACCTTATTCTCTCCATCAAATTTGAAGGATGAGGTGGAGTAACATCTTATTCTCTCTATCAAATCCAACTTTTTTCACTCTTAATTTTTATATCCTCTTTATGTAATTCCAAACCATAGGGATATATCTTAGGAATAATTTTTTTCACAAGGCTGGATTTAGCTCTTGCCCAAGATGAACCATCTCCCTGAGAATCTCAAATGTCATGCAACACTAGAAGCCTTACTCTAAACTCTCATTATAGATGAGTCAATTTCTTACCTCCAAACTACGCCTTACCCCTTCATCAAGCATCCTTCACCTGACTACCTACATAAACATACACCTTTATGGAATATAAGTGCATGTCGAACCACCTTGGCTCTACCACTCTGGTACATATCTACACACATCCTCAAGCTCTTAGCTCTACTCTTGTCCAACTTCAGTTGAACCCCTTATACTGGCCCCTCATGCTTTCAACTTCAACATCCCCCATAAGATATGAGCTACTAACACATGCCTATATGAACCCAACTATTCAAGCTCATCGTGATCACTGCTATGCCACTCTCACCGAATACCCTAGAACTACCATAGCCCCCCTACTCAACCATGCATGCTCCCTAAGCTATGCATTGCACTCTCTAAGTACATCAGGTCTCCTTGAGTCTCCCTCATTGAACACTACATCCATCCTAAGTGACTAGGATCACAAAGTTCTCCTACTCACTATGCATACTGCCAAAGCATAATCAACACCACAAAGCACCTCAAAACATCTTAAGTCCTCCAGTCCATTATAGAATGCAACCAAATCATGCTCAATACTTCCCTACTAACTTGTCACCCCATGTAATTGGGCTCCCCTAGTCTGCCATGAACTTAGAAGCACCAAACTGATCCCCATGGGCCTTCTAACCACCATAGATAGCTCTGAATCCAACACTGAACACTCACTACCTTGGTCTCCTGATCCCTACCTACATGACTTCATTGGTGAACCCTGTTACTCATGCATCCATTGCATTCAAACCAACTCCATGCTCACATGAAATCCTAGCTCCTTGGATTCCCCTATGTAATGCATACCTACTTGAGCACACTACTTGGCTCCACAATCCACCCGATCTCTTGGTCATTGTACACTCACTTTCCAATTTAGTTGTACCACGATAGCACATTGTCTATGAACCATCCCACACCATTTTAGTCATGCACCACAACTCACCTTTTCGATCACCCTTCTGGACTCGCCTCATGTCCTGGCGCGCCTTGAGCTCACCACTGGAACATCATATTCCAATTGCCATCCTGGACCCCATGACCCTTGAGATACCTGATTCCAATGCAAATCCAACCTTCTAGGTAACCTAGATGTCCACCCAATTTGACACCCCTTTTGATCCACCATTCATAGATATCTGGCTCTACAACACTCACCCACATAACTCACCATAAGTTCCAACTCTCTTACTTGGATAACCCATTGCACCACTGCCTCCCACATAGGGATTGGACAACTCATTATACAATTGTCTCTCACCTTGGGACTAGGTACTCCACTTCCCCAACTTTTAGATCTTGAATGACCCCACTAGAGTCACTTCCAACATTGAGATAGGCACCACAAGCTTGCATCTGCCACAAAACCCCACCACCAAATGATAAGGTGGAGCTACTCTTCTTTGCTTCGAATATCCATGATATCATTTCAAGCCATCTCGCATGACCAGAGGGAAGGACAACTCTACTTCATCCCTCTTGAAGGAGGTCGACTACCTTAGCTTCCTTTGATCCACTTTGGCACTTACCCTCTGAGTCTACACCTCAGACCCACTCCATGCAGTTCCTACACCACAACTGTGCATAGGGGTCAACAACACATAGTCCCAAGATTGCTCCTCAGATCCATTCCAGTTAGGATCCTACACCACAACTATGTGTGCCTTGTGCACAACATAGCCCCATCAGATACTCCTCGGGTGATGCACCATGAATCAACCTACACCACAACTAAGAGCGCCCATCTTGCCACTCAGCCCCATTTGATATGAGTTTCATCTTGTGAATGGACAGTCCCTTACATCCTCCCCCACTCTAAAACATGTGATGTCCTTGACATTGGATCCATCGACCTGAGACTCATACTTCACAACCTTAGAACACATCAAAGGGATCTACAAATGCCTTGTGTCCTACACATCAATTGTACTCCTCACCATTACATTGTTGCACCCTTTCTATCACCATAACATACTTGATGTTGCTAGCATATTGAATACTGACCCACTACATTAATCCACTCCATGATTCACTTCAACTAAGCCGACCATCCCTAATGGCACCTTGAGAATTGTATACTGAATTTTTATGTCTCCACTTAGTCATTCTACGTCATCCCACAACAACACCCCATTTTTGTCTTCCACCTTCAACTATCTAAGAACCATTCTCGATATCCACTAAAAGACATGCTTGTCCTAATCCAATTGTGCAAGAGCATGCTTTCCCAAGTTCACACACATCCAACCTTCAGCTTGTTGACTTCCTACTATTTCACTTTGTCTACTTGTTGACCGACCTCATGGCATGCCCCATGCACCCATACTCATCCTTAACAACTCAACCCAAAATGCCCACAACAATTGTCTACCGATACACTTCCAGAACTTATGTGCCTCCCTTATTAATTGCATCGACCTACCTTAGATCATGTGCCAAATACAATCATGCACCAAACTGTACCAAACAACTCCCAATTTCACTTTCTTGAGTTTCCATGTTCAACCTTAGACTTCATCAACTTCCATTATGTCACTCTGCTTAAAATTTGACCAACCCTCTAGCATGCCCTGCATCTAACTCATCTCTAGTAACTCAACCTAGAACACACACCAACATCCGTCTACTGATATACCTCCTGAACTTAGTGACCATCCCAGTACTTGCTTCACTATCCTCAGATCATGACTTGCATAACTGTACACCTCTCTATGCCTAGCAGCCCAGCCTTTACACATTAGATGATGAACTTCCATCACCCTGCAGCACACAATACCAAATCACCCAAACTTTGTCGATTCATGAAACTATTGCCTAGCTTGCCACCGTAGCTACTAAGCCAACTTGTCACACCACCAACCCATTTGTCCTCAAATTTCCACCATGAAAATCCTACACTGCACCGTACCATGTGGCCCTAAATATTTTCCACATTAGACTTACCTTATGCAAGACCCCATATTTTACTGCTCCATGCAAACTAAATCGTTCCTCCTCGAGTCCACACCATGTAAATTCTACACCACACTACCCCATGCAACCCAATTTTTGCACCTTGGACTTACGCCATACAAATCATACTCCACACTACTCCATGTAGCCTATTTTGATTCACCTCAGACCCCATATCGAATGAGTCCCTACTCCTCACTGTACCATACAACCCATGTGTTTCCTCTTTTCAAATATGTTCCACATAGCCTCTCAATTTCACCTTAGATAATGTCTCGTACACCATCCTACTCCACAATGAGAATGACTAATGTAGCCACCCTACAACCCAACTTGTTACTCCTTAGAACTACATCACACAACTCCTATGCCACACTACTCCTCATGGCCCCAGTCTTATATGTCCCTAACACTGCCATCTCTTAAGATAAGTTGGTGACTTGATGAACCACAACATCTTATGCTACACCACATCTATCACAAATTTATGGCCTAACAACACCTTGCCACCTCTTGACTCCCAGAGTCAAGTGCCACAGCTGAAACACAACACAACAGGACACGACACTACACACACACAACACACAACACAACACGACATGACATGACACGACACAACAGGACACAACAAGACACGACACAACACACACACACACAACACAACACAACACAACACAACACACCAACACAACACAACACAACACAAACACAAACACAACACAACACAACACAATGAGAGATATCAGTATCAAGGCACCTATATTTAAATTGCTATTGGGAATATATAGGCACCTCGAGACTGATATCTCTCCATTTTATTTTAGATAAATGTATATAAGATATCTATGCTAGTAGCATTGACAATGCAACATGTGAGGTATAAATTTATCATTTTTTTAATTGAAGAAAGTAATATTATGCTTTGTAAATTATGATACCTATCATATTCATTCAAATGTATAATAGGAATTCATAATAAATGAGGCATACAATATCCTAAACCCAAAATTTTAATAGAAAAGTTATCTTCAATACTATAAACATTACATACAATTATTTTTGTTTCCAAAGATTTGAGTATTTCTTCCTTTGCTTTCTTTCTCATGAGTTGCTTCCTTGTCTTCAACTTTTCATAATGATTATAAGAAAAAGGTGGTAAAATTCTAAGTCCATCCAGGGACTTAACTCATCATATGGAAACAAATGTTAATCATTTTCTTTCTCTTGTTCCATTATCAATTATTGCCTTGGAAATAGTCAATCCTTGTGATTTATGGATAGTTAGTGCCCAAGCCAAATTAAGGGCAATTGATGTGTGTGCCCCCTTTGTATTGGAAAAATTGGAATTAAATTTTGAGATGCATCTTCAAATGAAATTCTAGGGTAATTATCAATTCCAACCATAGCACATGTTGGATAATCTGGTGGGGTACTTCTAGGTTTGTATATAATATTTCAAATATATCTCAAAGCTTCATTCACAAGACCCCCTTCTATCCAAAAATTAGATGTTAACATAACCTTTTCATCCTTAGAAATTAGTAATTCAACATCTAATTCCTCATTCTAACCTCCTCTTGGACTAGTACTACCTTATTTACTTATAATGGTATGAGCTATTGATCTTCTTAATGGATATAATTTGTTTCTATTATGGTTAAGTACATTATCATTTGTTTTAAATAGATGAATATTATTATCAAACTCCTCCTTAATTATTGGATATAATGAAACATATGTTCTTGTCATCAACAATGTCTAATCATCTATAGTTGGATGTGCATCTCTACTATTAGTGAGTAATTGATGAAACCTTTATTGGTCTTTACTTTCACCTTATCTAAAGTAGCAATTATCTTAAACTCTTTCCATAATAACTTTGCATGAACATTGCTATCAAAAGGTAGTTTGCCACTAACAAGAGGTAGTTGACCCAAATCTCCTACCAAAATAAGGTGATTGGAGGTAGTTGTCCCAAATCTCCTACCAAAATAATTCATCTTCCTCCAAAACTCATGTTTGATTTTTCAAGAAAGGTTTGGTATAGTCTTGAATATACATTTTGTAACAAATCTTGTCCAATAAATATTCATTTACATCTAAATCAAACATTATATAAATAGAGTTCAGTTGGTCAACAATGTTCTCAATTGAAAGTTCATTAAGTGCATTTTTATCAATTTGAACTTCTCTATAGAACTTATCATGTTTTATTTTATATTTAAGTGCTTTGCATACCCTCTCTCCATTAACTGTAAAATTATGACTTGTTCTACATTGATCAGGTTATCACAAACAATAATAATAGATAAATCTTTTGTTTGATGTGACAAGATTTTAGTTATTTTTTCTTACTTCTTGTGGAAAACTTATGGTATGCCCTTTATATTTATATTGACCTCTAGTTGCACATGTAACTTAAAGAATTAGGTTGACACTTCCTCTATCTATGTTAATTGACAAGTTCTAAAGGTTGTTGACCAAGAATGCTAAAAATCAACAAATGCCAAAGTTATACTTTAATTCCTTATAAATTTACTAGCACCCACTTGATGTTGCAATTTTTTGGGAGATGAATAATCCTAGATATAGTATAGTAAGGGGGAGTTATTATGTTTGGTTACTTGATGAACTCGAGTACTATGTTGTTTATTTGTGTTGGATTCTATTAATATTGTGCTATGTGTGTATTATCATAAATTGTACGAAGTTGAACTTCTTATTCTCGTCCTTCCACAATCATCTCAACTAATCCTATACATATTGAAAGGGGTTAGGTCTCTCTGTCCATAAAATGCCATGATGAAGAAGACATCTTAACATGGATTGAATCCCACAAAAATCAAGGGTATTTCCTATCTTTTTGAATGAGGAGGGCTACAAAATCAATTATTCTAACAAAGAACTAGGGAACTATCAACAAGAAAGATAAGTATCTTGTGTAGTTAGCTATTTCAACAACCTTCTATCCCACTACCCCTATATTCCCTTTCATTGCTATGCCTAATTTTTATCCCTCATTAAAGCTATGCTAAAAACCAATTTACACAACTAATAATGACATCAACTAGTTTCCATCTAGCAACTTTCCTAAAGCCATTTTTTATATTATTGTCCTCAAATGTATTTAGATATCAATTATCCTCAAATGCATTTAGATATCAATTATCCTCAAATGCATTTAGATATCAATAATAACAACAAAACACACCTTATAAGAGTCTATAGTCTCTTAGATTGATTTTATGCGTTATAGTCAATTTTGTACCTCAAGTTCAACCTACAAGTACTTTTGAGATTATCCACAATTTAAGATATTCATCATATTTATCATTTTGCATATTTGAAAATAAAAAACTCCAAATTGTTAATATCACTTCTCTATTATTATTTTCAAATTTAATTACACTTATCCTCTTATTAGTACTTGTCGATAGCCTAGCAAGTACTATTGTATCACTTTTTGGATTTCTTCCATTAAGGAGTGATTAAAACCATACCTCTGAACCAATTAAAATTTACCACGTTTGTTATTTATTGTACACTTTATATTTATTATAATGAAAATACAATATTTTTAAGTTTATAATATCTAAAAATTATTTACTGATAATTTGATTGGCTTAATCATTTGAAGTCTTATTACACGAGTGAACCAATTAAAATTTACCACGTTTGTTATTTATTGTACACTTTATGTTTGATATAATGAAAATGCATTGCTCCTTCCATATTGCATAGTTTTCGGCTTGGAAACAATTTTTGTTTCTATCTTTAATTAGGATTTTCATTAATCTTTTTCTTTTTTATATTAATTGGAAATTAAAAATTAAAAATTTTAAATTATATTACATGAGTTTATTTTAGTATATAACTCACTTTTTCTAATGTAAATAAAAATATTGTAAATATATGATATAATATAATATATATTTATTCTCATTTATATATATTTTTTAAATATTTAAAAATTTATTATGTGTAAATTATACATTGATAAATATTTAGGTAAACAAATGTGTGATATAAAGTCTAATGTGTAATTTGTATCATATTATATTAAAATAATATTGACTATTTTTGTTATATTATAAAATATTCAATATTTTTTGGATTTATTTTAATATATATTATATAAATTTAGATTTAATAGAATAACATTATAATATTGCTGAAAAATAGTTATTTGGAATAAATAATTAATATTAAAATTAATATTTTATTTTTTTGATCAGTAAAAGGCTGAAGCCAGAGAATTTTATTGATATTCAAAACATAATTACAAAAATACCCTGCTTGGTGCAGGAACTGGTAAGAAAGAGCGGGGTTGAGAAAACCTCCAGCATTGCCTGGGACCGTAGTCCAGAATCTAATACATAAATGTTTAGTGGGCATACCCACTATTTTAATACCCTTTAAATTTATGCATCCTTCTAAACACAAGATCTAGAAGCATATTATTTGTTTGTAAAAACATATAGCGACCTTGACAACCTTCCTAGGGTTATTAATGCTCTTGACTTTGCTTCTCCTGGCGAGACTCTGTTTTAACAAAGTCTTCCTTATTATTGCAGATGAGGACTACTTCTATAAGGTGTTCTTGATCCTGACAAAAAACCAGAGTTCTACCTTCTAACCTTGTTAGCGTGTCCAGATGAAAATCAAGCTTAAGAAAAATTTATTGAAAACGTGAATAGGTATGGTAATAGAAAGATGTTACTCATACCTCTACCTGCGTTACCTGTTTCTGCATAAAGAGTTGATGTTGTAGCCCTTATTCCTAAAAAAGAATTATAGAATGCTATCTACATACACTGCTAAAAATAACATCTTTTATAACAATTAACTACTTAATCCACTGACTCAAGGATATGCTATTTATTTAGGTCTTGACTGCCATACTTGATTTGAGTACAGGGTGAAAACAATACTGCAACCCTTTATAAGGAACATATACATATAATAATCTATGCTCCATTGATCCATATATAATGACAATCTTTCTGCCGCAAAGCTTGAGGTAAAATTATTTATTGCTGCATGTTAATCATTTGATAACTGAAAATAAACTTGTGCAATCATTACTTTGATCATGCGGTCATAACATGCGACCTTTAAAACTCTCATTTCCAAATATCTATTTATACTACATCATTAGCATAGTTGCATTCAATGGGACCAGAGAAAAAGGTATCTATACATTGTTGAACATATCAACCTAACTCCCATACACTAATATGTTTATTTTTCCTTTTAGTTTTGCAGTAGGTGTGCTTATTATGTTTGAGTGCTATATCAAAAAGGTGCATTCAAAAGGTCATCCATACTTCAAAACTAAAAGGGAAACTAAGCATATAAAAATCTAAGCCTCATAAGTCAAAATAGAAAGATAGATCAAACTGTGTAGTACTTTATAACCAACTCTCATTTCCATGTATCTATCTATATTACAGCCTTAACATAGTTGCCTTAAATGAGACCAGAGAAGAGCTTGCTTGAAATGAAGTATGATAAAGAATGCAATAATCACATCTCTAAAAAGTAGTCTATAATCTAAAGGTAAGAATGCACTATACTAGCCTACAACTGAAAGACGGGACCTATTACCAAATAAATAATAATAAAATAATCCTTTCAGATAAAGGCAAATTTGCCATGAAATGTTAATAATAGCTTGAGGAAGTAAGAAAATCTCCTGCTATCAGAGAAAGGACCAGAAGTTAGCTATCCTGTCTGATGATTTAAAAATATGACATTGAGGCAGGGGGATGACTAAACAGAGGATCCTACCTACCCTAATCAAGAGTTAATAGGTTGCTAGATTTCATCAGACCAAAGACAATTTAAGGTTGAGAATGCAGTATAGATTTAATAGCTTGGGATAAAGCATAGAGGCTCTCGAGGTGCTTCATGAATCTATACATCGTATTATAGCATATTCCATATATTGCTTTGGGGTGTCCTTATAACATGATGTTATTGCATGGTTATCTACTATAATATGTAATGTTTAGATTAAAAATGCTTCGATATAAGAATCTTAATCAGTTAAAAGACAATGATTAAAAGACATATATAAAGCTAAGCCTAAGCGAAGTTTGGAGTTTTATAAGCTTGCATATGTGGAGAGATGTGTGGAAGGTTACAACTAAAGTCTAGAAAAGAACATGTGTGATAAGAGATTAATAAATGTATTGATGATAAAAAAGCCATATAATAATGATGTTAAAAGTGATGAGCTTAGTTGCTAACATTCCTTGGCTCCATCGGGAGAACTCTAAAATGATCTATATCCCTAATGGAAAGGATAAAGTAGAGAGGCTCTCGATGCATTTGATCATAACTTCATCTGTAATGGGTGGGTTGAGCTGAGAAGCAGACAATATTAGAAAAATACTAGAACGGGACAAAGTTAACTATAACAAATCATAAGGGGAACCTATAAAAACCAAAGTTTAAAATAATCTGAGGGAAGACCTATAGGGATCTAGGTCAAACTCCAGAGGTTAAAAGTAGCGTGGGTTGGGTATACTTTAGGATTAAACTCGACCTGCCAAACTATCCTATGGAATCATTACAAAGGAGGCTCCTAGATTATTCTAAGCCTATATATCCTTTAATATACATGCTTCATACCTACCCTAATCAAGGGATAATATGATAAGAGTGATAATTGGGTTTGAGGCTCAATAATTTTGGTAATGTGATTCGAAAATCTAATCTGTGTAATATGTGTGGCATGAGTATTTTTAGTTAAAAAATCCCTAGTGCATTATACCGCTTGCTAAGTAGAGATTCAAAGTTGTATATGTTTTTAAATTCATAGTTGAAAATTTGGAAGAAATTTATAAATGGCTGCATATCTTTAGGGCTATTATGTTTATGATTATTTCTGCTTATATCAAAAAACCATGATCTCAAATCTGTATAAATGTATCCGATACCAAATTGTAATTTCAACTACTCTATTGATAATAATGTCCAGGGCCACTAAAATGGATACTTCTAATATTTAGATTTACATCCTCGAGATCTTACTCAGTCTAATTATAGGGGTACTACAAGAGAACTGCTAGATTAAGAGTTTTACACAAAGACACTGTCAGCACCCTGATTAGCCATCTTATCTGCTTCAGTATTTCCTTCCCTGTAGATATGTTTTATTTCATATTGGGGGATGGTGTCAAGTATGTTTATGACATCTTCTAGTTTCGAATTGAGGATCCAGTTTGGAGTCTTTCTAGTTCTAATAGCATTGATAATTATTTGAGAATCTCCTTCAATTTCCACCTTTGTAAGGCCTAGTTGTTGGCATAATTTAAGACCTTCTAGTACAGCTTTGCATTCTGCCACATTATTTGTTGTAGGATTGATAGGCCTAGCATATTTGTGTATGATTTCTCCACTCCATTTATGAATTATACCTCCTATTCCTGTAGTACCTAGGTTGCCTTGAGAGGCCCCATCAAAGTTTAGTTTATACCACCCTTCTTTGGGTAATGACCATTTGCAATTGCTTCTGTCTACTTTTGACTTACCACCCCCTCTTCCATATAGTGATGGGATTTCTAAATGGGGCCATAAGTTCCTAATCTTATTGTCCCAATGCTTAAAGGAATTCTCCAAACTCATCTTATCTCTTAGTTTACTATTTATAACTTTAATGATTGAAGATTCAATTTTGTTAATTATCGATGAACATTCTAGCTTTTGATCTGTAAAGGTTCTTCTATTTCTTTCTTTCCAGATTTCCCAGACTAAAATAGAGGGGGTGATGACCCATATGTCCTTGTACAAGCTATCCTTGTTAAGTGTGGGCCATGCTTTCAGACAATCGACAAGATCGAAGGGCATAGTTGCCTGCCAATCTAGACATTTACATAACCATTTCCAACATTTCTATGAGAAAGTGCAATTTAAAAGTAGGTGGTTGACATCTTCTTCTGTTGACATCTTCTTCTTGGGATTCACATAAAGGGCATCTTGTGGGGCCCTCGTATCCTAATCTCCTTAATCTATCTGCAGTAAGGATTTTCTTTTGTAATGCTATCCATAGGAACATTCCTGCTTTAGGGAGGCATGCCTTATTCCAACATAAGTTCAAAGGAATATCTAGAGAATCCAGATTATGATTCTGCACGATTGTTTTATAACCATCCTTTATGTTGTAAGATCCATTCTTGGAGCCTGCCCAAATAAGATTATCCTCCCTATTTTTGATCGTAACTGATATGTCTCTTAAGGTGTCAATGAGTTTTAGTTTTTCTTAATTGTCTATTGGTAAATCATAAACTTTCTTCCAAACTTGACCCTCTTCCTGGGAGATATAATCCTTTAAGAGTGTTCCTCTAATACTTTTACAGGATTCTATGAAGCCTTGAGAAAAACCTAACGTAGAGAGGGGGGGGTTACCGCCCCATGAATCTTCCTAGAAGAGGGCCTTGTCCCCTTTTCCAGTATCCCATGTAAGTAAATTATTAATAACTCCTCGAGACTTTTTAATAAAGTTCCAAATACGTGAACCTTTAACATGGGATCGAGATCTGAAGATATTAATAGGGTCCGCATTTGGAATATATTTGTGCAAAAGGATTGTGGCCCATTTGCTACTAGATTCCTTATATAACCTCCATATGAGTTTTGCACCCAGTGCCCTGTTCTGCCAATGAAGATTTTTTATTCCTAAACCACCTAAGGAAATTGGTTTACACAAATTATCCCATTTAATAAGGGCCAACTTTTTATCCTCTGATGGACCCTGCCAATAGAAATCTCTAAACTGCTTATCTAAACTAGCTTTGATATTGCCTGGGAGAGGTAGTATCGACATCTGATAAGTAGGGATGGTTGTCAGTATAGATTTTATCATTGTGGCCCTACTGGCTTTTGTAAGCCATTTTCCTTTCCAGCTTCCTTTTTTTGTTTGGATGTTGGATATAACTTGTTCCCATAACTTAGTGTTGCGAAATCCCTTATCTAGGTGGATCCCCAAATATTTGCATGGAAATTTACCCAATTTGTACCCCAGGATGTTGCATATTTGTTGCTCTTTGATTGTGGATGTATTGATAAAAAAGATTTCAAATTTACTTGGATTGACTATTTGCCCTGATGCTTTCATATATAAATCAAGAACTTCTTTGAATGCTTTGGCTTCTTTATAGGTGGGTTCCCCTGGGAGTATGGTGTCATCTGCAAATTGTTGATGAGTAATGTTAGGAACTTGTTTTGTGACTTTGATACCTGTAATTTTTCCTTCTAAGTGAACCTTGGTTATATATCTACCTAAAGCTTCAGCCATGATGACATACAAGAAAGGGGAGAGGGGGTCGCCTTGTCTAATTCCCCGCGAGATTTCAAAGAAACCTTCTAGGGTACCATTGATAAGGAGTGATATTTTTGGTGTAGATATACAACTAAAGATTAGATTAGTCCATTGTTTAGAGAATCCAAAAGCTTCTAGGTATTTGCAGAGAAATCTCCAGTCTACTTTATCATAAGATTTTTGTATGTCGATTTTAATAAGCATACATGCTTCTTTGTTGTATTGTGCTGTATGAACTAGTTCTTGCGCTATTAAGATACCATCTAAGATTGAGCGATTGGGAATGAAGCCAGTCTATTCTTCTGAGATAATTGATGGCAGGAAGGTTTTAATTCTATTTGCTAAGCATTTGGAGAGGATTTTATAAATAGTGTTGCAGAGGGATATAGGTCGGTAATCCCCTGGTTCGATGCAGTCATTCTTCTTAGGAATAAGAGTTAAGAAGGTGTTGTTAATTTCAGTTAAGAGTGTTCCAGAATTTTTGATGGCTTCCATTGCTTGCCACATATCTTCTCCCAAAAAGTGCCAGCATTTTTGAAAGAAGGCTGCCTGAAAGCCGTCTGGTCCAGGGGCTTTTTCAGGGGACAATTGGAAGACTACTTTTTTAACTTCTTCAATAGTAAATTTACTATTTAGACCTTTATTATCCATATCAGAAATTAATTTGGGGATAGATGAGAGCATTTCTTTTTGTGCTCCAAGGTTTGAAAATTCATTATTGTTAAAAAGCTTTTTGTAGAAATTAATGAATTGTTTAGATATAAGCTTGGGATCATTTGTTAGAGCACCTTCATTATTATGAATTTTGGTTATTCTATTTATACTTCTTTTGTTATTAGTGTTGTTATGAAAGAATTTTGTATTACAAACACCTTCTTTTAACCAGTTTTCTCTAGACTTCTATTTCCAATATATTTCTTCTTTAAGTAAGATCTCCACATGTTCCGCCATAAGTTCTTTCTCTCTTAAATAACTTGTTTCATTCATCCCCTTTTCTATAACTAGCTTATTTGACATTCTATTTCATACTCAACTTTGTTTTTTTGTTCAAAAATATTATTAAACTTATCCTTGTTCCAGTCTAATATTTTGTGCTTAATGATCTTTAACTTTGCTACAAAATAGAACATTTTAGATCCTGTGATTTTAATTTGGTTCCACCATTGTTCTAGACATGGCAAAAAGTCCTTATCTTGAAACCACATGAATTCAAATTTAAAGGGGCTTCTAGGCGGTTTATAGTTTTCCACGATGGAAAGTCTTACTGGAAAATGATAAGAACCAGTAGATGTTAGGATTTATGCACTTGTACTATGATTAAGAGCCCCCATATCACCACTAATCAAGAATTTGTCAAGTCTTTCTGCTATATGGCTGAAGCCTAATCTTCTATTATTCCACGTAAAAATACCATTATTGGTTTTAATATCTATTAAGTTACTATCAAGGACCCATTGGCTGAAATCCCTCTGAGATTGTGATATATATTGTGACCCTTCAAATTTTTCGTGGCATTCTAAAATTGCATTAAAATCACCACCTAAAATGTAGGTATCATTGGGATATAGAGATATATGATTCTGTATTTCCTGCCACAATCTTCTTTTTTCTATACTTTGGGTAGGACCATAAATATTTATGAGTTTAAATTTTAAATTTGTCTTTAAACTTTTAACTGCGATTAATAACCAGTTGTTATTTTTTGCTACTACCTCACATACTACTTTCTTAGGATCCCATAACGCCGCCAAATGCCCAAATGCTCCTACTGAGTGAACTATTTCAGATTTCCATATGCCTAATTTAAGGCTGAACTTCAAGCTTTCCTCCTTATTTAACTTGGTTTCTTGTAAAATTATTATTTCTGATTCAAAAGTTTTTAGATATCTTTTTAATAGTCTTTGTTTGTTAGGGGCATTCATACCCCTAACATTCTAGGTTGTTAATTTCATTGCCCTTGGGGAAGGCTCTTCCCCTTCCCAGCGTTCAGCATATCAGATAATTTCTGTTGTTTTTCAGCGTTGCCATCCATATTTCTCAGTTCAATGATGGATTTCCTACCTCTCTTTTTCTTAGACTTAATGATATTTGGACATGAGAGTCCTTCCCTATTCATGGCAATACCTAGCTGCCTGTCCTTATTGGTTATCCCATTCAAACATCTGATAGAATCTTGTTCCCACTCTTCTAGAAAATTGCTTGAGGGGATCTTCTTTGTATAGTCGTTCTATCCAAATTCATAATCATCCATTCCCTTCCCTATATTAATGACAGAATCTTCTTGATCTATAATATCTTTGCCATAATCTTCTAGGATATTGTTCCTATTAATTTCCAGTTTGTTATTAATGGATTCGAGTTCTGTGGGTAATGTTATAGGAGGAACAAGATTATGCACAAGATTGATGCCCTGCTGTGATATATCCTCATCTTTCATTCCGTCCTCCTCAGGATTCTGCTTATTCTCAGTCTGTTTTATGATCTCTTCTCCATCTTCCACCGTAATGATTTCAGGGATGTTCCCATATTTCTTATTGATACCTACTGGTGCTATATGCAGATAATCTAGATGTATAGTTTCCTGTTGATCACATATTTCAGCTGATTTGTCTCCCCTGTTTTCCTTAGCTTCCTTTATCATTTTAATTAAGAGATTCCTTTGTAGGATAAGTTCTTCCTTGTCACAAATTTCATCCATAAAGCTATCACTAAGTTCATCAGTTACCTTATCTCCTAAGTATTCCACTATAGTGTTAACCTCCCTCTCACATTGCTATTCTTCATCCTCACTATCTGTCATAGGTCCCTCCTCATAATTCCTTGCATCATCTAAGATTTTGACGGCCTCATCTACAATTGATATGCTATGATTGTGAAGTTGCTCACCATCCCCTTTACTCGGTACAAAAACTATGTCTTGCTTTTCAACGTGTTTTAAAATTGAGGTGGCAATAACACTTTCTTTAGGAATGCTTTGTCTGAGTTTTGAATTCTGCATAGTATTGCGGGAGTTGGTTGTGTATTCAGTTATTACTTTACTGTCCATAGACTGAACTATTCTAGGTGTTGTCTCTTCCTCCCTTTGTGCAGTCCAAGGGGTTTTTCCAGGACTTTGTTCCAGCTTCTTGAACAAATTTTGCTCTTCCCTTATGATTCCTGTAGTCATAGATTCTCTTTGGGATTTGTTGTGGCTCGGGGGAGAAGGAATCCTTTCCTTAGTCTTGTCCAAACTGCTGCTAATAACAAACCCTCCCTTATCATCCAGGAAGTCTACCTTAATACCCATATTTTTTATCTGGTAAGTAGGTATATCTATTGATCCAAAAGGGCAAGCCGGGGAATCTTCCACTTAAATCCTCAACTATGGAAGGGTTGATGACTACCTCGCTAGATTTAAAGCATAATTTGATAGGGGGAATTATTTTTTGATGAAGATTCATTTTTACTATAATTATTTTCTCTGCTTGGTTATGTTCATTTTGTACAGTTCCAATAAACTTTCCAATCTGATTACCAATTTTCCTAAGAGTTTCCTGCCAAGTACACTCCAAGGGAAGGTTCTTAAGGAGGATGGCTTTGTCCACCATGAAATCCATGAGTTTTACAGGATTGAAGAGGGGAATCTAGTCAAAAATAGTAAAAGATATATTTCTAAATTTAGGGCATCCTTCTGAAAGTATTCATTTTTTAAGATATTTATTACTAAAATCTAAATAGATGAAATATTCAGTGAGAATAGAGACAGCTACCTTTTTGTGCCACTGTGATTTCAACCATGCTGCAATATCGTAGACAATAGCTCCAACTCCATTCCATTTGCAGATTAGCCCTGAACCTGGACAAACACTTTGCATACTTTCTATGCAACCATCTTTAAGGTCTAGATTAATATTCTCAATTTCAGAATAAAAAAGCTTAGGGTTTGAACTGAAGTTGTTATGGCGCATCGAATCTACCTCTTTACCATATTTTACCTTAATGTAATCAGAGTGTCTATGGGGGGGGGGGGGAGGAATAGACAGAGGAATTACTATTATTAGATTTAGCAGGAACATTAAGATCCAAGTGAGGTTTATTATACATACTCTCAACCCTGCGATGTGGGGGTATGAAGGGTTGTGTATCGTGCCTGCCCTGTTTTCCATTGTGAATCTTACTCCTGTTATTGATGATGCGGTCATTCACTAGTGTAGTATGCTTGCAACGCCTGTCCTTCAAATCCTCTTTTGGTAAACGTCTGTGAGGTGGTGAGTATAAAGATTTCTTCGTAGAGTCTAGCTTATAGAATTGATTGCTGATTGTTAGGGTGAAGGGTGTATATCTCTAATCCAAATTTTGTAATGTAGGTTTCCCTAAGTGCTTTTTTGCCCTCTTAGCGTTTTGCTTGTGGGCTGGCAACCACGTAAGATCCTGAAAGGGCTCGAGCATCTCCTGTGACATAGCCCTAGAAATTTTTCTAGGGGAAGCATGCCGAGGAACCCCTTCGTCATTGTGAAGAAAGGCAGCAGATGCTGCTAAGTTAATCTTTTCTGGCTGTGATTTCCTGATAGGAGCCGTAGGTGCCGAGCCTCGAGCAGATTGAGTGTTGCTCTTGAGAGTAAAGCCTTGAAAGTGGCTCTTTGTATATTTAGTTTTTGCGAAGAAGCTTAGTTGATAGTCCAACGATTCGATAGAGTAGATTCGCCACGACGAAAAAGGCAGAGCCATCTCATATATAATAATATGTTGTTTTTTAATATTAAAATTAATTATAAGTAGAACTATTTTACAATTTAAATTAATTACAATTGATATTTTATAATTATTTATAAAATTAAAAAATATTATTAGAACTATAATTATAATAATTTTATAATTATTTATAATTAAATAATTACTTTACATAAAAATAAAAATAAAAATTAAACTTAGTTATAAATTATTATAATTAAAAATTCACTTTACATATAAATCAAAATTAAAATTAAATTTATTTATAAAACTAAAGGCAAGTACTTGTTCACTACGTGACACTTGTTCAATGTCGAAATATTTATATAATCTACTAAATTTTATCTCCAAAATTAAATTTAAGAAATGTGAACTCATTTGTTACCATTTATTTAATGTATCCCAAGGCATTAATGTAAGCTTTATTTCTTAAGATAGATTATTGAACACATGGGTTTTTGAAGTTTTGAGTGTGAGAACAATATAAAGAGCATCCTGTCAATAGAAGCATAACTCCTACACCAACTTTCAGATTCTATTCCAGGAAAGTCTGCGTCCCGTCTCACTCAAAATGCAATGCACGGGCCTTTGGAAACAATGCTAAATTGTCCGGCTGTTTACAAATATACGAGAAAGAAATAAAACAAAAGCTCAATGCAGATCCCTGCAACTTAAACCCTTTTCTTTTTCTTGCCAGTGAAACTGCCTGCCCATCTACATTCATTCGCTCTAACAGTTCACATGTGAATACTTTCTTCGAGGTTTAAAAAAATAAAATTTGAGATTTCCAATCGCCAGATCGGCCAATGAATTCTCTTTGGTTTCACTTTATGCCTGTTTAATGCTGCGTACATTTTGACTCCCACGTAGGACGCTTTGTGGACCGCATACTAGTTATAATAAAAAGGAGCCGCAAAGGCACTAAATCCACGCTATCTTTCATCTAGTACAGGGCAAGATCAATAGCAATGGAGAGCAAGCAGAGGTCTGTTGCGGTCATCATGGTGGGAGGCCCAACAAAAGGTAAGTGAAGAAGCAAAGTTTGCTTATTTGTGTAATTGAATGGTAAATGACTAAGACTGGCGTGCAGGCACTCGGTTTCGGCCGCTGTCGCTGAATGTGGCGAAACCTCTGTTTCCTTTGGCTGGACAGGCAATGGTTCAGCATCCCATTCTCGCCTGCAAGAAGGTTGGCGCTCATCTCTTTCTCTCTCTTTTTCCTCGAAGGTGTAATTCAATGCGATGTTGCAGATCTGAAGCAAAAAGACCTCCTTTTTCGCAGATACCAAATCTGGCTCACATTTATCTTATAGGGTTTTACGAGGAGCGCGAATTTGCGCTTTACGTTTCCTCCATATCAAATGAGCTTAAGATTCCTGTAAGGTAGTATTCACTTCACCAACTCTGTTCATCATACTAAAAAAGCTAAATAGACTGTAAATTGGGTGGCAAGTTTAGTGGATTGGTTGTGGGGGAATTTTTTTAGTTAAGTGCACTGGAGCCAGTTTAGTGCTGAATAAACTGTAAATGAGTAGCAAGTTAAGTGGATTGATTGTGAGATGATTTTTATGGTTAAGTACCCTTGAGCTAGTTTAGTGCTGGGATGGAACCATGCTGTGGGTACCACTATGTAAATTAACAGCCAAGTACACAATTCATGGTTCTTAGAAATGAGTTGTGAAGCACCACTCATTGAAATGACGTCGATGAAAGTTAACCCACAACTATACAGAATCACACGATACTATAATGTTTAGTGGATGAGTAAATAGAAAGTGAATGCGTTTTTGCATTTGCAGGTATCTGAGAGAGGACAAACCACATGGCTCAGCGGGTGGACTTTACCACTTTAGAGAGTTGATAATGGAGGATGATCCGGTAAGTCTCGTATTAGTAACCCAAAAACACTCGTATTGCTTGTCTATAACCAACTCCAATTATGATTTCTCTCTTGCATATCGAAAGATTTCACCTTGTCTAGTTTGTTTTACCTTTCTATACCTATTTAATTGAGGGCTTTTTCTGCAGACAAATATATTTTTGCTCAACTGTGATGTATGTTGCAGTTTTCCTCTTGCAGACATGCTCGGTAAGTGTTGTGAACCTGAAGTCTGTTTGTGGCAATACAGCATATAGCTTCTTTATTATTCTTTATGTTTTCCTATTGGCTATTTTAATGGTTCATTTCAATGAGTAGTTTGCCAAATCTGATGCATAACCTGCATTCCTAGATTAGCCCCTTTTATGTAACAGTTTCTCTTAACAAGAATAGACGTTTAAGATTCAAAATGCATTATTTGACTGATTTGTTGTTTTTTCCTCCATTTGGCATTATGGCAGAGGCCCAATATAAGTATGGTGGAATGGGTACAATTTTAGTGATTAAGGTAAGTTATAATGGATTGACAGAAGCAATAAATTCATTTCAGGTTAATTAAAAAAAAAATCATTAGCACTTGAGCTTTTGAACTGCATATTCTTTCTTAGATGTCTATAAATCTTAATTTATACCAACTATGAACATATATTTGTCTCATCTGCATGTCATTTTATTTGCTCTTTTGAATTTTAATCATTTGTCTCTACAACTATTAAGATACTATGTGTAATCTTCATATTCTGTTTTGTTTTAGATCCTTGCCATCTTGTCATACCCGAAAACTGTTTGTTGTTTTGTTTTAGATTCTTTCATTCTTACAATACCAAAAAACTGCTTTTGGGACCTTTCTTAAGTTTTGTTCCTTTCTTCAAGAGATTTTTCAACAGCTACCATCTTATGCCTTCGTTAATTATTAATCACAGTGTGCTCTAGCCTTTGGAATTCAGCGTTTGGTCAGTCATGGTTAATCTCCCAATATTATATGCAAGCTATGCAAGTCAAATCTCTATCATGCTCCATAAAACCCTCCTTGTCATAGTTAGTAGGTTGAGCTTTTCGATAATTTGAACTTTAGTCTTAATTACTCTGGGGTTACCATGTATGTGTTTTATAGTTACTTTTTACTGTCTAAGCTGGCTAATGCTGTATACTTATTATTTGGAGGCTTGGAGTTACTACAAGTATAAATAGTTTATGCAGTATTATCTCAATCGTTGATCAGTATTTGCTCCACAGGTTTCTGCAGAATCAGCCAATCAATTTGGTGAATTGGTTGCAGATCCTGTCACCAAGGAACTATTACACTATGCAGAAAAGCCAGAGACTTTTGTAAGTCTACAGAACCTTAACCCCATACAGTATAGTATATAGTGGTATATATTTAATGTCAATTGCATGTTGATGTTTTAGTCCTTAGGGATTTGTTTAATGGGTTTCATATGGTCAAAATGACTTTTCTGAACAAATTTTTCATTCAGCATTTCACATATTGTAAGTACAAAGATTGCTATCAGCATCATCCTTTTCTTTGCAATTCTGCAGGTAAGTGACCGAATAAACTGTGGTGTCTATATTTTCACCCCAGACATCTTTTCAGCTATACAGGATGTTTCGACCCAGCGCAAGGACAGAGGTCAGTAATCAATACGAACTTATTTGAACATTTGCAACCAATCTATAGCTTAACAGGAACAGGAATCATTACATGTTCCAAAAAATGAAGTTGGTTTGGATGAAGGATTAGTGAGTGGCATCAGGCAGTTTGTGTTTACAAGATACATCTCCATACGGACATTTTTTTTTTGATTTAGATCCCAACAATAATTTGGATACATTGTTATGGGAAACAAGGATCTCACTAGTCAGGAAATTAGCCTAGCATGATACATCTTATTGAATTCTTATAAGAAAACAAATATTGACAAGTATTTGATGATTATATTAGTTTCTGGATTCGATTGTGTAGAGTTTTTTTCATCAACGTTTCGGATCATACTACATGACTTTGATAGCGGAACTTCTGTAGTCAATATAAATTTTGACTAAAACCTGAAAATAGCATGATATGATTGAATTGTTTTGAGCTTTGACTGAACCATGGTAAAAGGTTTCTTTTTGCATCTGTTACTATTAGATTGTATGGTTGGATTATTGTAAAATTTCTACATTCTAAAGGGTAAGATGCAATGAAGTCTTTCCTGGGGTACTGTGTTTAACACTTGATGATTTAAGCTCCCTGTCTAGAACAGCTATGCTAGCATCTTCTATGTGCTATTTATTGTTCTACATTTCCATGCCTGAGATGAATCCAGTGTGGGCTTCCTTGTCGTTGGAGATTCTGCCTTTTGATCATGCCTTTTCTTTTGGCTTCAAACAAGTTACCTGTTTGTGGGGATGCTTTTTTTTCATATGAATGGATCCTATACTTTGTACTCAACTAGATTTCCTTTTGAATATTGCTAGCTCTCTGTTTAATTGGTCCTAGTCATCTATTTTTCAGAAGGCTACGGGCTTAGCTCTCTTTTGTATACATCACGACATTGGTAATCCTTATCCTTGAAAATGGGTCAATGTTTGTAATAAGAACAGAATAACTTTCCAAAGTAAAACTGTGGAAGGCAAGAAGCTTATATAAGATATTCTTGCATGCAGATTGTTAATTTGCTAACATTCATTTGACTTTTTCATTAGAATTAATGCTTTACTCGTTTTGGGTTTTTGTCCCTCATGACATCTTTCATTTGTTTATAGAGGATCTATAGAATTTGTCTAGTATTGGTCAATGTTTTTAATGTTTCAATAATGTTATACACTTGCAACACATAACTTCCTTCCTCAATATTATTATGAGGTTTCTGTTTAAGATACTGTTTTTGTATTAGCTCATTCCTTTGTGCCAACCCTTTGCGTTTTTATCTTCTTCCAGTTCGATGCCTTTTGAGATTAGAATTACATGATTTTTGGTCCTAGGTAGTCCCTAGTCTGCGTCAACACAAGTCTTATCTTTGACCATAAGGCATGCATTACACATTCAGTACTTCTTGTGTGGGAAATAGAGCTGACACACCACTCTAAATCCAGAGGAAAAGGCAAACTGATGGAGCCTCTCTGTGAAAGGACAAAAGAAAAGGGATATCGATATTTATTGCCTTCTGGATTTGGTTTGTTTTTTGTTGGTCTTGTTAATTTCTTCCTTTCCGGCCTTCCTGTCTATGCGAGTTACTATGATATATCCTCCTATTGTCTGGGATCCTTTGGATTGAGAAAAACTTGTCACACAATCACATTGTTGGCTTCAATTTCATAGTCTACTTGACCATTTCTCATCATCAGCAGTGTAGCTTAAATGATTTGGCACTTGATGTTTTAGGTGCTTGCTTCTTTACTTAGTTTGGGTTGACACTTGCCCACAAAATCTTTAGAACAAAAACGTCTGCTGCATAAAATAAATTTTTGGTATGTCACACTCTCCTAAAATCTTCAGTACACTAGATTGTCCTTGCTCTACCTTCCATATTGCTTCCTTCAATTTAAACATTGGCTGTGTGGCCCTAATATTTCCTCTACAGAGGAGCCCATGGCTTCCTCTTAGAATCCCCCTCCTTTGAGCACAAGCCAAAATTTCAAATTATCTGTTTCTGATGATCCATAATAATTAAATTGACAAAAGAAAAGGGATATCGATATTTATCGCCTTCTGGATTTGGTTTGTTGTTGGTCTTGTTAATTTCTTCCTTTCTGTCATTGCTGTCTATGCGATTTACTATGATATATCCTCCTATTGGCTGGGCTCCTTTGGATTGAGAAAAAATTGTAACATGATCACACTGTTGGCTTCAATTTGATAGTCTACTTGACCATTTCTCATCATCAGCAGTGTAGCTTAAATGATTTGGCACTTGATGTTTTAGATGGTTGACACTTGCCCACAAAATCTTTAGAACAAAAACGTCTGCTGCATAAAATAAATTTTTGGTTATGTCATGCTTTCCCAAAATCTTCACTACACCAGATTGTCCTTGCTCTACTTTCCATATTGCTTCCTTACATTCAGACTTTGGCTGCGTGGCCCTAATATTTTCTCTACAGAGGAGGCCATGGCTTCCTCTTAGAATCCTTCTCCTTTGAGCTCAAGCCAAAATTTCAAATTAGCTGTTTCTGATGATCCATATTAATTAAATTGACAAATAAGAACTGCACCAGTTTTGTGCTATCATAATTGACTGTCCAATCTTTCCTAGGATAAAAGGAACTGGTTGCTATATAAAAATGCAATTTCTTGAAGATATTCATTTCTGTTGAAGAAATTTAGAACAAACTTTGGCTCCTTAAGGGGAAAAGCTTTGAAATGCAATTTTCTGGAGTATTTTCGTAGTCAAAACTTTACTGATCTGGATTCAATAAAGCTGGAAACCCCTAGACTCCATGGGAGTTCAAAATTTTAATAATGCCAAACTGTATTTTTTGACCAGTTTCTTTTCCAAGCAAGAGAAAGGTCAAGCCTTCCAAGGATGGCCCTGGATCTTGAAGAACTTTGGCCTCTGAATGAAATGTTTGTCATTGCTAGTAGGTTTCCACAATCCATAACAGTAATCTTTCTTTTTGCTTCTGGATCTTGAAATGTTTGTCTCCAGAGATCTACCCAGTACTGTCCTAGTATGGGAAAGGTTTCCCCCACTTCCTAGTGAATTTTGACAAGAACTAACACACTCGAGAAACTAGGAAATGCCATAGCAGAATACATTATGGAATTTGAACTCTCAAAGAACCTGGGAGCGGTTGACTACACATGAGTATTTGTCAACTTGGATGTGGATAAACCTCTTCCTGATTGATTTGTTCTGGCTTTTATAGAGGTATTCAATGGGTGCAGCCGTAGTCTGAAAACTTGGACTTGGCAAAAGCTTTGAATTTGACTTGGTTTTAGTGTCTCGAGAGCTTAAAAAAATAATCAAATTTCTCTAAGAAACCTAAATTTATCCAAAACCCTCTGAAATGTAGGCAATCAATCATAGGCCAAAATGATACTCAAATTGTAGACGGATCTGAATAAATAGGGTGATGAAACCTGCAGAGCTGCTGGGTTGGGTTATTTTGGAACAGCAGAGTAACACTAAAAATTGAAAAGTTGAAGGTTTGGGTTGTAGTAGCAAATGTACAAATAGTTCCTTCCCTAGAAGCAGCAGGCACACAGGTTGTGAGCATGTGAGTCACAAGTGTGTGCAAGCAGATGGGTTACAGAGAACTGAGAAGAAGCACACATAGCCAAGTGAAAATGTTCAATTGAAAAATTCAAAATTGAACACATGGGGCAGATGAAAAAGTATGAGCCTGCTCAGAGCAGGTTTTAAACCATGAATGCACTCAGAGTAGACCATTGAACTCAAAAAACTCTTTGAAAACTGTTTGTGCCAAGTAGCAAGTTTGAGTGCGATTTACTTGTTTTCCTTAAACCCTCGTGAGTACTCAATGAGTTTTAAAACTATGGATGCAGATGTTAGAGTATGGAAACATCCATTTTTGCTTCAGCATCTGGAATGAAGGTGGCCACTAGGCAAGACTTTCCCCTTTCAAGACACATATTAGTGGCAATCACATTACAAAAAGGATCTTGCCAACCAATAACAGCCAGTAGAGTAATATCAGCCCACACCTTGCCAAGCCAAAGATTGACTTGAGGAGATCCTGATGACGTTCCGTCCTCAACAGTCAGCAAGAAAAAATAACATTTCAGCAAGTATCTACAGGAAAAGACAGTATTAGCAGATCCAGAAACAAAGAGATAAAAGCAGAGGCCCCAGAGATAATGGAGGTCGATGACACTTGTGACAAGTTCTAGGGCCTAAAGAGACAATTTCCTTGAATTCCCAAGTTAAAGATTCAGAACACCTCCTATTTATGTCAGTATAAGATATTTCAACACCTAGAGTGAGAGCTAGGAAAATTAAAAGCAACCACTTCTTTGCAAACAGATTTTATATGCACAAATCTCCTACTTTGGAAATGTATGGCTGGTTTCATTCACAAAAGAATCAGATGCTTAATGAAAAAGAGACATTTCCATAAATTTGAGGAGAGCCTGCAGATATGACTTCTAAAGCTACAAACCCAACTTTAGCTTTGAAAAGCACAATTTTAGACTTAAGTTACCAAGGCAGGCACTTCTAAATCCCTTTCCCCCCACATCCCAACAATGCAACCTCCTAATGTCAATTATATTTTGGATTAACAGAGGGATTGGTACTTCCAACGAACACTGATATCTCAAGGACAAGGTAATTGCAAAAGAAAAGAAGATATGCTTCTTTTCGAGTACCCATGCAAGTTGTTCCACGTGGAAGTACCATTTTCCAGGGATTTGGGAAGTAAGAATGTATTTTCCTTTTTATCTGCTTAGACTATGACTGGAGTGGGACCCCTTTAGGTTTGTTGTCATTTCTCACGATTTCTTTTCCATAGGGACTGCTTGCATATCTATTCTTTTATGAATTTTAAGAAATATCCTTTGTGCTTTATTTTTGTATTCTCCTTATTGGGAACAATAGAAGCACTCTTGTTAAACAGTGTTGAGATTGGATTGTTAGCTCTGATCTGCCCATTCTCATCGTTATTGAAAACAATAGAGTCACTCTTTTGGTACAGTGTGATTGGATTGTTAACTCTTATCTGCTAGATCATATCTGACGAGATCTCAATTCTGTCATATCACTTGGGGAAAAATTTAGGGGGAGTAGGATTTAATTAGAGACTGTTAATACACTTCGTAGGCTGAGATCAATACTTCTTTGGTGTTCATATTTAATTTTTATTTACTTATTTCTGTTTTTAAGTTAGTTTTTTCAAACCTCCCTTCTAGGTTCTTGAATTCTGTGCCACCTTTCCTTGCATCTATTTGATCATTTCAGTCTTCTACCACCCTCTAATTTCTCCTCTCTAGCTATTTCATCTCGATAATGGATCATGGAGTATGATCCGAAGTGTCGATGATGGAAAAATTCTACGCAGTTAAATCTATAAATATATAAAGCTAAGTGTTTTATGTGTTAGGATATCACAATGGAGATATAGTGTGGAGTGTTTTCTTCCATAAGGAGCATTGTGTAGTGTTGCCGAAAGTTTTGAACTGTTTTTAAGTATATTGGATATTATTTCGAGTATTCCTATTATTTTATGCAAGATCTTATATTGCAGAGGTTGTGTACCTCACATATTTCTCCAATTAATGCAATCTTGAATTCCTTGGAAAAAGAAATTTTCCAGCTTTCCAAAAAATGGTCACAGTAAAGATTTAAATAGTATCTAGGTAGATATTATGATGTAAAGTTGACTCCGTGAATTTGATTTTTGATGAGTTCCTTCAGGTTGAATTTGGGTCAGAATTTTGCAGAAAGTTGTTTGCCTTGTGTAGGTCTCTAAATAGAACAAATCTTGGATTTATTGGAAAGAGATTTTATGGGCTTTTTGGAAAGTGGTTATAATAATGAGGGCATGTTTGATTTTAAGTTCAAATGGATTTTCTTAAGATGCAACACATTAGAGTCTTGTCATGATTAATTTGTGTGGACAGCAAAATGGTGTGGGTACCTGAGCAGATTTCTGGCCCAAAAATCTCTAGAATGAAAAATTGCAAGTATCACATTTGTGGTAAAAAATTTGAAAACATTTTATAATTGTTAGTGTTATTACACTCTTTGAGTTTTTTGAGGATGAGACCAATATCCTTTTGATCGGTTACTGAGAGTTCTATTACATGTATTAACATTTCAGGTTTAGAGACCAGTATTGTTTGTTGTAATTGTTGACTGCAAATGCTTATTTAAGTAGTTTATATCTTCCTGCATTGCAGCAAGTATGCGGCGTGTGTCTAGTTTTGAGGCTCTTCAGTCAGCAACAAAGTAAGTCCTAATTAAATTTGTCATTGATGTCTACTGTTTGAAAAAATAATTTTGACATTTTTACAAATTTCCTTGCCCTTTATTTTGAGCAATGGCCAAAGCTTTCAGCTTTTCTATACTGCTCTTTTCTGACTAATAAAGACTGCTTATGAATATCTTCCTAAAGGCTTTATTTTATGAGTTATTGTTGAAGTATCAAAAGTCTTTTAATTCTGATTTCATTCAGTCAAAAGGCAGTTGAAGGCTAAAAAATGGACCTTTAAATCTGAGGTGCAGGTGTATAACAACTGTAATTTAGCATACCTGTTTTTTTGATTGCCGGGAGGAATATCAAGAGATATACAATAAATAATGATTGCTTAATAAACTCATATTGCAGGTTGCTTTTTTGTAGAGATTCAGTTTTTAAAAGTATACATCCATGTAAAGAGCTTCTATCTAAAAAATGTGATGTGCGAGGCACACCCATTTTAGCCTGCCAGGATGGGACAGTGCCTAGGCATATGTGAAGAACTGGATTGGCTCTTCCTGGATTTATTTTCTTAATTTGAAATATTTGCAATTCTTGTTTCAATAACAGTCTTGTAAAATGCAATTATGATGAAATTTCCACCAATTTCAAATAACAAACCAAGACAAATGGAATTTCCTTAAAACATTTATTATTTTAATTCTTATCTCAAACAAAGACACAAACAATTATTTATCATGAAAATTAATGGCACCTGGCAATTCTGAAATTTTTTGTAATTGAGACATCCTCCTTAATGCCTTGACACAGCTCGAAATTTAGATAGCCTCCACCCTTAAGTAGTCACGTGGCAGCCTGGAAAAAAACGTGACTGGCCTGTAGCATTGCGCAGGCCCTTGCTGTGTAAAAATGGCTCCTATAATGAAGCACATGAGCCGGAGATGAGGCGTCACAGCCTTCCTAGACCTCACGCCCCAGCCTGAAGTTGACGCAGCCTTGCAAGTGCATTGACTTCGCTGTAAATAAATCTGCCTTTCCTCAATATGAAACGCAGCTTGAATGGCTTCAATGTTTCTTGTAAATTTAAAAACTTCCTCAGCCAATAACTCTCAATTCTCAACAATGGAGATACAGCAGCCTCCAACTTCGAAATCCCAACTCCTCAGCAGGAAGAATAAATCAAACCCTATGAAAGCAAATCGATTTATCTGCAGATTTAAAGGCTTCTCACAATTCCAGTATACATCAGCACTGAATTATGATTTCAGTAACAAAATGAGCTCTCTCCTGGAAGAGGACCAAGCTCAAGAAATGTTGCAGAACTCTCTCCAAAAGCTGAAGACCAAGCTCAAACCCTAGCTTTTCCAAGTCAAGCAGAATTCTCTCACAAAACAAATTATCAAATGATCAATGGATAATGAAAGTGCTTTTTCGAATTGAATATATAGCTTTTTTGGAAAAAGCTTCAATTTCACTTTTTTTCACTTAAGAGGCTTTTTAATCACAACTTCATTTTATAACATTAAGTTATAAAGTCATTAAGCTATTAAATTAAAATAATTTAATTTAATAATGATAACTTTAAAATAAAAAGCCATTGTAACCCATTGACTGCAACAAGTCCCTTTTTGACACCAGAGCCTCAAACTTTAACTGCCCTGCCAGAAATAGCCAACTGCCAGAAATAGCCACTGCTAAAAATAGACTTACTATAAATAGTAAGTCTCTCAAATTGGAGATCCCCTGAAACTCGATCGTGAAACATTTGACACTCCGTGCAGATGCCCTGCTAATCCTGGCCATACCCAAAATACCACTTATTAAAAATAGTAAGTTGACCAAATTGACCCGAACGAAGAGGAGACCTGATAATCTGAACCTCCAGAATGGAATCCCAACATTGGCTCTGCCAACTGACCCCCTCTGATCGCCTGATTAGCTTGCGAGGGTCACCAAACCAAGCTAATCCCAATAGTCTGAAAAACGGGGACATTACAGCATATTGAAAAACAAGATATGGCACAACCATCAAGATAACAAATTCACATAAATCAAACCTATGTACTAGTCCATGAAAGTCACCCCATAATCTGCCTCTGCCCAGAAAATAAAACTCTCTGACCGCTCATACGGCTGTAACACTGTAACAGGCAATGCAGACTCTGGAAATGCTAAGTGGACGTGGCCAATGCAACCATTAACCTAGCTGGAATCAAGGCATATGTAGTCTCCAATCAGTAGGGGTATAGCTACCCGACCCAAAGAGAGATGTGATACCTTCAAAGATGACTCAAGCATACCCTCGACCCCTGTCATAGAGACCTCTAGAGTGGCTGATCCACACATGCGAATCATCCCAACACTATGAGAATGGAACCCCTCCTGCCACACAATCCATACCAACAAACATCCAAGCCTGCTAACATAACACAAACCAGCATCAAACACGGTATTGGTCAAGTGGCCCAATAGTGCCAATCCAAGAAGGATACCCCATAACCTGTCTCAACCCCACAGACAAATCTCTCTACAATCCCATACTCCTGAAGTGTTGGGGTATCTATTTCCATCTTAGGGAAGACTGGATGATACTGACTAGGGTAACCATCTACCCAACTGGAATCAAGCAACATGAAGTCACCCATCAACAGTGCTATCACTACCATGTCATGCATGTCGCATAGTCGTCTGAGGATCAAGGTGAATGCACTAATTATGTCACTCATCCATGCGTAAGCGTATGTATGGTGAAAGTTGATCCTTGAATCATGTATCAAATTGGGATGCATGGCTTCACCCAACTGCTGCACTACTATGATATAAAATCCTAGGTGTGTGGAATGAAGCAACTCATCAAGGATCCTCCAATTGAATGCACTGCATAGGATGATACCAGGATCCCACATTGGATGGGAGTGCTCCCACAACCAAGGTGATATTGTACTGGAATCCTGGTGAAACAAAGCATCAAACGAGACAACACCTGGATCCCAACACAATCTGAACCCACATCCATCTGTCATGAGAAGATACTGATAGTGGAAAGTGTTATCAACAACCAATCTCCCTGCGGTCACCGTGAAACTCCCACCACTGTGATTATGGTCCACAACATCATGCCTGATAATTCCCACCCCATCTTGTAACCATGGCTCTGGATGAAGTCTCTGTGACATAGAGGTGATAACCTCTGTCGGAAATTGAACAACATGATGGTGGATTGTTTGCTGGTCCCACAAACAATCCCACCCAAACTGCTGGGTCAGATCCCCGTAGTCAATAACTCCATCCTCTGAAGATGGAAGTGCACTACCGCACCATGGATAGTAGAAATCTGGAGCCAACTCCCACCTATGTACCACCCAATCATCTACCAGTGGACTAAATGGGAAGTGGAGTGTACTCCTCATGGTGCAATCAAGATGGACTCCCGTAGGCTCCCTCAATGGCTCTATGGCATAATCCTGTCCAACCAACTCATATCGATGAATCATCTCATCATCACCCAACGGCCTAAATGAGGAGTGATATGCACTCATCACTGTGCAGTCAAGATGAAGTACAATAGGCTCTCTCAACGGCTTTGTGTCAAAATCTTGCCCAATAAGCTCACCGTCACTCCCACTAGTCTCATCGCACGAATCTGGGTATAATTCATACATCTGATCTCCAAAGTCCAAACAAGAAGGACCTTTCATAGACCACAACTGACCACCCTGATTTTGCTGTGAGATAAACTGGTGTCCATGGTCAGCTGTAGGTGGTGTAATAGTAGATTTGCTCCCTAGAGGGAACAAATCAACATGAGCACTGTATTCCCACTCCAAGGACACTCTGCTGGTCTCCTGTGAAGATGTTGTAGGGATGTTATCAGAAACCATCACACAACTCTCTGGTGAGTCCACTAGTGTCACTGCGAAACTCTGTACTGTAACCACCTTTGATGATGACTCTGCCACTCCCAGACTGTCGGTAAGCTCCTCTAACTGTAAGTTCACCTCCTGAAGGGCTGCCTGCGTATACTCCAATGACTCACTCATCTCCTCAAGCTCATGGGTGAGCCCATCAACTTCCTCCTCCTTCCGCATTAGGGCATCATAGTAGATGCAATCCTTCTCTAGAAGATAACTCCGATCAGCCACTAACTCCAAATAATCCTGCTTCAATATCCCCATATCCTCATGAAGAGCACGAAACTCTGCCATGGAAAATCCACTACTATCTTGCTCATCAGTCATGAGAGCGCTGCAACTGAGCGTAGATAACATCCGTTGAGTGGCATCAAAGTGCTCAACCACTGTGTCTACCCTCCTGTCATCAACCCTGAGTTGACTAATCAAGCAATGAGGGGTCTGAAAATGATAATTCTTAGGCATATGTACTACCTCTGGATCTACACTATGGTAGGATACTGTGTCTGAGTTCGGTACATCTCTGTAAGGGGTATCCAACATGCATTCACTAATGCATGCATCCTCATCTATAGTAGTGCAACTCTGTACCTCTAAGACCACCTCCTCAGTCAATGATGAAACTGCTGTCACCACACTATGCTCACTCTCATCAGTTCCCCATGTGTTCGCACATACAACCGAATCACGATCCTAGATTTCAGTGCCACTATGAGTACACACTACTCTGATTTTTCTGGTCTGGTCTAAGAAATCAGCCTCATCATGACATGAATTGTCATCGCACAATGCCTTTGAAATACTTGTATCTGGATTACTCTCCTGTGCAAACTCACCAAAATCAACCTGACCCTCTGTATTACTTGTTGTTCCACCCAAATCAATGCTGGCTACATGTGTTTCAATCTTGTTTATAACTTTTTCATGTGCATCATCACAGGAGATTTCTTGTTCCACTTGGGTTTGCCCTGTTTTTGTCATCTTGTTTTCTTTCATTGCCCATTTCTCAATTAGCGTTGACATGCTTGATTGATATTCACTGAACACTTGGACAAAACTCTTTATTTCTCTAACCAAGCCATTCATTTGTTGATTTCTTTTAATATGTCGGTCTTTCTGTATGGCCATTTTTCGTACCAGCTGTCAACTGAAAGCATAAATGTGTAGGCTAACAACTACCCAGTTGCTGATATGAATTATCAAAACCTTTTATCAAATACCCAAATGCTGGAATGATTTATCAAAACTTTTTATCAACTACCCAGTTGCTGGAGTGAATTATTATAACTTTTTCTGCAGTCATCTGTGATAGAATCCCACAAACCCTACAGGCTGGCAGGATGTAGGCTCTGATACCACTGAAAGATCCTTGTTGGATTCTCTTACTAATTTGCTGTAAGTTTTAAAATAATAAACTATGTTTTTCTGAGATTTTTGGTGGTCTTATAGAATAGACAGAAGTTGCAGAATGTTTTGTTTCTTTTTGTGTTTTTTGAGAATATTGAAGCAAGTAATGAAAGATGAACAATGCATATGAAAGGAAGCTGAAAACATGTAAGAACATTCAATAAATCACAATTGATACAAATCGTACTAGGCAGATTTCTGATTTATATATTCAGGTAGAAACCCTTATGCAATTTCGATGGAGCTTTACAAACAACAATGGCGCCAACTGGTGGATAGATGGAGGCCACGAACCAAGAATACCAGCTATGGCTGGATACAAGCATTTACCATAGCCAGTGTATAGTGTCCAAGCTGCAAATGGCGGCCCTATGCTGCAATAATCACGTCCCAGCTAGACGAATCCAGCCTCTTTGTTGAAACCCTCTGTATGCACTCTGAATCCTCAACACAGAATGGCACCCCTGTCTCTGACAAACAATGCACAAAGCCTACTGAATCTACTGACAACAACTGCTGAGGGCTACGTCCCAACCAGTCCCAAACCTGGGGTTTGCGTCCCAGAAGAAGAATTGCTCTACCAGAGCAAATTCGACAAAAACAAGTTTCAAATGTGTAAAAAGATCCATCAATTAGGTTTCCATCTCCTTATATCTCCTTTCCTTTGCAATTCGAACCCTAAAAGATAATTAAGAGTGCACTTTATAATTAAATGATATTTCTCAATTATGGCATCCAAACTATAGAGAAAATGTCACTTTATTATAATTAAATAGTTCCAAGCACCAAAAAGACTCTGGAAGGTGAAAATCATGTAGCAAATTTCGAGACCTTTCCAACGAGCTATAACACATAGGCATATCAAGTCAGATGAAGCTAGAAAACCCCTTATTACTCCAAAATGGCTATATACATAGCCTTATTTAAAATATTAAAACGCTAACTTAGGAAAATATTTAAATATATTAAAATATATCCCAAATAGCCACAGAACACCCGAAACACCCCAAAATCCTGAAACTGAATATGTCACCTGCCTGTGACTGATGTCGGACAACCTGGGACAACTGGTAGTCTCATCCCTAAAATCTAGGGATGCTCCTAGAAACTAGGAAACACACCCAAATCTCTTGAAACTAAAACCAAGGGATGACCTTATAGAACCTCAACTCTAGAAGCTGACACCTAAAAAGTAGGATTCCCCCTCCTAAAAAATAGGAATTGCCTCCAAAAATCAAGGAATTGCTCCCAAGTGGTCTGCTATTGCCTGAGACACCAAATCCGAACACTGAATAACTTGAATAAGTCTCTAATCACCTCTGCCACCCTACGAGACTCCAATGATAGGCCAACTCCTTCGTCTCTTATGTCCACTCTAGAAAGGGGACATGACAACCAATGCTAGTTCAGGTCATCACTTGTGCTCACTTCGTAATCACACCATCATTGAAATTTGTGTTCAGTGGAGAGGATTACGATTAGAAGTTACCTCTTGGGAATCTCTCCACTTGTTTCAACAATAGTTTCCTCAGTTTAATTCTTGAGGACTAGACTTCTTGAAGAGGAAAAGCATGTTAGAGCCCTCACCTTTTTGGATAATATATTAGGTAATCATCCTCCATCCCTTTGGGATACATTTCTTTTGAAGTCTCATATTCAAAGAAGGTCGTTGGCCAACATGTTCACATTCTATCCACTCTTCTTGAATTGGATGACAAAGGATCTCTCATCCTTGAGCCCAATGGTATTTTGGGCCATCACTTGTGCTCACTTTGTAATCACACCATCATTGAAATTTGTGTTTAGTGGAGAGGATTACGACTAGAAGTTGCCCCTTGGGAATCTCTCCACATGTTTCAACAATAGTTTCCCAAGTTTAATCCTTGTGGACAAGACTTCTTGAAGGGGAAGAGCATGTTAGAGCCCTCATATTCTAACCTTTCACTACTTTGAGCATTTTGATAGTCATAGTTTAATTATTTAATTGATATTACATTGCGTGGATTTATCCCACACTAGTTGTATATCACAAGTCACTAGTTGTGACCGCTTTATATTGATGTTGTAACAAAGTGAAAATGATCTTGGAAATATATTTCTTAATAAGCTTTGTTCTCAATAAGGTTGCCTCAGTAAGAATTTGCCTATAGTAACAACCCAAGATCTAGAGGCCAATGAATAGCACAAAAACAAGAGAGATAATATGGACAAGAATAAATTGGATTCTCATCAATGATGCCATACAATATGATCAATTGGATTACAATACCATAATTGATGGATTGATTGATACATACAATAAGATGATGGATTACAATGTAGATGTGCTTGATTATATAGGCAAGGCAATAAGAGACCATGATAAGCAGGAGATAACTTATCACTCACACAAGGTAAATTCACATGTTAACCAAAGGTGGATCATCCTCCAGTGTGCAATGAAGTATGTGCAAACATGTGCAACAATGTGGAGGATAATAAAGTAATAAGTGCACTAAAGGTGGAGACAACACATAATGTGGAATGTGATAAACTCCTATCACCACCTAAAGTGGAGTTTCTCCTACAAAATGTGCAACTAAATGTGCAAACTCCTAAGTGTCTCAAATACAACTACTATGCATGCATTATCCTAAGTAAGCTTAAGTAAAGTGTAATTAGGTGAATAAATAATTACACCAACACCCTTAAGTGCAACTTGGGGGAATGCAAACTTAAAATAACAATACAAGATGGGTCCCGACTACTAGGCCATGCTAGGTACTCATGTACAATATGCAATGCAATTTCTCACAAACAAAGAAAGGGAGAAAACCTAGTGGGACAAAACTCTCCCACAAAAGAGAGATGAAAACACACAATTCTCTCAATGAGAATGAAAGAGAAGAAGCGAGACCATGAAGCCCCCCCTCAATGTCAAATCTTCCGCAAAGATGGTCCAAGATGATGACCAATGCTCCTCCATATGAAGAAAATGGAGCCAATGTTGCACCAAGAATGTCAAAGTGTGGTACAATCAGGTACCAATGTCGATGAAGAACTAATGACGAATCACCCATTGCAATATGATAGAGATTAGGCATGGAGACACCTGGTTGAACATTAACTGAATACAAGCAACTGACAGGTTGGTACAAACGAAGTCTCAATTGGAGTCATGCACTGTCAATGACTGGTTGGTGCATTCTAATCTCCTCATGCAACAAGTCTCATAATATAGCTCCTAATCTATTGAGTACAGGAAGATTACATCAAATATGTTATCAATGACAAAGTACAAAGAAAGATGGCACTTTATATCAGTGCATGTACAACATAGCTCATGCAAGAGAACACAACATCATATGACAAGGATGCAAAGTTGGAAACTAGATGATGAAGCCACCAAGGATGACCCTGTCGAATATTGTAAAAAATGTGCCCTCTGGTTGGATGATGTCGCAAACATATCAAGAGGAAGACTGTCCCCCCGTCCGCCGGTTGGAGAACGCTGCATAACAGGTATGTAGGTGGAAGAAAAACAATTGTTCTCACTTTGCAGATTTATTTAGAATTTTGTTTTTAAAAAACGTATAAAGTTTAATAAAAACATTTATTAAAGCCCAAAATTATTTTTATTAAAAAAGTAAAAAAATACATAATTTTTTTTAGTTTCTGCAATAAAAAACTTTATTGCTGAAATAATAAAGAAAAGCATTTTTTTAAATTAAAAAACTAATAAAGGAAAACAATTTATTTTGAATTTCAATGTTCATAAAAAAACTTTATTAAAAATTTAATAAAGAAAAACAAAACTTTTTTTTTAATTTTAAAAATTTAATATTAAAAAAATTATTAAAAAACTTAATTAAAAAACAAATTTAAATAAAACTTTTTTTAAAAATAAAACTTCCCCTTCAGGGGAGGGCTCAACAGGTCCCCAATAGTACGCAAGTGGCTTGCATGCCAAAAAGAAGTTTTTTATTTTTTATTTTTTTCAAATGAAAAAAAGCAACAAACAAAAAAATGCTCTTCATCTTTACCATTCTTTCACTCTCTTCCTGATGATGGACCACGGAGTGTGATTCGAAACATTGATGCTAAAAAACACACACAATCGAATCCAGAAACGCACATGTAGTAGAAAAAAATGCTCCTTGATTAAAATTTTTTCTAATTTTTTTAGAAAAATAAAAAAATAATAAATATTTTTTTTTAAATAAAAAATAAAAAAAAACTTTGTTGTGGACTGCATCCGTACAGCAAGAGGGGGGATTTTTCGAAGCTCTGCATTCAATTTTCACCCAATATAGACAAATTTATAGTCAAAAGTCATTGGAATAGCCTTCTAAATGCAATTGCGAGGTCAGATGTGACGTAGAGCGCTCCTAAAAATTGCTGGTCCTCAGATTTGCAAGGATGCCAACCATGAACGCTCCAAGATCTCTCCAATGATGGCTACACAATGGCGTTCCAACAACTTTGATACCATGTAAGAATTTGCCAATAGCAACAACCCAAGATCTAGAGGCCAATGAATAGCACAAAAACAAGAGAGATAATATGGACAAGAATAAACTTTATTTTCATCAATGATGCAATACAATATGATCAATTGGATTACAATACCATAACTGATGAATTGATTGATAGATATAATGAGATGATGGATTACAATGTAGATGTGCCTGCTTATATAGGCAAGGCAATAAAAGACCATGCTAAGCAGGAGGTAACTTATCACCCACACAAGGTGGAATCACATGTCCACCAAAGGTGGAGCATCATCCATTGTGAAATGAAGTATGTCCAAACATGTGCAACAATGTGGAGGGTGGTGAAGTGATAAGTGCACTAAAGGTGGAGACAACACATACAATAAAATGTGATAACTCCTATCACCACCTAAACTTGAATTTCTCCTAGACCATGTGCAACTAAATGTGCAAACTCCTAAGTGTCTCAAATGCAAACTACTATGTATGCATTATCCTAGGTAATCTTAAGTAAAGTGTAATAGGCGAATAATCAACTACACTTACAACCCCCTTGAAGAGGCTCACAATTCTTGTTATGAATAAAATCTTGTTTACAACTACTTTTTGAGCGTTGTGCTCTTTTCACATGTTATTGTTTTTTTGATAATATTTTGCAAGTGAAGATCCCAAGACATTCTTTGTGGAAAAGGAAGCCATGAAATAGCCTTTGCCATCATTAGGGTCTCTATTACTTATGTTGGTTTCGAGTTGTCTTTAGTCTAGGTCCTAAAGGTTTTCGGTCTAGGGAAGTTCTCATTGTTCTACAAATCAAGGGTTCTCATTGAACATTTAGTCTTTTTTCTATTTTCTCTAAGAAGAAATAGATCTTTTGAGGGGAGGCCATCTTTAGATAGCATCTACTCTTCTTTATTGGGAAGTTTCGTGTACTTATTGTTTTGGATGCATGATTTTGTATGGAATGTTTGATATTTTCTTTGCCAACTTGTGTTTAGGGAGCTATATTCATTTTACAAGAGGGATGAACATGATAAGTTGGCTAGTTTATGGACATTGCAACCTTAGCAGATGAAGAGCCACTCCTTAAGTAGAAAGAGAGGAGAGAAGGATCACACTGTTATTTATAATAGAAAAATAGAGGATCATTGGTGTTTTTTAAATTAAATTTAAAAACCTATATCATGATTCAAGACAGATGGAAGCCAAATACAAAGAGGCAAAGGTCATTGATAGAACTATCTACAACAAGAGAGCTTGAAGACCACAATTGGTATCTTTATTTGGTTTTACATCAAGGCTATGATCTATTGTTTTTAAGCATTAAACCTCAAGGTAAAGCCAGAGGTGCATCTGACACACAAGGTTTCTCATTTCTTGCAATAGAGTTCTTAGAATATGGTATATGTCCTCATAGATCCTCAACATTAACGTCAATAGCATTCAACATTTCTACTTGATCATCCATGATTATTATTCTATGATTTTCTTATGTTCTCGTCATAAATGGCTAATTATTGGTAATAGGTCTTTAGTAGTTGATGTAAATCTTGTAGGTTCATTTGTTCAATCGTATTTTTTAACACAGTTATTGCTTTTAAACAATACATTTAAGAGATATTTGCTATAGATATAGGAATAGAGTTAGAGTGGTGAGCTTTGACATGGCAAGGACCATTAGAATAGTTGGCCTTGTTGCTAGGTAGGGGGTTCTCCAAGATGGCCTTACGTTTCCCCTTAAAGATAGATTGAGGAGTCTATGTGGCCTTGGTATCATTCCTCCTTATCGAAAGTTATTGATCAATAAGTTGGGTGGCATTTTTTTAATCTTTGGAGTTGTGTGTAGAGTTAGAAGGCATTTTATTGACCATGGTAGGTGAAAGGACATGTGAAGGACTCACAATGCTCATGGGAATCTACTACACTTCAACTCCTATCTGCAATCTTTTTGCATAGGGAATGCAGCAAACCAGCCATAAGTAATGCCTCATTAGCGATGAAGAGAAGACTCATGGGAGGTGCAATGAATCTCATAAAATTACAAAGACATTTACTTGCCCTCATTAGAGCTGCCAAACATAATATTGTGATAGAATTCACAATCCCAAAAGGCTGCATATTGTAAATAAGAATAAATAATCACCATGTAAGGAAAATGAGATGAGACAAAACATGGTATGAATAACATTACGAGATGGCTTAAAAAAGTGCCATCTTGAAAGAAAGCCAGCATTTATGTATGGGATGAGTCTTGTGAAGCCAGGGCGACACAAAATAGGTAGGAAATAACAATAGAGGACAAAGATGGAAAGAAAGGGTTGACAATGATAAAAAGGGTAGGTATAAGACATGAAACTGCAACAAACCAGCAAGGCAAGGCATGAGAAGGAGAGAAAAAGGTAGCAGTAAGAGAAATAAGAAACCTTAGAGCCCAAAAATTGCCATGCTAGTAGATATAAGATTGAAAGGGAGATGTCAAATTGTTAAAGAGCCAATAGAGTTTGAGGGGGGAGAAAAGTGCAAGATTATACGATCTTCCAACATTATAAAAGGTAAGAAACTTATAGGTTTCCAAAAAACAGGCATCTCTAAGAGGAGTTATCAGCTTTTTCGAGCCGCTTCCAACATACAAAGAACAAGAAGAAACATCCTTGAAATCATAATTGCAGACATGGTTGAAATTAGCTACAATAGCCACATTTGGAGAGTTTTCTCACTTTTTTGTCATCATTAGTAATAACTTGAAAGTAGAGAAGCTTGTATCTTTAAAAACGTTATTGTCAACCTCTATGTGAGAGGTGTAGCAATCCCAAAGACTTAGATTGGCTAACCAGTTGACTACTTCATTGCCTTTACAATACACATGTATTAAATGAAAGCCATCAAATTGGCCAATTAATCTTTTGGCTTCTTCAATATAGTTGTGCCACCCTCTAATGATTGATATTCCCATTTTGTAGACCATTGATAACAAGGTTAGGTAATTTTCAATGATTAATTTCCAATACTCCAACTTGAATACCTAGTTTGAGGCCCAAGGTTAGTCTTATGACTTCAACTATGTTATTTGTATTATGACTAATGAATGGATTACATGAGGAAATCACCATAATTGATGAGGGCTCTGTTATTGTCTTCTGACAATCCCAAATTTTTCTCAGAGGTCTTGTCAAATTCAATTTGACCCACCCAATCAGTAGTGCACACCAATGTTCCACAATAGTCATATTCTAAGATTTGGGTAGAGGCCAAAATAATTTCTTATCTCAAGAAAATTATTCAAAATAGAAGATTGTGAGGGATTAATGTCTTTGAATTCAGAGATGTTAAGTGAAATAACGCTACAAGAGCAAGCCTCCAAGAGCTCCTAGATTCGGTATTGATGTTTTTCCTTAGCATTGACAAATTTCTTATTCCTTTGTAGCTATAATTTCTAGTCTATGAAGCTAGGAGCCATTTCTTGTTAATTCTTGAAGGATATTAAGAGCCATTAAACATGTCCATGCTTCCAAACCATCCTTCAAAGAATTTTGGAAGAAATTAAAGCACTCAAGAACTTATTCCAAATACCTTTAACAAAATCACATGGGAGAATTAGATGACAATAAATTTCACATGGATCGTGCTAGAGTCCAATGGCTAGGACCCAAAAAATTTAAAAATCTCTTCTTTGAAGATATTCCCGCTTGCTCCAAATAGGCTTGAATCTTTGCAAAAGAGTAATGTGATGCATTCTGGAATTCTTTAGAATGTCAGGGAAATGAGGAATAGATTTCCTCTTTTCTGAAAGACTATGCTCTTTTGTAACCTCATTTCAATAGTTTCTTAACATATTGCCTAAGTGTTCTTAAGAATAGTCATCAAAGGGTAAAGACCCTAATCCTCTTTGAGGGGCTTGTGAAAAATCAAATTATCATCCCAAAAGGAAGTTCCTTTGCATTTTGAATAATCCAGAAGCCAAATTTGTTTGATCAAATTCTCAACTTGTTGAAAGTAGGGAGATTAATTGGAGGAAGGAGCTTACTATAATCTTCCTTGACGGAGCAGATCTCTGCCCCTTCTTGATGCTAGCCAAAAAGATCTTCCCCCTTGCTACAAATAGGCTTGAAGCTTTGGAGAAAAGTAATATGATGCTATGTAGAAATCTTTGGAATATCAAGGAAATGAGGAATAGAATTCCACTTTCTTGAAATAACATGCTTTTTTGTTACCTCTTTTCAATAGTTTCTAACTAAAGTACCTCAAGTTTTCTTTAGAGCAATCATCAAATGCTATATCTTCTTAGATGGGCTTGCCAAAAATGCAATGATCATCCCAATAGTAAGTTCTTTTGCCATTTTGAATAATCCAGATTCTAAATTGATTGATCAAATTCTAAACACCTTTTGTTCCTTCCAAATAATATGCCCTTTTAGAAGATCATCTTGTTTAGGAGAAAATAGAGTGGGTTGCCACTCAATAGATATTTCTCCCTAAGATCCTTGATCTAGGAAGCATCTTTGTTGAAAATGAATCATTGGACAAACTTGGTGATGAGGGTTTGGTTGAAGAAATCAGTGTCCTTAGGTCAAGACGACCTATAGTCTTGTGTTTATATATCTCCCTTCAAAAGATGAGAATATTTGAACTAATCCCTAGTGCCTCTTCACAAGAAATTCTGCATAGTAGTACTAATTTTGGAAATGATGCTTATGGGGGCAAAATAATGGATAATTTGTTCATATAATAGCTTGGAAAATTGCTTTTAAAAGTAGAACTTTTCTATTGGCCAACAGAGGAAAGCTATTGCCATCTAGGATTTGATTAGTTCTTTTTGAGAGAAAGATGTTGCTTCTTGTTTCTTCTAGAGAACAAAAAGAAACCTAGGTAGGAATTTGGAAGATGTCCTCTTCTAAAATATAGGAATCTACAGAGTCTTGTTTTTAGCTGTTGACATTAAAGTAGGAGATTTCAAATTTCTTTTTGTTCAGAGTCTAACTTGATTTGTGTTCATAATCACCAAGGATATTACATTGCTTGATATAAAGTGTAGCAAAGAGCATAGTATTATCCACAAATTGTTGATGGCTGAAATCTTTTCCCAGGGAAGAATCCTAAAATATTGTAAAAGATCATCTTGCCTCGAGAGATCCAATATACTTGTCTAGGAATTCTACCATAATAATGAAAAGATAGTGGGGGAGGGATCATCTTGAGTTAGCTCTTGAGAATCTAGGAGGGATCCTTTTGCCAAGCCATAACCATCACAGAGAAACTAGTTGAAAAGTAGTAGCTTTAACACAAGTTCTTAAGTTAGAGCAAAACCAAGCTTCTCCAATTCTTGATCTAGGAAGTTCTAGTTCACTCTATTGGCTGTAGAGATATTTAATCTGAGAAGCATACCTTTCCTCTTACTAGCCTGTAATGAGCAAATCAACTTATGGACAATGATAGTACTACCATTGGTTTGTTTCCCATTCACAAAACCTCCTTGTTCCTTCAATATAATAATAGGTAGGAGAATCCTTCATCTATCAACAACAAAATCATAATGATTTTGCAAATATTATTGCACAAAGCAATAGATATAAAACCTTAAATCTTTATTGCATCTTTCGTTTGCAATAGGATACAGAGGGTGACATTGAGGCATTCAAAATAGATGTAGAATCCTAGGATTCTTGGACAATCCTAAAGACCTCATCCACTAGAAGCTCCCAAAATCTTTGGAAGAAGATATAATGTCCCTTCCTTAAGCAATTTCATCTACAGTAGAGGTTGGTCTATAATTAGGGGTTCCTGTAGGTCAACATAGTGGTTAGGGGACCCAACCAGGGGTTGTGGAGCTTGGCAGGGAGCTTTACGAGCCATTTCAGATAGTTTGAGGTAATCTTCTATTTTTTAGGACTTCGAGATGGTCTAGAAAGAGCATTCTGAGCCATTTTGGATGATTTGACATTGTTTCTTAAATTTTAGGAGGGGATTGGCAATGTCCCTGTTATATTTAGACATCACCCTTGGACTGGTAGCAACACTCAGTTTTCAATTTGGAGTTCAGGTGACGATTTTAGGAATAAAATGGAATATTGAAGTATGACTTTAATCTTCTAAATAAATTAATAAAATAAGCATATAATAAAGTTACTTTATTTTATTTTAATAAAATTCCCAATAAGTGGACCACCATGGAATATGATGTCTAGGAAGGCTTAAATTAAGTTGTTTTAAAAACAACTTATTATTATTAACAAGGGAGTCATAAGGGGTTCGAACTTGATGAGGAGAAATAAGTTTGTAAAAATAAACTTAATTAAATAAAGTGGAAACCCTAAAAGGGTTGATTATAGGGTTTGGAGTCTATAAAGTAACATGAAGAGGCATCATTTCATCATTCAAGCATTCATTTTCATAGCAGCAATTTGGAATTGAGCTCCGAGGAAGAGTTTCAACAGTAGGTCAGATTTCTGGGAATGAAAACTCCCTGGAGATTGGAAGGTTGGACGAAAACCCAACATTTCTTGGAGGGCGATTTCATTTAGAATTCATCATTGTGCAGATTGGCATCATTTTTTGGTATTATCAATGGATCAGTCATATTGAAGAGCAGATTTAAGGAATCAGATTGTAGAGCTGGGTTGCTTGCACACTGATTATTAGTATTTATCAGTGACTTCAGCTAGCCGTCACCTCCTTTGGGTTATTGCCACCAAACCCCAGTTGGACGTTAGGTTCTTAGAGCATATTAGATCATTAAAATCAGTTTAGAATCAGTTATTACCAACAAATCAACAATATCTAGTTGGCCATGGCTTGACACTGCTTGGACAACAATTGTGCATTTGGAGAAAATTTAATTGGCTGCTGTACAAGGAGAAAAATCAGATTTGTAGCACTTTCAGAATAATTGTAATTGGTATGTTGACTTTCAGCAATTTAATCAATTGAAGTTAGGGCCTATGATCTGTTTCAAGTTGTTAGAGTTTCTACTTTAATATTGTTTGCACTTACTTCCATTATACTGCAAAATTTCAAAAACAAAAAAAAAATCAGAAAAACACAAAAAAATCTAAATATTGCAAAACCTCAAAAAATCAGAAAATTCAAAGAAAACTAAAAAAAATCAGAACTTGCAGTCATCAGACTGGAGGGGATCTTTTAGTGTTATCACAACCATGATCTTGCCTGCCTAAGGATTTGTGGCTTCATTTATGTGTCCCAGAGAAGTTGTACCATATAGATATTATACTCGTAGGAGAGTACAAGAGCAATTGAATATTTATTTTGGTATTCTAGCAGGTGCAGCTATGGGTGACATTCATGATGGGTATCGGAGTCCTCATCTGAGGGAGGGACATAGTCAATAGGATGATCCAGATTGCGAGTTATTTAGAACTCTTGTTAATTCACAACCATTGATTGTGTAAGCCTTAGAGCAGATAAGTGGAACTCTGGATAGGTTGGATTACGATTGCCCTAGGGATAAGTGTGACAGGCATAGGACAATTAAGTATTAGTTGCAAGGAGCCGTGGGGGAAGTAGAGTTCTATCTTCATTGGACAATGCATTTGACTCTCCGCCATGTGTTAGGACACATACATGGACAACTGACAGACTTATGCAGCCCCATTTTTGGCCTAGAGAGGAGCCACCACTAGTTGACCCACTTGAGGGCGTGGAGTTTCAGGATGTTACTATGGCAGCAAGTAATGAGTGGGCATTCCTTCCAGAGCATGTTAGAGATGCTTTTCCTCTACATCAGTATTATGCACAACGTAGAGACAATATGTAGAATCGTAGTGATAGGCGGCCTAGACAACAACATAGTGGTGATCTTAAGAAAGCTACTAGCAAGCTCACTTTATCTTCCTTTGATGGTAGTGAGAAGATCAGTGCATGAGCCTGGGTGCGCAAGCTTGACATCTACCTTTCACTTAAGCTGATGCTTTAGGATGAGGGTATTCAGTTTGCAATATTACATTTGGATGTCGTAGCTTATGATTAGTGGCATCATGGTTTAGTTACCCAAAATCATGGGCTAACTCATTCTTACAAGGAGTTTACGGAGCGATTGATTGCCACATTTGACCGTAAGGATGTTGAGTTGTACTATAGGGATTTAGTAATGTTGTGACAGACTAGACACGTTGAAACTTATATTAATGAGTTTCAAAGCATTCCTGTTATGGTTCTAGAGATGCCTAATAGACATGTGTTGATGTTGTCCATTGAGGGTTTACATGACATCTTACAGGGTTTGGTCAAGGCTTAAAAGCCTAGGATGTTGTAGGAAGCTATTTAGATGACCTTAGGCCTTGATACCTCACGACTACCTACTCCTTATCAATAGGATAAGAAGTTTTCCAGGAGCCCCAAGCCATTTCAGAGGTCTCCTACATAGTGCGAATTTGCGCCACCTCCCCCCAAGGATGGATCAAGAGACAATGAGTTGAGGAGGAAGCTTTGCTTCTTGTGTAAGGAGCCTTGGGTGCTTGGACATCAATGCCTTGGGAAAGGCAAGATGCATCTCATAGAGGTTGTTTTTGATGTGGATTGTGAGCAGATATAGGATACAGGTTTTGAGGGCAGTAGTGTTGAGGGCGAGCAAGAGACTCCACAGGTGGAGCTTGGAGATGGTGATGCATTGGATGCGTCCAATGGTACTATTATCACCCTTTTAGGAGTTCCTAGATATTATCCCTTCCGGTTTAAAGGAGTGATTAAGGGACAATGGGTCACTTGCCTTGTGGATAGTGGTGCTACACACAATTTCATAAATGAGGCATTAGTTGCTAGGCATGGGTTACTGGCAGAGGACTTCTCTGGTTTCAATGTGATAGTTGCAGATGGTTTCACTATGCAGTGCACTAGGAGAGATCCATAGCTTAGCATATAGATAGGTGACTATAGCTTGACCGACGATTCTTATGTTGTAGGTCTTGGTGAGATTGATACAATGCTTGGCATCTAGTGGTTACAATCACTTGGTAGGTATATTTAGGATTTCAGGAGGATGGAGTTGGAGTTTATGGTTAGGGGCAAGAAGGCTCTTTCTGATGGTGGGCCTATAGGCGTTTCAACGAGTAGGATGGAGTCCATATTTAAACATGGAGATGTTGGTTGGGCAACACAATGTTTCATTTCGTCCAAGTCACTTTCATAGGATGAAGTTGAACAACCATTCCACATTGATGTCCAGACAGTGTTGGACAAGCATGGAGTTGTATTTGGTGATATTCCTCTTGGTAGACCTGATCATGGATTTGACCATGTGAAAGAGCTTAATGAGTGCCAATAGAAATGGGTCAGCAAGATACATGCATACTGTAATGCCCCGCTAGGGAACCCATAAGGAATAGGTAAAAATTTCAAGAAAAGCAACTCAATTTTTTTTTAAAACATTACTAACACCTCATTGATTACATCTACAAATAAACATTTCCTTAAAGGTTCCCTTATTGATACTTTCACCAATATTAAAACCAATTGTACTAATGAACTAATTGAATTCATTTTTCCTTACTTACACAACATTCACTAATCTAATACACTAAATACATTTATTCTTTCCTCTTTCATTGATTGCTCTATCAACACATAAATACACTTTCCATTGCTTACAATCTTAAACCATCCACTGAATCATTTATAACATTGTATACATCTAGTTATGGATTGAGATTTAAACCTAGGTTTAATAACCTTTCATCATATATATAGGACCATACATTCAAGAGCATTAGAGAAGAATTTTCATCTTATTACTACTCACAGTAACATTGCATGTTTCCTACCCCTTATTATTTTCACCTGAAGACATCCTTTTACCCTTAACATAGCTTTTCATCATACCACATATTGAAACAAGTTTCCTTTAAGAAGTTTGCATTCATTAGAACACTGCATCACAAAGGTTTGCATAGAACCTTAAGTAAACATGTATTGACAATCATTACTTTCAACTTTAAAACTCGCAAGAGTGATAGGATAGGAATCACTTAAACATAATCCTTAATTGATTTGCCAATATTCAATCCCCTTTTGAAATTCCTAAAACTACCCTTCCCAAATACATAAATTCTTTCTTACAATTCTCAGTTATAATTACAATTACAATAGCAATTAATACACATGGCCCGAAGGATATTGAGAGATAATTACATCAAGATGCCCCAAGGGCTATATCACATATTTACATCTTGCTAACAAAAGACAGAGATACATGATTCAATAAAAGAAATCTTCACCATTGAACAATTCAGAATCCAAGTCATGACTCGAACCACGAACAGTATTTTGAAAGATATTTGCCACCCAACCATGTGAAACTAGTAAAGTTCCACCCCCCGTGCTAGGAGATAGAACCGAGGTACTCTCAAGACCTTAAGGCAATCTAAGTCTCAAAAACCAATAAATCCAAGACTCAAAAGAACAAGAACAAAGTACATAAAATATCATCATACTAATCGCCGAGGATGAGGTTCTAGGATACCACCTAAGTGAGTGTCATCACACCACCTGTATATTGGGATCCTCCCTGGCAACCATGTAACCTCGGTACCCCCTTTTTGAGTAGGGATCCTCCCTGACAGTTATCCCTAGTCCTGGTACTCCAATCAGGTCTGTGTGGCCATTATTATATTTTCTTTCATTATCTTTTAAATCCCCCCTTCCCAGGTTAATTTTGTTTTTTAGGTTATCACTTTTTACAAACCCACCCATAGGATCATTTGGCAACCACTTTAGGGTTCCAACACCTATGGCGAGCCACTCACCTAGGGTTCCTAGTCCCTTACCCCCATCACAAGTAAAAGATAGAGGATAACACTTCCATGTCCTGATTCATAGGTTTATGAAACTCCCTTGCGCACTCAGGCCCTCAGAGTGAGTCCTAACCTTAGCCATACACATAACATGAAACATAGGAAGGGTGTCTACCACAAGGCATCATAAAATACAACATAGAACCAGCCACATGCATTAACACAATATTCCATGGCTTATTTATAGGTCTAAGGAACCCTCACGTGCACACATCCACTTAGATGAGTCCTAGCCTCATAAACTAAGCTCAGGTATATGCCAAGTGCAAAAACACCATATAACATCAACAAAACCAGTAATGAACATACATAGGTGATACACATTTCCACATGTATTAACACAACATTATGATAAACTTAAAGCAATAAAATGAACATTAAGAGAGGTACAAAGATATAGACAGAGGTCAGGATCAAGGTTGGAAGATACAGACCAAACCCCAAGCCAAACAGGTACCCAACATTGAAATCCATGACTCCAAGGTTTCCAAAATAGGTCCAAATAGAACATAAAAGTAATATAAATTATAAACTAATAAATATTGATGGGGAAATGAATGTACTATAAACTAATGAACCTGCAGAGACCGATGAATCAAGGGAGAAGACAAAGTAATCTTGTCTTATAAAAGTGGCAAGATATTACATACTTAAGTTTTGATGAATCTGCTCTTGTAGGTTGGTTGCAAGAGGGATATAGAACAAGAGAGGAGTAAAATAGAGTTCTAGACGTGTCCTAGTGGTTTGAATCATAAGAGACCCTTTATTTGTGTGAGTTTAGAGATTATCTCAGAGATCTATGCATGACTAATTCTAGAAACATATATATGAATGTCATAAAAATACAGTCTCGGTGCGGTGAGCATAACTTTTTTTGAACTGTTGGATTTTCCTAATTTTCACATATGTTGGATAAAACCTAATTGCGCACATTCCCACCGGAGTGATTTTCATAATAAGGTCAGGTTCAAAAGTTATTCACAACGGAGTACGGGTATAGGAAAATAAACTAGAACACTTTGTCTGTTTCCAATTAACATATTATTTTTCATTATCATCCTAATTACAAATCATTTCACAAAATAAAATTTGCAAACCATATGAACAATATAAATATTTAAGAACACACACACATATACATAGATAAATATGCCAAATTACAATTATATAATCAATCATAGACTTCCAGGAAGAAATTTGAATCAGAAATCTCACAAACATATTCATAAACACTTCCTGTATTCGTAAACACTTCCTGTATGCAATATTTTTTAATAGCCAAATAACAATATAATTATTCATATAACTATAGTAGATTTAAAACACACATGAATACATTGTATATTTAATAAAAAAACACATACACACACAAGCCTATAGGCAAGAAGGTCATTCTTCCTGGTTCCAGATCCTACCTGGAGTCTTGCGGAGAATCCCTTTCAAAGTTTGAGCACAACACAACAAACTTCCAAGTTTTGAGTGACGATTGCCTTCCGGAATAATCTTCCTCAATCCTTCTGAGATCAATTCATCCTTCCTTCTCTGAGGATCTCCACAAACTCCTCACAACCAGAGCCATCAAAATGCAAATACAACAAAACCCCAAAATTAATCACTTCCAGAATTTCCCCAATTTTCTTCCCATCTTTCTCCTCCAAAACTCCTCTCTCAATAATTTAATGAAAACTATATGGTTGGAGGAGTTACTTTATGGGAAACAACTTCTCCAACTACTATGGTTCGTTGCATTAAATTAAACAATCCCCGTAACAATTTTAAAAACTTTCTATTATTTAATTAACTTATTCACCAAAACAAGACCATAACAAGAAAATGAACACAAGAGCTCTCAAATAACTCACATAGCCCAATCGGAAACAAACTAGCCTAACTTCTAGGAGGTCTCGGGTTCAAATCTCCTAGGTAGCTAGTTTTACCAAAAAAAGCCTTATTTTACTTAATTATTATTTTTATTTAATAATCATTATTTAAATATTAAAGGTACAATTATAATTACAAGAAAAACAGAGTTTATAATATTTATATATGCATAGGTATGTATGTGTGCACCCATATATACATATACATATATAATAGACATCCAGTTATAATACAGATACAAGTACAAATATATATATATATATATATATATATATATATATTTAAAAGATAGCGAAGTATAATGCTTTAACATACATAAAGAAATAGAGAAACATAATCCAAAATATAAATCTCAAAAATAAACAAAATCATAACACTGGTCAATCCCCCAACTAAGGTGACTCCCTAAACAGGAACCTAAGTCAAAAGGGAATCCTTGAGAGTAACTTGGTAAAATCTCCACACAACAACAGTTCAAGGATTTTGAAGGCACGCTCAGACCTGTGTAGCCAAGTGAAGTCGATGTCTGGTACCTGCATCCTGCAACACCAACCAAGTACACCCACATGTATACATATATATATGCACAAACCATGGCAAACAAGGAGGGATAGTGCGACATCGTGTGGATCTCTTGTAGGAGTAACTACGACTGCCTCTCCTCATCCTACACTCACATCAGACAGTGTAATCAACAAAGTATAAATGGATCAGTATGGCTAGCTCCAGAATAATCAGTACTCCATATTGTATAACAAGAATGAATCATAATATAATCATGTAAATTTAAATCATTTACTAACTTTCATAAACCGGTTTTATCATCAAACATGTATTCACAATGTCTTGTTATCTAACAAAATAAACAATTCATATAATCCTTAATACTCAAAGTAGTAATCATGTCTAGTCTCGAGTATAAGTAGCATCATTAGAGTTGGTAACACATTTAACCCTCCTTAAGTGGTTATAACCAATTAACCTATGATAATCATAAACATAGATGGTGGGTATCTCACAAAGAAACATATAGATCTATCAAGTGATCCCATCACATCAAGATCCTAAAATATCTCGGACACATAAGAAGATATAAAGGGACATACTTATACAATATTTATCATTTCCTAAATTAGAACGTGAAGTTATAGTGGTTGGAAGGAAGTTGGGTCAAGCAAACACCTCAAGAAGGATCATTCTCTTATAAAAATAACCATGCAATCACATATAACACTTCCTAACTTCTAGTGAACATAATGTGGACCTGCTAGGGTTGGAGGGGCATTACACATACGATTTTGACATCGAGTATGTTAAGGGGAAGAAAAATGTGGTTGATGCACTCACTATGAGGCCTACAGTTGCTATATTTTGCTTTGTGTGTGAGATTTTAGAAGATTGGAAGTCTCAACTTCTAGTTGAGTATTCCAAGAATCAATTTGCATGCTAGATTAAGGATGGTTTGATTCAGAATGATAGATACATAGTACTTGATGATGTTATCTATTATAAGAACGAGATTTATTTGGTACCTGGATCAAAACTGAAGGAGAAGATCTTGTGCACCATCCATGACACACCACTTGCAGGACATCCGGGTATTCGAAGACATACAATACAGGCAGGTTAGAGAAAGAGATTCTCATGGAAGGGTGTCAAGGATGATGTCTTGCGCCATGTACGTGAGTGTGTCACTTGTTAGCAGAACAAGTCAAAGCATACTTTCTCAGCAGGTCTTTTGCAGCCATTGCCTATTCCAAAGTGGAAGTGGGAGAGTATATCGACGGATTTCATTATTGGTCTTTCAAGAGTTTAGGGAAAGGACTGCATCTATGTGGTTGTGGATAGATTGTGGAATTTTGCACATTTCTTCTCTATTGCAGCTGACTTTACAACATCTTAGGTGACATCTATTTTTTCGTGAGGCGTTTAGACTCCAAGGACTCTCCAGAACCATTGTCAGTGACCGGGATGGAAGGTTTATGAACATCTTTTGATAGGAGCTATTCCGATTGGTAGGTACAGAATTGATCCCTAGCACTAGTTACCACTCTTAGACATATGGTTTGACACAGATAGTTAATAAATGGTTTAAGGGTTATTTAACTATGTATTAGGTCAACAGAAGGCATGGGTGAGATGGTTGCAGTTGCGTGAGTATTGTTATAATACTACGTACCACATGTCTATTGGTATGACTTCCTTCTGAGTGTTGTATGATTATGTTGCCTTATCATTTGTCGACTTGGCGTTGAGTGATAGTAGAGCACCAAGAGCTTACGATTGGCTATAGGATAGTTAGGATATCCTTAAGGCACTTTAATATTCAGCATGCACAGAGTCAACAAAAACTATATGCAAATTGACATTAGGTTGTGAGGACATTTGAGGTTGGAGACATGGTTTTCTTGCAACCTTATAGGTAGAGTACACTCAAGAGGAGTGGGGTCGAGAAACTCAAGCCTCGGTTTTATGGTCCATACAAAGTATTTAGGATTGGAGAGGTAGTGTATGAGCTTGAGTTACCTATCGAGAGTAAGATAATGTCTTTCATGTGTCTTTCTTGAAGAAGGCTCTGGGACATGTTTCTTCACCTGATTTTCCTCCATTGGATGAGAAGGGCCGATTGGTTTTGATACCTGCAAAGATTCTAGATATGTGGGAGAGGAGGTTGTGGAGTAGAGTGATCAAAGAGTATTTGGTACAATGGAGAGACTTGCCTTTGGAGGATGCTGCGTGAGAAAGAGAGATGATACTTCAACATCCAACTTTGTTGTTGCTTGTGGGAAAGCAATCTTGGGAAGGGAGGACTGTAATGTCCCTTAATTAGTTCCGATTGCAGCAGAGGTTGGCCTATAATCAGGGGTTCCTGTAGGTCAGTAGGGTGGTTAAGGGACCCAACCAGGGGTTGTGGAGCTTAGCACGAAACTTTACAAGACATTCTAGACAGTTTGAGACAGTCTCCTATTTTTTAGGAGGGATCCCTATTTCTTAGGAGACTAGGAGATGGTCTGAGAAGCATTCTTAGCCATTTTTGATGATTTGACACAATTTTCTAAATCTTAGAAAGGGTCCTATTTTTTAGGAGGGGAGTGCTCGACAATGGCCCTGCTATATTTAGACATCACCCTTGGACTGACATCACCACTCAATTTTCAGTTCGGAGTCTAGGTGATGATTTAGGGAATAAAATAGAATATTGAAGTTATGACTTTAATGTTTTAAATAAATTGATAAAATAAACATATAATAAAGTTATGTTTACAATGCTTTTGGATTAGATTGCGTGTTTAGTTTTTGCATCAATGTTTCGGATCACAAAATCTAATCCAGAAGCATTGTAAACATAATTTCACGGATTGTGGAAATCTAGTGGCATTAATATAATAAAGTTACTTTATATCATTTTAATATAGTAACCAATTAGTGGACCACCATTGGACATAATGTCTAGGAAGGCTTAAATTAAGTTGTTTTATAAATAACTTATTATTATTAAGGGACTCATAAGGGGCTTGAACTTGACGAGGAGAAATAAGTTTGTAAAAAATAGTTAATTAAATAAAGTGGAAACCCTAAAAGGGCCGATTAGGGTTTGGAGTTAATAAAGTAACATGAAGAGGCATCATTTCATCATTCAAGCATTTATTTTACAGCAGCAATTTGGGCTCTGAGAAAGAGTTTCAATAAGTCAGACTATTGGGAACGAAAACTCCCTGGAGATTTGGAAGGTTGGACGAAAACACAACATTCCTTGGAGGATGAATTTATTCATAATTCATCATTGAGCAGATTGACATCATTCTTTGGTATTATCAGTGGATCAGTCATATTGACGAACAGATTTAAGGAATTAGATTGCAGATTTGGGTTGCTTGCACACCAATTATCAGTATTTATCAGCAACTTCAGCTAGCCGTCACCTCCTTTGGGTTATTGCCACCAAACCCTAGCTGGACGCTAGGTTCTTAGAGGAGATCAGATCATTAAAATCAGATTAGAATCAATCATTGCAAACAGATCAACAATTTCTAGTTGGACGTGGCTTGACACTGCTTGGACAACAATTGTGTTTGGAGAAAATTTAACTGGATGCTATACAAGGGGAAAAATTAGATTTGTAACACTTTCAGAATAATTGTAATTGGTATGTTGACTTTCAGCATTTTAATCAATTGAAGTTAGGGCCTATGATCTCTTTCAAGTTGTTATAGGTTCTGCTTTAGTATTGTTTGCAGTTACTTCTGTCATATTGCAAAATTATAAATAACAAAAAAAATCACAAAAACCCCAAAAATACAAAAAAATCAGAATATTGCAAAACCTCAAAAAATTCTGAAAATTCAAAGAAAACAAAAAAATTCAGAACTTGCAGTAATCAGACCAGAGGGGATCTTTCAGAAGAAGGTTCGAAAGCCATTTGTTTTAGGGGCCTTGTCCCCTACACTATTGAAAAGAGCAACCCAAACTTATTATTTAGAAATGGTATGCATGAGCATCTCATTCATTGAATGACTAATCATGGAGGGGATCTGACCAGTTAAGAGATCTTGTATATCATCTTGTTCCTCACTAGCAGCATAAAGTATTTTCTCTCTGAAGGAAACCAAAGCAGTCTTGATTGTTTGATTGTTCTCTATAAGCCTACCATCTTTCATTGAGAGCTTGGAAATGTGATTCCTTTTTCTTCTTATTTTACAAACCAGATGAAAAAAATTACTATTTTTGTTTGCCCTTGTGGAGCCATCTATCCTAGATGTTTGTTTCTAGTTAATTTCCTCTTGTTTGTAAATATTATCTAAATTTGAAGAGACTTCCTTTTCTTATTCTGTGGGAGACTTTAAGTGTGTTATCATCCAAGAGGAGAGACTGAATCTTGGTTGTTTTGTTCTCAAGATCCTTTTTCTTAAAACGTGTTTTTGAAGTCTTGATGGTTCCATTCCTTGAGACGGAGTGTAAGAGCTTACAAATTTTTACTAAATACATACATTCTTATCCCATTGTACTCAATCTAATTCTTTTAGAAGGAAGAAATCTCTTGGTCAAAATTTGGGTAGGTTGCTAGATTTTCCCCAATCTGAAAGGATTTTCTTGATAAAATTATTATCAAGGAAATCAGCCAATGATTAGAGCCTTCTTATTCAAGACTTCAGAGTTACAAATAAAATCATTGTTCAACGAAGTTGTAGAAGCCAAGAATCTACCAATCTTGCCCAATATTTGATATCTCGTTTTATTCTGTTGGTCCATGTGAACCAACTTTTTTAGCTTAGATATCCTGGAGGGCTAAATCTTTGAGGAGAGCATGTAGATCATCCTTGTCAAGAAGTGAAGGAGAACCACCCAGCTTTTCTGAAGAATCCATTACAGCATTAAAATCCCTTGTAGCGATCCACTTATGTAATGTTCCCTTCCCAGCGGTAGGCCTTTTCGATGCCTGATTAGTCTATCTACCCATCTGGATAGTCTAATGGCTTCTTTTCGGAGGATGCCAGCCAGTCACAGGTTTGCGTGGGGAAATATTTACTTTATGAGCTCTATTTCTCAAGTCAAATCACTTTATTTACAAAGTGTTGTTATAAATTCACGTTATGATTTATTATAAAGTTACTTTATGTTATAAAAGTGACTTAAGTGAGAGCTTTTATCCCACATGGCTTAGTTTTGTGTGCTTGCACTCACTTCGGTGTTATAAAAGAGAACAGTACACCTCGGGAAAAGCACCATGAGAAAATATAAAATATAAGAAAAGGAAATCTGGTTACACTCGTGACTGGTCATTGCCAAGGACGGAAACCCTTGGGAATTGGTGAAGAGATTGGACGTAGCCCCAGCTCTCTTCAAGGTGGAAGCATTCAGTTTTCACATTGAGTTTCATTGTATTGGTAAGAAAATCATCTTCAGCATTTGACAATTTTAGTAGTATCACATCAGTTTTCTTCACACTAGCAGGGAAGGCTTCACATATATCACTCCCGCAGACTTTGATCGGTTCGGACAATTCACATATATTCTGGCCACAGGAGGGTTGACACGCAACTTCAATTTGCAGATTGGGCGCATAAGATATTGGGACTGTGAGTTATTTTTAGTCCACTCCACGTTGTTGGGTCTTGCCATGATATTGTACTCTGTCGACAACAGAGATATTGGTGCATAGGGGCATTATTCTGCATATATACAGACCAGGAGTGGTGATGGCACCACCCAGAGGCCTCACGCACTCACTATCGACTGCCAGCAAGATTCACGGGCCCGTGCGTGAGTGTAACAGGAGGTTCGGTGGGCTGTAGAAGCCCACACTCTTTACGTTGGTAGTGCCTATACAGCTAGCGCGCGCGTGGAGATAGGAGGTTGGGAACGAAACGAGCTCCACACACAATGCGTGGATGTTACAAGGAGCTGGATGGGGTGACAGGATGTGGCCTATTCCGCGTGTAGGAAGACTGCATCACCAGTAAAGACACATGCGACTGCGATCTTCAACATTGTATGTGCTTGATCCATATTATTGATGGGCTGGAGAACACGGTTGGTATTGTGATTACATTCTGCAGTTGTATTTAAAGTATTACACATTATCTAGAGTGTATGTTCAGTGTGGGATTGATCATTTGATATAACAGTGAATTAAGAAATTTATATTTTTGGGAGTCGAATTTAATCTCTGCAGTCTTATATCATATGAATTGTATTTTGTTATTCTATGTTTGTTTTTGGAAAAAAACATATAAGTTGTAATATGGTCAGAACAATATACACCAACCTCTGAACATCAGTAGACAAACAAGCACCCGCATTGCCTAAACAATTTAGAGCTTTAGTTCAAATCCACTCACTTATAAACTAGATATTGTTGGGAAATAGTAGATAGGATATTACAGTGGTATCAGAGCTAGCGATCTTGCCAGCCTAGTGGGCATTTATTTACAGCTTGGGTAATGCTGTCCAGGCATGCATAACAGACACAGGGAATATAATTTCAGACATAATAGGGCTGAATAGGGGCAGTCTGGACCATCAGTACAGGTAGATATAGAAGAAATTCATACAGAGGCATACGAGGAGATAATTTTTGAACAAGATACTCGGGATACAGGCATGGCTGATGAGGATAGAGAAGTCAGGGAAACAATGAGGGCTATACGTGATGGACAGGATCACATCTTTGATGTGTTGACTCAGCTGACAGGGGTTATCCAGCAGTTGACAGTGACTCCCAGGAGGCCCCCGAGCCATCATAGTGGCGGTAGCAGTGTAGCAAGGTTGCCTAGAGCTGCGAGAGCAGGTACTCGTACTACAGATAGGCCTCTTATGCCCATCTTTACAGTGAATGATACAGAGAACGAGGTAGCCCAACCTGAGGCAGCAGCAGGCCTTCCGGATAATGTTTTAACCATGCACGATGAGTGGCAGATGTTACTTGATAGAGTTTGGGCTGACTTGACCTTTGTCTAGTATATGGCATAGAAGAGGGAATTTGGCAGAGCACAATAGGATAGGAGACCCAGGGGGTAGAATAGAGACCTTAAGCATGTGATGAATAAATTGACTCTTCCTACTTTTGATGACAGCGGTAAGACATCCGCAAGAGCTTGGATTCACAAGGTAGACACCTTCCTGACTTTGAAACCCATGTCAGAGACAGAGGCGATTAAGTTGGCAACCATGCATTTAGAGGGGGCAATGTATGATTGGTGGCATCATGGCCTTGTCACCCAGAATCATGGATTGATTGCATCATACGAGATCTTCAGCACTAAATTAATCACTTGCTTTGATAGGAAGGACATTGAGGTCTACTATAGAGAGTTAGCCCAGCTGAGATAGAGTGGGTCATTGGACCACTACATAGATGAGTTTCAGGGGATATCCATCATGGTTCCAGATATGGCAGAGAAGAGGAAGGTAATGCTGTTTATTGAGGGGCTTCAGGATAGATTCAGAGGGCTGGTTAGAGTCCTAAAGCCGAGCACACTGGATGACGCTATTAAGTTAGCACATGATTAGGACTCACCTTCCATCCTCCAGCCACCGGACAAAACCTTTAAGGGATCTTCTTCGTTTCAAAAAAATAAAAATCAGAATAAGAGCACGCCCCCTAGATTTGACTTCGAGACTCAGAATGAGTTAAGAAGAAAGAAATTGTGCTTCACATGCAGAGAGCCTTGGGCTCCATATCACAAGTGCCTTGGGAAAGGCAAGGTACACTACATTGAGGTAGTATTTGATGATGATTGTGAGCAACCAGAGGGCAACGATGATGAGGGCAGCGATGAGGAGGCTCAAGATGAGCATTCAGCAGAGGGGAAGAAAAGGGAGGTTCACCCGGGGCAGCCCCTTATACTTTAGCATCCCTCTCGGGTATTCCCGCATGTCACTCTTTTCGCCTCAAGGGAGTAGTTAGAGGACAGCGGATCATTTGTCTCTTAGACATAGGTGCAACACATAATTTCATTAGCACCGGTTTGGTTTCTAGGAGGGGACTCTTGATAGATAACATTTTAGAGTTTGAGGTTAAGGTGGCCGGGGGAGAATTGTTGAGTTGCACAGGGAGGATTTTAGGACTCCAGATTCACTTTGGAGATTATCTCCTAGAGGCAGATTTCTACGTCATGACTTGGATAGTCTTGATGCCATCCTAGGCATGCAGTGGCTACAAACCCTAGGGAGTTATACCATCGATCATCAGCTGAAATAGTTAGAGTTTATGTAGGGTGATCAGTTGGTTACACTCAAGGCCATGACAGATAGTGGATCGCGAGTGGTTTCAACTCACAGGATGGAGGCCATCATCATACACATCAACATGGAGTGGGCAGCCCAGTGCTTCATATCCTCTAGACCCTCACCAGATTCAGGACAGTAGATTCACACTGACATACAGGATGTGCTTGATAAGAACAAGCGGGTTTTTGAGGACATCCCTCCAGGTATACCTTCGAACAGGGGCTTCGAGCACATCATTGCATTGGAGGAGGGGGCCAAGCCCGTAATCACCACTCCTTATCGTCATCCTAGGCACTACAAGGAGGAGATTGAGAAGACGATCAAGGAGCTTTTAGACATGGGGCACATTAGACCTAGTTCCAGCCCTTTTGCTTCTTCAGTAGTTTTGGTGAAGAAGGATGTCACTCTTCGCATGTGTATTGATTACCGTGCACTGAATAAGAGAACCATCAAGAACAGGTACCCCATCCCCAGGATTGATGAGCTTCTAGATGAGTTGCATGGGGCAGTTTATTTCTCGAAGATTGATCTTCGATCTGGGTACCATTAGATACGTGTTCGAGATGAGGATGTCCATAAGACAGCTTTCAGATGCCACTACAGACACTACTAGTTTCTAGTGATGCCATTTGGGCTCACTAACGCACCTGCCGCATTTCAGTTTTGCATGAATCACATTTTTAAATTGCAGTTGCGCAAGAGCGTCCTGGTATTCTTCGATGACATTTTGGTCTTCAGCAGGACATGGATAGAGCACTTACAACACGTGGATGAGATTCTGAGCATCATGGAGAGTCAGTCTCTATTTGCGAAAGAATCCAAGTGCGAATTTGGATTGACTGAGATTCTCTATCTGGGGCATGTGATAGGGGCGGATGGAGTTATGGTGCACTAGGAGAAAATCCAGACAATTCAGGATTGGCCACCACCGTGGAATGTTTCAGATTTGAGAGGGTTCCTTGGGCTATGTTCTTATTATAGGAGGTTTGTTAAGGGATTTTCTCAGACATCGACTCCCCTCACCGATCTCACTCGGAAAGGAGACTTCAGGTGGACAGATGAGGCTGAGACAGTCTTTGACAGGCTCAAGACCATCATGAGTACTTGTCCGGTTTTAGCTCTTCTAGACTTCTCTCGCCCCTTTGTTTTAGAGTGCGATGCTTCGGGGAACGGGATTGGTGCAGTATTGATGCAGGACAGGCACCCCATAGCATTCGAGAGCAGGAAGCTCAAGGATAGTGAGAGACTTTATTCCACTTATGACAAGGAGATGCTTGCCATTATGCACGCCTTGGCTAAGTTCAGACAGTATCTGGTAGGTGGTAAGTTCATAGTCAAAACAGACCATAATAGCTTACGCTACTTCCTGGAGCAGAAGGAGTTGAATGAGAGGCAGCAAAAGTGGGTCAGTAAGATTCAGGCATATGACTTCGACATCGAGTATGTTAGGGGGAAGAATAATATCGTGGCTGACACACTCTCCAGGAGACCTTCAGTAGCGGTTTGTTCTATATTGTCAGAGATTTCCGCAGATTGGAAATCTCTTTTACTGGTTGAGTATTCCAAGAATACTCAAGCTTGTCAGGTTTTGGATGGATAGTCTCTGGATAACAGGTACAGGGTGGTTGATGACATTATTCTTTATAAGGACAGGATCTACCTAGTGCCGGGCTCTAAGCTTAAGGCTAAGATACTGAGGGCTGTTCATGATGCGTCCACAGTAGGACATTTGGGATTCTTCAAAACTTACAGGTAGGTCAGAGAGAGGTTCTCATTGAAGGGCCTCAAGGATGACATACTCCAGCATGTCAGAGGGTGCCGGACTTGTTAGTAGAACAAGTTAAAGCACGGACATCCGGCAGGGTTATTGCAGCCCCTTCCCATTCCGGCTCAAAAGTGGGAAGGTATATCAATAGATTTCATCACTGGTTTGCCGAGAGTGCAGGGAAGGGACAATATCTATGTGGTGGTCGACAGACTCACCAAGTTCGCTCACTTCTTTGCTATTGCTGCAGATTGGTCAGCTTCACAGGTAGCAGAGTTGTTCTTTCGCGAGGTATTTAGATTGCATGGTCTCCCTAAGACCATTGTGAGCGACAGGGACAGCAAGTTCCTTAGCACCTTTTGGCAGGAGTTATTCAGGTTGGCAGGCACTGAGTTGACTCCTAGTACCAATTACCACCCGTAGACTGATGGTCAGACAGAGATTGTGAACAGATGGGTGGAAGGCTACCTTCGGAGTTATGTAGCGGGGCAGCAGAGAGCGTGGGTTCGATGGTTGTACTTGGGGGAGTTTTGCTACAACTCCACATACCACATGAGTATTGGCCTGTCGCCATTTCGAGCCCTCTATGCCAGCGAGCCACTTTCTTTCATAGATTTGGCTCTATAGGACAGCAGGGCCCCGATTGCAAGAGATTGGTTACAGGATCACTAGGATATTCTCAGATCTCTCAGAGAGAATATTGAGAGGGCATAGAATCAACAAAAGATGTATGCTGATCGGCATAGGACAGAGCGGAACTTTGAGACAGGAGATATGGTTTACCTTCCCCTATAGCTCTACAGACAGAGCTCGCTAAAGAGGAGTGGGTCAGAGAAGCTCAGGCCTAGATTCTATGGTCCTTTTCACATCTTGAGGAGAGTTGGCGAGGTGGCTTACGAGCTAGAGCTTCCATCAGATAGCAGGATCCACAATGTTTTGCACATGTCTTGCCTCAAGAAGGCAATCAGACAACAGGTTGTGGTTTCAGATGGATTACCCCTACTAGATGAGGAGGGTAAACTAGTTTTGGTTCCGGCTGAGGTTATTGAGATCAAAGACAGGAAATTGCGGAACAGGGCTGTCTGTGAGTACTTGATTCGGTGAAAGGACTTACCTTACGAGGATACCACTTGGGAGGGTGAGTCAATTCTGCAACACCCGACATTGAGATTGCTTGAGGGCAAGCGATCCCGGGAAGGGAGGCTTGTAATGTCCCCTTCCAAGTAGTAGGTCTTTTCGATCCCTGATTAGTCTATCTACCCATCCGGATAGGCTAATGGCTTCTTTTTGGAGGATGCCAGCCAGTCACAGGTTTGCGTAGGGAAATATTTACTTTATGGGCTCTGTTTCTAAAGTCAAATCACTTTATTTACAAAGTGTTGTTATAAAGTCACTTTATGATTTATTATAAAGTTACTTTTATGTTATAAAAGTGACTTAAGTGAGCTTTTATCCCACATGGCTTAGTTTTGTGTGCTTGCACTCACTTCGATGTTATAAAAGAGAAAAGTACACCTCGGGAAAAGCACCATGAGAAAATATAAAATATAAGAAAAGGAAATCTGGTTACACTCGTGACTGGTCATTCCCAAGGACGAAAACCCTTAGGAATTGGTGAAGAGATTGGACGTAGCCCCAACTCTCTTCAAGGTGGAAGCATTTAGTTTTCACATTGAGTTTCATTGGATTGGTAAGAAAATCATCTTCAGCATTTGACAATTTCAGTAGTATCACATCAGTTGTCTTCACACCAGCAAGGAAGGCTTCACAAACATCACTCCCGCAGACTTTGTTCGGTTCGGACCATTCACATATATTCTGGCCACAAGAGGGTTGGCATGCAACTTCAGTTTGCAGACTGGGCGCATAAGATATTGGGACTGCGACTTATTTTCAGTCCACTCCACGTTGCTGGGTCTCGCCATGATATTGTACTCTGTCGTCAGCATATTGGTGCATAGGGGTGTTATTTTGCATATATACAGACCAGGAGTGGTGACGACACCACCCAGAGGCCTCACACACTCACTATCGACTGCCAGGAAGACTCACGGGCCTGTGCGTGAGTGTAATAGGAGGTTCGGTGGGCTGTAGAAGCCCTCTCTCTTTACGCTGGTAGTGCCTATACAGCCAGCGCGCACATGGAGATAGGAGGTTGGGAACTAAACAAGCTCCACACACACAACACATGGATGTTACAAGGAGCTGGATGGGGTGACAGGCTGTGGCCTATTCCGCGTGTAGGAAGACTGCATCACCAGTAAAGACACATGCGACTGTGATCTTCAGCATTGTATGTGCTTGATCCATATTATTGACGAGCTGGAGAACACGGTTGGTACTGTGATTACATTCCGTAGTTGTATTTAAAGTTTTACACATTATCTAGAGTGTATGTTTAGTGTGAGATTGATCATTTGATATAACAGTGAATTAAGAAATTTATATTTTTGGGAGTCGAATTTAATCTCTGCAGTCTTATATCATATGAATGGTATTTTGTTATTCTATGTTTGTTTTTGGAAAAACACATATTAGTTGTAATCTGGTCAGAACAGTATTGGTACCTCTGAACATCAGTAGAGAAACAAGCATCCGCATTGCCTAAACAATTCAGAGCCCAGTTCAAATCCACTGACTTATAAACTAGACATTGCTGGGAAATAGTAGACAGGATATTACAACTTAGCCTCTTTGTGCATTTTTACTATATCTTTCATTTGGCCCCAACAAAGGATTTTTTTAGGGATAGGTTGTAAACCCTAGAAATGAATGATAGAGATGCATAGGTTAGAGACAAGAACACAAACTGATCCAACAAGCATCCAATCCATTGAGAGCATTTCTTGCATATTGATTTCAAGCTTGTTTCAAATGATTGCTAGACCACTAGCCAAAGTTCAAACCTTTGGCATCTTTATACATAATCGTCCATTTGCTTTGAAAAAGTGTCATACTTGGAATCTTGATCCAAATTGAACTTGGTCTCCTAAATTAGAATGATATCCGAACTAAATTTTCTAGAATCTTCAAAGAAGCCCTTTCTTGTAGGGGGTGTTCAATTCTTGAATGTTCTAGGAGAGCAATGGGCAACCTTTGATCTCTTGGCGTTTAGCCATTCTCTAGCCAAGTTTGGTTCCCAACAACCACATCTTCTTTTGATCTCCTTGTTATTTTTTCAAGTTGTCTAGAATTAGTAGCTTTGCTTTGGATCCTATCTTTTGAAAGTATAACTACGGGTTGAGCCTATTACCCATCATCTTCAGGCTTGGAGAAATCTTTGTTTAGCTTTTGATTCATTAACTAGCCTTTCCATATCTCCTTTGGATTTGTAGGCCTTCAATAGGTCCTCCATGCATTCAGATTCAATCTCCCAAAATTGTGCTTTCTGGACCTAAGTTACCAATTCCGGTGCGAATGCGGGTGTGAGAATCAGATGTGCGGAATTTTTTTTTGGGTTTTGGATGCGTTTATATATATATATTATATATATGCAGAAATGCAAGAAATATACAAAATTAAATCATTTGATAGTATGATACTTCGCCATTGATCAAGATATTTCATATTTGATGGTTCACAAATATTCAAATTGAAATAAGTTCAATAACTAATAACTTAATAAGCCATATCATATACGTCTATGTTCACGATTCTAATGCAATTTGAATTACAAAATCAAACTTTAGTTCATGATTCAATGTTCATCAATCAAGATTCAAGATTCACTCATCAGATTCAAAATCATAAGGATTCTCAAGAAAATCCACATTCTCATCATCTCCAACTGCTGTAAGTTAAGTAACTTTTGAACCCAAAATGGTTCCACTTGTGCTAGATGCACCATGTGTCATGATGTTATCATCATCATCATCTATGATTGTAGCAAGATTTTGAAACGTTGCATCCAAGTTGGCACACTTAGGGGCTACATCCCAAAGCTTGGCTGCCCCTTGTAGTGATCATCCTTACGTGATAAAAGACGCAAGTTGGTATGAATGTAAATCAAGTCCTTAGCTTTTTTTGAGCCCAACCAGTTACGCTTCACTGAGTGGATAAAAGAGTATGTACTCCAATTCCGTTCAGCAGCAGAAGAACTTGCAACCTGGACAGTGTTCACAAAATTAAACATACAAATGAAAAGAAAATTCAAGAATGTTAAGCACTAAAATGTCAATTACAAGTGGTAAACAAAAAACAAAAAAAAACTTACTCGTGAGAGGATCTTGATTGCAATAGCTTGTAGATTCTTAAATGGTTGACTATAGAGGTACCACCATGTGATAGCTCCCAAGTTGACACCATTTTGTTCCTTTATTGCAATTGGACTAAGTTTTGCTCCTGGAGCAAATAAGCCAAATTCTAGCCTAACTTTTTTGTGCATTTCATCATCTTGAAAGAGTCTTGCAAAAGCTTTGTAGCACCCATTAGCAATTTCTTCATCTGAATATGGTGCTACTCTATCTGGCAAAGCAAGTATTTCCTTGATATAGTACCTCGAAGATAAGACATATGCAAGGAGGTGCAATGGTGTAGTCATCTTTTCCCAATGATGATGAATGATTGTTTCCAGCTGATTGCATAAGGCTTCACATTTTGTGGGGTCATTCTCATGTGTTTGTAATTGTATGGAAAGTTTTACCTTCTCTACCATTGTGTCCGTGCTATCATAGACATCTCCATACAAGGTCAATCTATATCAGCAAAGTGGAGCATAGTCATGATAGGCTCCGTGAAATCCAATACAAATTGCACACGAGCCCATCAACTGTCATTCAAGATCAATGTCTTGACCTTTTGGGCCCTCTCTGAATTCGAAGCCCTCCATATACCCCACTAGCTAGTAATGACCATTTGGCTTAATGCCCCTTGCACCTTGACAAGTCGTCTCATAACAATAGTATGGGATGCAAATCGGGTTTCAGCAACCTAAGTAAGTTAATAACAATATGTCAATATTAAGCAAAGTTATATACAATTTGATAATTGAACATGACAAAATTTATTCAAATTAAATTTAGTAATGCTAATTACAATTTACCTTCAATAACTCCAATTTGGAGAATGATCTGAATATCGATTGTGACATGTGATGGTTTGTCACAAACATCTGTATCTCCTCCCCCTCTTTGTAAATTTACTTCACCCAATCTATTTTAGTGTCAATTTGTTGCATGACCAAGTTTAGGTAGTGTACGGTGCATGATGTCCAAAAAATAGTCATATCGGCCCTCCAAAGCACCTACACCCCTACAATTTTTGGCATTGTCTGTAATCACCTGGACCACATTCTCACCACCCACCATCTCAATGGCCTCAATGAGAATTCTTGGAATGAACTCCGAATCTTTCACTTCCCCTTCACAATCAACTGCCTTAAAAAACATTGCCCCTTTGGGGGACACTGCAATCACATTAATCAATGAGCGGTTTCTTGTATCTTTCCATCCATCAAAAACAATAGAACCACCCAAAGTTTTCCAAGAATTTATAATTGGTTGAATAGCTCTTTATAGAAGTCTTCTCTTTTCGCAATAGAGTGGCACACACCTTTTCATACCCGGGACTTGTGTAATCAGCTGGTGCTTTATTGATGGCTGCCACCATTTCCTTCTAATATGGTGATCTCACCAAGTTGAAAGAAAGACCATTGGCATAGAGGCAACGTGCAATGGCTTGATCAACAAGCTCTCTTGCCTCCATTTTAAATGCGGTGTCCAATGGACCTCTTTTGCGGGTGGTAATTTCTACTTCTTCCTCTTCCTCTCCCAGTACAGGTACTTGCATGAATGAATGTTTGGAGGATACAATTGTTTCAGTGGGTAATTGCATTTCATTTTTTTTGGATGGAGGTTGATAAGAAGTTTGTTTTGATCTTTTAACCAATTTATTAGCAGCTTGTTCTTTTACATATGAAGCTATTTGTTCATTAGATATCCCCTTCCCATCATTGCCTTTGCACATTGCCATTCCTTGGCCACAAGGGCCCATAAAATGAAGTTTGACCTGAGAATATGAGCTATTGAATGGTTTGCCTTTGTTACTTTGACAATAATTACACTTCCAAAGATATGAGCCACCTCTTGAAACTTGTGATATTCTTGTGGTATGTCTCCATAAAGGAGATCCTACATCAATTTTGAAACTATCAGCTCCTTGCCCTCCCACTGAACTTTGACTACCGGTGGCAGCCATTCTTGCACAATACAATCTAATCTCTTGCTATAATAAGAAATTAAATAAATTTAAATTAGAAAAAAACTATGAAAATCAAGCATACAAGTGCAAAAAAATGATACAAAAATAATAAAACAGATAGCTAAACTTGTTTCTTTTTCTCTTTTAAAAAAATGAAAAAAACTTGAAAAACTTCTTCCCAAACTTGAAAAATTCATCAGAATCTCAAAAATATTCATTAAAGGACTCAAGAACGGGATCAAATGCTTACCTTAGATGCTTAAAACTACTTTGTGGAAGCTATCTCTCACCCTACGAACAATCCTCTTCGAAAATAATCATGTTGCCTTCAAAATGCCAAAATGGAGACCAAATGAGAAGAGAGCCTTGCTGCAAACAAAATGAGATGCAACATGATTGAATGACCTCTTTTAGGGTCGTTTTAGGGTTTAGGAGCAAAATAAAAAAGTTATTTTGCACATTTTTTAATGTTTTTTAAGTTGGTTTTTGGCTGAAAGTGACATTTTTTATTGATTGGGCCCGCAGATGCCTAAGGAAGTGCTTGGGTGCCCTGTGGATGCCACTTGGAAGCGCATCCGGGGCCCCAGGATGCCTATGGATGTGAACTTTGCATCCACAGGCATCCGGGGGCCCAGAATGCGCTTCTAGTGGTATCCATAGGGCACCCGAGCCAGAATCAGCATCCACATGCATCAGCTTCTGCCTCCGAGCATATCCAACAAGAATCGTAACTAAGTCCTTGACTATTGCCATTCCATCTTGTGAAGCATTCTTTTGATCATTAACCCATTTCTTTTCATTGTTTGGATTCTTTTCCCTATTTGTATCTTATTTTGGAAATCTAAATCTTTCTCAAAATCTTGAAACTTGTGTCAACATTTTCCCTCAAAGGCTTGGGCACGTTTTTATAAGGTGGCCATGTTCATGGCATCCATGACATCTGAACGTTAAGATATCATGATCTAGTGCTTGGGATCATTTCATCTCAAAAACTTTTAGAGTGATAATTTAGTAAGAGGAATGGTAAGATCAAGCTCAACACATTTCGGTGTAAACTGAAAGACCATTACCATGTGAGGGCCTGGAGATGTGAATGGCTAACCCCAAAGATTCGGTGATCATTTCAAACACATGATCAAAACTCGCGAGGGAGGGCATACATGTGAATCCATATTGGCGCCGTTGTTGACATTTCTTTGGAGGGTTTGAAATGCATATGAACATAACATGTGAATCATATGAACATAATAACAAAATATCCTCTAGTACATGCATGAAGCCCTTAGTCTCCATTGATTTTCCAATTCTTTTGGGCTTAAAGATACAAATCTTGAAGAGGTAACTCCATGCCGAGGCATCTACACTTCAGGCTCCTATCTAAAGTATTATTGTGTTAGAGAAATTAATATAATAAGACTATATATATATGTCATTATATTAATTAAAAGAGTATGTGTTAATGAATAGACATGTCTATCCATGCATGTCTCATCCTCAATATAAATGAGAGAGAGATTGCTGCATTTGAAAAACACAGACAATTAGGCAGTGCTATTATATTTGTAGTGATTCCAAATTTTAACATGGTATCAGAGCCAGGCTGCAAATGTACGAGAGTAGTTTGTTGATTGTGAATGTGTGACTGTCTTAGAAAATATAGTCTCAGTATGGGGACCATATCTCACAAATTCACTACTGGATTTTGCTGCATTTTGGATATGTTGGTGATAAACAAATTTTGAAGAATCTCACCGGAGTGATTGGCAAGAAAGGGTCAGGTTCAAAAGTTATGACCGGCTGTGTACGGGTCTATGTGAAATCTAGTGAGTGAAGTTGTGTTGCAGACTTTTGTCCACACCAAGTGCAAAGAATAAGGTCAAGTGAATTGTAGCATATTTGTTAAAGAAGCAAACATCAGCGATTATATATTGGCAACTATGTCATTCCTGAATGCGGTGATTCATTAAAGACATAATTTACGCACTGATATTTGAATAAAATGACTTGATTAAAGAAAAAAAAATTGTTTAGTTCGAGGTTGAGGACGATGAATTTGCGAAGTATACACAACGATTTCCATAGTGATTAGTTAGACCTTGTAGCGGCTTTCATTAAAGAGACATTAATTTGTTATGATCATGGTCAAGCATTAACAAAGAAGCATGTATTCAAAGGGTGTCTCTTTCTAGAAATTGTTAATTTTAATTTCAGATCTAGCAATTAATAGACAACTTAAAACTAAATGCAATGATAGATAAATAGGACACAAAAACAACACAAAATATATCCTGGAAAACCTCCTTTGTGGAGGTGAAAACCCAGGAAATGGATGTATCTATTAAGTCCAGATGTAGCTTACAATTTTCAGCTTCAATGATAGATCAGACCTGGAGATGTAATTCACAGTGATTCCTGTAGAGATGTATATATCTGTCGGAAGTTGTAGACTCAGCCTCTACAATAGTTGTTGCAGCAGTAGATCATAAGGAGATGGTTCAACTGTTGCAGTCTGCCCCAGCCTTTATATCAGTTGCTGTGTGACGGATACAATAGGAGCAGCATTCGCAATGGACTAGCTTGATCACAGTCAAGGCAGAGTAGGATTTCGTCTGCCCCAGCCTTTATATCAGTCATTGTGTGAAGGATACAATAGGAGCAGCATTCACAATGAACTAGCTTGATCACAGTTAAGGCAGAGCAGGAATTCACAGGTAACTTCCCATAGTTCGCACCTTAACAACAGCAGATATGAATTGTGTTTTGATGCCTTCGCACCACCCATATAAATATGTGATCATAAGGTAATTCTCTGTGGGCCGACCTAGGAGAAACAATTAATATGAGGGCCGACCTAGGTAGAATAATTAATAATGTGGGCTGACTTACTTAGGAAACAATTAGGCGCCAAGAAAAGGAGGGCCCGAGTTTGCAAGCCCTACAATTTGCGATTTTTATTTAAATTAAATTAAAGATATAATTTAAATAATTAGATCCGGAAATAGCTATGAAATTAACACTCCCTCTTAGCTATGAGGGATCTAGCTATTACCTTACCTTTCCACCATGCTCACCTGCAGAGGATGGACCGACCGTACATTGCCCGTAGAGGGTGGGAGAGGACAAGCCTCAAAGATCACCTTGCGTTGCCTGCAGAGGGTGGTAAGGAGCTTTGCCACCTTACATTGCTCACAGAGGGTGGACTTATAAAAGTTATTACAATACCATCTTGCATTTCCCGCAGAGGATGGTCAAAATTGGGCCATTACAATCCCACCTTGCATTGCCCACAGAGGGTGGTACCCTTACAAATACAACATCCACCTTGCATTTCCCGCAGAGGGTGGTTACAAACATCTTTTCTTAAGGAAGTTTAAAACAACAAGATACAATGTCCATCTTGCATTGCCCGCAAGAGTGGTACAATTTAGATACATACAAAAGATACATTAATGGAGCTGAGACTCCCTCTCAGCGAAGCAGGTATCTTTACAAGTCTGAGCCTTTTTTGGAAGTACTCAAACTTCACCCTGTTAAGTGGCTTAGTGAGAATGTCTGCCACTTGCTCTTCAGTGCTGATGTACTTCAACTGAATGGCACCTCTCTGTACCATATGACGAATGAAATGATAGTGAGTTGCCACATGTTTAGATTTGTCATGAAACACAGGATTTATAGACATCTTTATACAACTCTGATTATCACAATGAATCACAGTAGAATTCAGTGGTTGTCCAAACAGACCAACAAGAAGCTTTCGAAGCCACACTGCTTCTCTAGATGCAACGCTGGCAGCAATATACTCAGCTTCAGCTGTACTCAAGGCAACTAAGGACTGCTTCCTACTAGCCCAGGAGATCATGGCTGAACCCAAACTAAAACATAGACCTGAAGTGCTTCTCTTTCCAACAACATCTCCTGCCCAATCTGAATCACAAAATCCTTCCAAAGAAATTGAGGTGGAAGAATACTTCAGCCCATAGTCAACTGTGCCTCGAAGATATCTTAGAATGTGTTTGGCTACAACAAGATGAACAACCTTGGGTGTGTTCATGAACTGGCTGAGAGCACTGACAGCATAGCATATGTCTGGTCTCGTGTTAACTAGGTACATCAAGGACCCAATCAATTCCCTATATTCTGTAGCATCTGCAAAGTCAGAATTTTCTGCACATGCACTCAACTTTTTCAGATTAGTTTCCATAGGTGTAGACATAGATTTGCAATCCAACATTTTGAACCTTTTCAATATATCAACAGTATATTTTCTTTGACTTAACATAATTTCGTTAGTATCTTGCCAAACTTCTAATCCAAGAAGGTAAAGCATAAGTCCTAGATCTTTCATTTCAAACTCAGAAGCTCACTCCTTTTTACATCTAATGATAAGATCTTCATTCCCAGTTAGAAATAAATCATCAACGTATAATACCAAAATCAACATCTCATCATCAAGAATTTTGAAATAAATGTTAGAATCAGCATCATTCTTACAAAATCCTAATCCAATCAAATACTTATCAATTCTTTCATACCATGCACGAGGAGCTTGTTTCAAACCATAGAGAGCTTTCTTCAACTTGCACACATGTGATTCCCTGTTGTGTATCTCATAACCTTCAGGTTGCTCAATGTAGACTTCTTCCTCAAAGACACCATTGAGAAAGACAGTCTTGACGTCCATTTGATGCAACTTCCAACCCTTAGCTGCAGCAATAGCTATTATGGATCTAATAGAGGTGTACCTAGCTACAGGAGCAAATGTTTCTTCATAATCTATTCCTTCCTTTTGAAAAAAACCACGAGCAACAAATCTAGCTTTAAATTTTTCAATACTACCATCAGCAGAATGTTTAACTTTAAATAACTATTTGGAGGGTACAACAGACTTACCTTTAGGACGAGGCGCAATCTCCCATACGTCGTTCTTGATGATGGACTCGTATTCTTCATCCATGACATTCTTACATTCATGCTGTCCCATTGCATCCTTTGCATTGGTTGGCTCAATTTTGGTAAGGTTGCACATCAAAGCCACATAGTTGGAGAAAGCATGAGGTTTCCTACTTTCTCGAAAAGTACTCCGAGGAGCAGCAAAGTGTTCAGCTTCTTGAATGGTTTTCTGCATCCAGAGTGGCCTCTTCTTACCCCTAGAGGTGTTGTTAGGACCCTCAGTAGGTCCCAAGGGTTCATCATGACTAGGTGGTTCGGACAATTCTGAAGACTGAGACTCAACATTGTTATCAATATTCATCTCATGATTTTCGTTAGTAACATTTTCATCTTCAATCAAAGATCTTTTAGACTTACTCAAAGCAATATTTTCTTCAAAAGTAACATCTCTACTAACCTCAACATTCTTTTGTCCTGGAATATAGATTCTAAATGCTTAAGAATTTTCATTGTAACCAATAAGTATTCCTTTCTTACCAGATGCCTCTAATTTAGTTCTTTTCTCCTTGGGAACGTGAATGTAGACGGGACTTCCAAAGATTCTCAGATGACTAATGTCGGGCTTTACTCCAGTGAATGCTTCTTCCAGAGTCATGTCTTTCAAAATGCTATGAGGGCACCGGTTTTGGATGTAGACAGCAGTCCTAGCAGCTTCAGCCCAAAGGAACAACTTTAGGTCTTGATCATGAAGCATGGCCTTAGCTGATTCAATAATAGTTCTGTTCTTCTGTTTAGCAATACCATTTTGTTGTGGGTTGTAGGGAACGCAGAACTCCCTCTTGATCCCCGCTTCTACACAATAGTCATGAAAAATACCAAAGATGTACTCACCTCCATTGTCAGATCTGAGCACCTTAATACGTTTATCAGAAAGATTTTCAACTAAGGATTTAAATTCTTTAAACCTAGCCAAGACTTCATCAGATTCTTTAGACCTTAAGAAATAAATCCAAGTCTTCCTAGAGAAATCATCTATAAATGTGACATAGTATAGGCAACCACCAGATGAAGCAACAGACATAGGACCACATAGATCAGAATGAACAAGAGCAAGCTTTTTTTTATATCTAGATTCGCTCTTTTGAAAAGAACTTTTAATATTCTTACCTATAGCACAACCCTTGCATACATCATCATGAACATGACTAAGTTTAGGCATACTTCTTACCATCCTTTCAAGAGTAGGGAGAGCACGATAATGCAAATGACCAAGTCTCCGATGTCACAAATCACTAGACTCAGCTGCAGAGTTGATGAAAGCTTGGAAAGGACGAGCTGGAAGCTTGTAGAGACTTTCAAGCCTTCTACCAATAACTCTTGTAGATTTTATGTTAGACTTCTTAGGCCAAGCTAAAACTTTACCCTCAAAAAATGCAATTTGATAACCCTTATCTTCTAAAGCAGAAATTGAAATCAAATTCCTTTTAATACCAGGGACGAATAGTATATCAGTTAATTGTAATGAAATACCAGAGTCCAAGTTAAGTGTAGAGTTACCGAGACCTTTTACGGAATATTGAGCATCATCACCTATAACCACATGAAGACTGGACTCCTCAATTAAGTCTGTAAGTTGGTTCCTATATCTTATTATATGCTTGGAAGCACCACTATCAATCAACCAAGTGTCACTATCAGTAGGAACATTACTAGATAAAGCAGAAATAAAAAGAAAGTCTTCTTTGTTTTCTTTATTATCAACTTCATTGAGGTTGGCTTCTTGGTGGCTTAGATTAGCCCTACATTCTTTGGCATAGTGGCCAAACTTGTCGCATCTGAAACATCGGATGTGAGATAGATCTCTAGGCTTTTTTCTTGGATCGCTGTTTCCATGAGCCCTGAAGTTGTCATTCCTTCTAAAATTCTTTTTTTTCCAATTTTCACCTTTCTTAAAGGATTGAGCTGCAAGAACCTGGTTATCTAAAGAGGAAGAAGAACCTTTAAAACCTCTAGCATCTAAACAAGATTCTTCTTGAATACAATCAGCTCTAAGACAATCAAAGGAAGGAAAATCACCTCTAGCACTCAAACCTTGAATGAAGGGTTCCCACGAAGAAGGTAGATCATTGAGAGCAAGCATGACCAGATCTTTGTCCTGAACATCTCCTTCCATAGTCAAAATCTGGTCTCTCAATTCAGCAATTCTCATGAAGAAGGCCATCACTGATTCTCCCTTGTCCATCTTGATTTGAAGTAGTTGTCTTCTTAAAGTGAGAACCTTGCTGAGATTGTTGATTTCATACATTCCCTCAAGCTGGTTGAACATGGCACGAGCTGTAGGTAGCTTGGAGATGACTGTAACAAGGTGATTTTTGACTGAATCAATCAAGATCTTCTTTGCCTTTAACAACTTCTTTTTGAATAGAACCAGCTCATCCGCATCAGAAGGTTCTTGTGGTTCAGTCCTTTGCACAAATTGAAGTACATCATTTTCTTCTAAAGCCAATAGAACATGAACCTTCCAAGTGGAGAAGTTAGCTACCCCTTCTAACCTGTCTTCAACTTTCACACCTGGAGCCATAATGGAAGCAACAACAAGAACACATAAATCTGATAGATAATTGTAAGATCTGATTACTTTAATGTGAACTTGGCTTTGATACCATGTTAATTTTAATTTCAGATCTAGCAATTAATAGACAACTTAAAACTAAATGCAATGACAGATAAATAGGACACAAAAACAACACAAAATATATCTTGGAAAACCTCCCTTGTGGAGGTAAAAACCCAGCAAATGGATGTATCTATTAAGTCCAGATGTAGCTTACAATTTTCAGCTTCAATGATAGATCAGACCTGGAGATGTAAGTCACAGTGATTCTTGTAGAGATGTATATATCTATCGGAAGTTGTGGACTCAGCCTCTACAATAGTTGTTGCAGCAGTAGATCATAAGGAGATGGTTCAACTGTTGCAGTCTGCCCCAGCCTTTATATTAGTTGTCGTGTGACAGATACAATAGGAGCAGCATTTGCAATGGACTAGCTTGATCACAGTCAAGGCAGAGCAGGAATTCGTCTGCCCCAGCCTTTATATCAGTCATTGTGTGAAGGATACAATAGGAGCAGCATTTGCAATGAACTAGCTTGATCACAATCAAGGCAGAGCAGGAATTCGTAGGTAACTTCCCATAGTTCGCACCTTAACAGCAGCAGATATGAATTGTGTTTTGATGCCTCCGCACCACCCATATAAATATGCGATCATAAGGTAATTCTCTGTGGGCCGACCTAGGAGAAACAATTAATATGAGGGCCGACCTAGGTAGAATAATTAATAATGTGGGCCGAATCACTTAGGAAACAATTAGGCGCCAAAAAAGGAGGGCCCGAGTTTGCAAGCCCTACAATTTGCGATTTTTATTTAAATTAAATTAAAGATATAATTTAAATAATTAGATCCGGAAATAGCTATGAAATTAACAGAAATCAATCATTAATTATAGAGTGTCACCTCTCTTGGAGCAGTCAAGTCATTTCACAAGAATACATAAGCATTGTTCAACGATATAAGAGTGGGAATTTTACATTGTGGGTGGAATAATAACCAATGTTACATTTCCATTTGAACCATCCTTAGTGGGGAGATGATTCAAAGAGGAGATGTCTTTCAAATAATCCGAGAAGGTGTTTTTTGATTTGATGCATATGAACCTTCATTGAAGCAACTTGTGTCAAGGATGTTGATGCGCAGATAAGTATTCATTATCCTCGAATATTAAGTTTATCTACTTGTAGTCTCTCATCTATATTTCTATACGTACTATAAGAGCTATTTGCCTTTATCCTTGAATATTACGTTTATCTACTCATCGTAGTCTCTCATCTGTATTTCTATACGTACTATAAGAGCTATTTGCTTTGATTTTTTCTTCCGAGAATATTTTGTAGGAAAATAAGAATGATATGAGATTTAGAGGGAGTCTGGTACATTCGTTAGAGGCAACCTTGGAAAGAAAGGGAGCAGATAGAGGATATGTTTCAATTGATTTTTGAAGATCTTGATCATATCTATTCATAGGGAGTAGACCATGTCGAGATGGATTCTCTAGTGATTAAGAAACTGCAATCAGAGGACTATGAATCATGAACGTTAATTCATGACTATTTTGGGCGTTGTGTACATCATAAGGAAGTGACGACTTCCAAATGATTATCACTTGTATTTGCAGAAGTTATTGAAAGGTGACGATCTTACAATAACTTAATCTTCTATTATGATGAACATCTTTTGATGTCTAAGCAGATCATGATAGATGATTTCTTGCATGGTGGATTAAATTCCTTAAATAGACCACGGCCTTCTATTGTGATAGACATCTTATGATGGCTGAAGCAGATCATGATAGAAGATTTCTTGCATGGTGGATTATGTTCCTTAAATAGACCATGGCCTTCTTTTGTGATAGACATCTTATGATGGCTGAAACAGATCATGATAGAAGATATCTTGCATGGTGGATTAAGTTCCTTAAACAGACCATGGCCTTCTATGGTAAGTATTATTGAGGATACATTACCTATGGACTTTTTGAGTACTTGGTGAATATCATGCGACATGATATTCTGAGGCCATTACTCTTGAAATCATGAGATGATATTTAATTGGTGGGTATCTTTTGATCAAAGATATCCTTAATCATGCCAACCTGATATTACATTGAGGTAATATCTAACCACGTGTTTATCCTCCCTAGCTAAGAGGGAGTGTTGATGTTTGGTAGCTTCGGTCGGATAAACCTACGAGACAATACTATATATATATTTATTATATATGAGATATAATTTATATATATATTCATTATATATGAGATATAAATTTATATATATCTAAAGCATTTGTTATTGTTTGATATTGATATTGATTAAAATGTAGGCTTATCTACAATGCTATTTATTATCTTGAATGACTTGTTTCTTCTAAAGTTTTTCCTGTCAAAACTGGTAATAGATATAACGTCATAGTAGTGTTTATATTTCTACAATAAAGAGTATTCATGTTAGTAGGAAAATCCAATGGACCTTGTGCATGCTACAGGGTCTTTTGGGGCATCAAGCATGCTCAATCGTCATTCTGGATTCAAAAAGTAAAAATAGCAAAGAAACAAAATATATAATATTCAATAGAGATTGGGGGCGTAGGTGGCATGAGCAATGATAGATAGTGGTTATACAGTTGTAATCAAGTGGCATTTAGGTGCCTTCTCAGATTTGTATAAAAGAGGACGAGTATGGAGCAAGAAAAGAGGAAACGGACTTGTGTATTTTAGGTAGAGCTTTGAGAAATTCTAAATACTAATAGTCTATGTTACTTAAGAGATGTTCTGGTTGCTCCCTTGCCCCTAAGGTGCACCATGCATAGTATGTACATAGTAGTATGATTTGATAAGATTGGGAATACAGGCTGTCTCATTTCTGGTTATTCCAAACACTGTCATTATGTTGGTTTCTGCATACCATAGTTTGCAGACTCAGTCTTGAAGAGTACTCGGCAAGCCCAAAATTTTCAACTGGGTAAAAACCCTGCAAATACTTGACAAAAACTCGGCAAGTTAGAAAGCACTTAAAATATCTTAAAGCAACATATTTTTAAAGAAAAATTCAATTACAGAATGTATTAAATAAAAAATTGACATCTCGTTAGAGAAAATGCATGGTTTTATAGCAAAAATAACATGTGAAAAACACATTTTAACAGTGTTTTCCTGTGTCAATAATTTTACATGTTTTTTTTGTCTATAAAATTGCAAGAGTTAAACCTGTGAAAACTCGCCCAGCAAAAGAAATGGATTATTCGGCAACTTGGAGAGTACTTGCAGAGTTTACAAACTAAGCTGCATACTTTTGAATGTTATTTTTAGTTCGTTTATGATTTTGTAGTATAGTTTGGGGCAGCATCATCAAGCCCCACATGTTTACAAGTGTTTGAAGCAGGGTGTCCATGTGCATTATCTCATATTCTAGGTTGTTAGCAAGCCTTTTTTAAGTTTTCAAGTTTAATAAATAAGCATAATGTGATGTTCTTTTGTATCCTTTGTTGAGCAACTGGTGTAAATTTGTTGTAGACTATGGGGGAAAACCATTCAACAATCTGTCCTAATAAGCATCAGTGCGCACTGGGAGGGCCTGAGATTGAAAAATATACACATGAAATATTTTGTGGGGGAAAACCACTCAACAATATATACTAAAAGAATTGGATGCCCATTGCAAGAGCCCAAGATAGGAAATTATCTACATGAAATGTTTTGCGTGCCATTTAGTTGAAATTAAAAAATTCTGGGAAAAAACAGAACTGGTGTAATTCAAAATAGATTGCTAAACTTGCTTTTGATTCTTATATGGATTGGTGCCTTTGACAGGACACTTCCAACAGATTTTTTTCGGTTAGACCAGGACATTTTGTCGCCTCTAGCTGGGAAGAAGAAATTATACACATTTGAGACATCAGAATTTTGGGAGCAGATCAAGACTCCAGGGTAGCATAGAACATCCAATTTTTTTTATTTAAATATTTAAATATTATATTATGCCTTTGAGAATCACTGGATTTTTTTTCTTTATGTGCAGGATGTCTTTACGATGTTCTGAACTGTACCTTTCACAATATCAACGCACTAGTCCTGAGCTCTTAGCAAAGGGTGATGGTGGTAGGACTGCTACTATTGTTGGTAATGTGTACATTCATCCTTCAGCAAAAGTACATCCAACAGCTAAGGTGGGAGGCATTTCAGGAGCTTTGACTTCTTCTCTGTGGCTACATTTCGAATGCTTCCTAATCATAGTTTTCTCTAGCAGATAGGGCCAAATGTTTCTGTTTCTGCCAATGCTCGTATTGGGGCAGGTGTTCGACTGATTGGTTGCATAGTCCTTGATGACGTTGAGATAAAGGTATAAGCAATTTCTTTGGAGAATTATTGCTGATTGAGGAGTTTTCCATAACAGTAAAAAAATTCTCTGGTTTTTATGTCAGGAAAATTCCATTGTGATGCACTCTATTGTCGGCTGGAAGTCTTCAATAGGAAGGTGGTCAAGGGTCCAGGCAAGTCTGATTATGTTCACTTAAAGTGCTTGCACAATATAAAATTTTAAGCAAGATTCTAAAACTCTTCTGTATTTCAGGGTGAAGGGAACTATGCATCTAAACTTGGGATTGCAATTCTTGGTAAGCACTAGTTTCTGTTCATACTGTTGAAGTTATCGTTTTTTTAATGTTTCATTTAAACTTTAGTACTCACTTTGCTATGGTCACCAGGTGAGGGTGTTACAGTTGAAGATGAGGTAGTGGTGGTTAACTGTATTGTACTTCCTCACAAGACACTTAATGTCAGTGTACAAGAGGAAATAATCTTGTAATTTATGTAATTCCGCTCTTTATTTTATTTCACAACATGATTATTAATATTCCATGTTTATTAATTATTCATTTGTGGAACATGAAGCACCATATTTTTTGAACTAGAGTAAAATTTATCAGAAGAGGGATTTTGGAGTATACAATAAATTATACTATTGATGGAATGATCCATTATATGGGATGTGCATCAGCATAATTAATGATAAATTGCATATTTAATCAGAATGTGATGATGTTCAATCATAAGATAATTAGTTGTTAGACCCCCAAAATTCACACATTTCATAGTTCCATTTCATAAGCTTTCAAATTTGTTGCACATAGGTCATCATCAAGTTTTTGGCAGCTACACTTGTATACTGACATCACAAAATAAGTCATGGGAAAAACCCATAGGAAGTTACCCTGATGGCAAAGAATTCACAAAAGGATGATTGACATGTCATTATAAGTCGACAAAAGATCCTAGAGGTTATCCCGTTAAGATAACACTACACCGATGAGGCAGATCGGTAGATGTCATGCCGATGAAGGAGTAATACAAACGGCAATAGGACAAAAGACATCGGCAAGGATAATATTGATGAAATAATACATGGTCGGCAAAACACATTGTTCATCAACATAGCAATAGTAAGCGACATAAGATTTATAATGGCTTGCTGATGACCGATGAGGATATCGGTAAGACCTGTACCGATGGCAATTGCGAAAGGGAAAATAATATCAGAGGGAGTTTACCCGATGATGTCATTGGCATAACTTAAACTATCAGGGAAATTGTTTGAGAGTTTTTTCGACACCCGATAGAAAAATTGGTATAACACATACTGACGATCCCCATCGGCGAGACAGACTAGCGGCAAAATGGAAATCTTGTGTTGCCGATAGCTGACGAGGTTGTTGGTAAGACACTTCGATGAATATAAAGGAAGAAGACTTTATTGGCAGGTGTTACAAGGATGAAGGTCATCGGCGTAGCGTTAGTGATTAGGGTGTGTTATTTTAGTTTTCCCCAACCCTCGATGAACTGATCGATATTACCTATGCCATTTGGAAAGTGACATAAAGACTTTGAAGTAAGGAGCTAGCAAATAGACAATGCAAAATATCGAACAAAGTGGGTTATCGAGTAAGCAAAGTCAGATGGTAGTGAGGAAAGACTTATTTGATAAGTCATAAAGAGGATTCGCTTGTGGGGTCCAGTATCAAGCAAAATGCAGTTTCGAATAAGGGTTAGATATGATGTATCGATTGGTGGAGGCATTCAAAAAGGGAATTAGTCGCTGGGAACCATTTTCCTTGAACATCGAACAATATAGAGCTTCAAATAAGTTACAAGGGTTCTCAACAAAGGAAAATGTCATCCGAAAGATCATTGACTTTTAAAAATAGATGATATAGCAATATATACACATGGCATCCAAACCCTATAGACGTAGCAATCAAATGTTACGAGGACATCAGGGAGCATGCAATGATGAACCTATCGGAGGGACCTTACACAACGAAGGAACTAATTTTGAGTTGTCTCGATATTCGATAAGGTCATCGGGATGCTTATGCCGATGGAAAGGAAAAAAGGAGGCAAAAGGAATCACACTGATGGACTTATCGGCATAGCAGTAAGCATTGTCAAAGCAGGTTTTGAGATATCTCGATACCTAATAAGGCTATCAAGATGACCTATATCGACAAAAGGGAAATCATCAGCTTATTTGGTAAAACGAAGGTAGATCTTTGGGATCCGACAGGTTGATGGCAAGATATGCTAAGTACTCTAATGCGGAGAACTGATGCTCGGGATGTTAGTGACCGGGAATGGAAGCAGAGTAAGGGAATTCTTGAAATTTTGAAGGGATAATTGGGGCCCATGCATTTCAAACTTATAAGTTGTGTCAAGGAAGATAAGAAAACAAATCATTGGAAGCCGATTGACAAATGACGAGACTTGTTACATCATCAAACTCTTTGGTCGGAAGGGAAGCATTTGAAGTGCGACATTGTCCATCGGAGAATAGAGGGAGGAAATGTGATTCCCGAACTCCGAAGAGTGGAACCTGTAGACAATTTGTGTATGAAGCGGAGAGTCATGCCTATGACTTCATCGGTATAGCTTTGCATTGCGGAATAACAAAATGAAAGGCACACTGACGACCAATGGGTGAAGCGGTATAGCCTATACTGATGATCATAAATACATAGTTCTATTGGGATAGTAAATGGTGAGTTATACAGATGGCATGCCAAAGGCAAATACACAGATCAAAGAAATTAAGAGGCTCACACAAGGCAGAATTAAGGGTACGTGTTGAAGCTCTCCGACACAAGCATTCACAGAAAGAAGTGGAAAGAAGAAGAGTTTGCAAAAAAGGACACAAGAAACCACAATTGGATAAATGGAGGCGTCTAGTGCATCTGGAAGCAAAAGGCCGACAAGAGCAAGGAGCACATGAGGGGTCCTACTTAGACATGATTATTTCCATAGACTTGTTTTTATTATTATTACTTAGTTATTTTAGTTTTCTTTCCACAAACTAATTGCGACTGATGATGAAGAGATGTGTCCCTTCATTTGTTTGGAACCTCCTACTATATAAAGGAGAACATTTTGTAATGCTTAAGAAAAATAAGATCTGGAGACTACTTTATATACATTTTGCCAAGTTATTTTTGTAAATAGTGAAGACTTTTCATTATTAATATGTATCGACAAGTTCTTTCAATTTGAAGTTGTGGATCTGATAGTTTTGGATTAATTAGTCCTTTGTAATTTTACTTCCAGAAAGTAAAGTTGCTCACAATCTTTGTGTGGAGATTCTTTATATTATTCTGCAAATTTGATCATTAGATTTAATAAGCATTATTATCTTTATCTTATTGGTCTCATTAAGTTTGGGTTAAATTCAATAAGACTAATTGTGGAATGATAAAGTAATTAAAAGCATAAAAAAAAGTAGCTGATAGGAACATTTTTCCCATCTCACATAAGTTGTATGGGGGATTAAGAAGAAACTGTCTCTATAGCCCAATTGAAGAAGACATTGGTCGACCATCTTTTAAGGTCATTGTTTGAAAGATTACAAGTAGGAAGCAAGAATAATTTTCATTTTACACAAATTAATTAATAAAAGCATTCAAAATACTCTTAGTACATTGATCGAAATATAAGTCTAGTGGTTTATAAATTATAGAATATACAATTCGATCTCCCTCAAGACCCTATTACCATCTTGAGAGATCAACCAGAAAACTCAAAATACAGTCATAGATATGCTATAAAAATTTTTAACAGGGAATAGTGTTAAAGTATAGGTACACCCGCCTAGGTCCTCCAGAGCGTAAAGAGCAGAGGAAGAGGATCTCAATTGATTATTCCTTTTCGTTGGCCAAGTTAGTTAGAAAGTCCAAGCATTGAGTTAGGCAAGCTCATAGGATTTTCAATCTATTGATTTGGGAACCAATAAATTGACAACTCTAATGGGGAATTGTTTATAAAAATATTTTGAAGTTTACCTAGGATCTCTGGTGATAGATTACTGAAGATTAGAAGACCAACAAAAACATATTCCTCGAAGAGAGGTGGCGACTCTTACATTTGACAAAGTATTTCAATTAGTGACTCTGCTGAGGATAAGATCGAGGAGGTGACAAGTATTTTTCCTCTTTAAAAGAGGTGGCAACTCTATCCAAAGTTAGAAGTGTAAGATTTGTGAAAGGGTTAGCAAAGACCGTTGACATCTATCTTTAAAATTTATGTGGGGCAGAAGATCTTTGAATCAGGGACTTGGAGATCATAGTGAATTAAGCCCTAAAAAGAGGAATAAATCAAGTACGACAAGGAATCTGAATTCAGAAATGAGTTTCTCGGGATTTAGAAGGTTCCATGATAGAGAATATGAAACATATGATGAGAATGAAACTCTCATAAGTAATAATAGTTCACAAGATAATACAAAAGGAGATGATAATAGAAACCCGTGGAGTACTGGTCTCAATGTAGGTGATGAATCTCACACCATCATGAAGCAAATCAAGAAGAGCAAAGGGATGTTGATCATGAAGATAATGCCCAAAGGGTAAAGGGGGTGTTAACAACTCTTCTAACTTCAAAAGAAATACCATATGTGCGTGAATTATGCAAGAATTTTTACACGAGCATGACTTCTGGAACGAAATCAGTGTTAATGTGAATACAAATAGCGAATTACCTAGCACAAGGAAGGAAAAGCAAAAATAACCAATGCCCAAATATAATCCTCCTCAAAGAAAAGAAGGGGAAACACGGTTTAGAACTGATCATGTAAATCCATTGTTTGAACCAAACAACATGGAGAGGGGTGGAGTAAATAATTACTAGCAAATCATGGAAAATGACAGAATGAATATTGGAGATAACCAAATAATGGGGGAAATACAAATCGGGAGTGACATAATACTGGTAGATACAATGGAAATCAGTATAATTGGGGACAATCAAGGAGGCATGAACCACCAGAATCAATGACCAAGAATGAACAATCAAGGAGGTTTCAATTAGCATGGGGCAAATCACCATGGAATGAATCACCCAACACACAGAAGACCTATGGTGATTGATATAAAATAGAATCACAATTAATCCACAGTGGAGTTCAATAAAAGGTTCAACAAGTTACTTAACCGAATCCCTAAAGATATGAGACCCGTTGACTCTTTTCTTATTGGATTTTACATGAGTGCGTTTGATAGTAAAACACATTATGAAGTAGGGTACACAAGCCTAGCACTTTGCTAGAAGCTCAAAAGACTGTAGTAACTATAAAAAATAATAGAAAAGCTACAGGAAAAATTGCCAAAAGAGAAGATCCAAAGTTAAATAATCCCCGAGCACAAAAAGAAAATAAGGAGGATAAGTTCGATAAAATTATGACTATGATAAAAGACTTGCAAATTAAGCAGAACAAGAATGACATGCCTTAGATAAACATGAATGACATGCCACGGTTACATGATATGACTTACAATACTACATAGAGAAATGGGAAACCAAAATTTTCAAATCATAATGTTAATAAAAATACTCCAAATCCATTGAGCACAAATAATCACATGATAGATGAGAATCCATGGTGTGAAGCATGCAACATACCTCACTCGTCCCAACAATGTGTGATAGCATTGAGCCTACAAGGAATAATGCCGAGGAAAATGAGTATGACCAAGGACCAACTGTCAATGCCATGTTGAGAGAACCATTTTGGGGTGCAGATAACTATGATTCATCTAATGACGAATATGAAATGGATGTCGATTCATAAAGATGTAGGCAACAATATAGTGTACAACAAATTTTTGTTGATGATGAGAAATTTATTCCAATATTAAGGAAGTTGATAGACGAGGAGAAGAAGGCTTACACTATTGTTGTTGTGGCACAAGCAAGAAGCATTTACCAACTAAGGAACATAACAGTAAATGCTGATCAAGGGAAGCCAACATGTATGTTCATGAAGGACAATAATAAAAAACAAAAAATACAGGTGGCATAAAAGAAAAGTGACAATTCCAAGGTGAGACAAATTCCTGACACCCCAAAAGTTGTGAAGCCGCCGAATGAGAGATTTGATCTCATCAAACCAGTGTCTAATGTGAGTGCATCTGCATTTGACATCACACAAGCTCTATCACATATGAAAGTTTCAGTTCCTTTGTTAGAAATGATAAAATTCCTAGAGTACAAGGACAAGGCAATAAAACCATTATCAGGTGCTGCTGAAGATTCACCAAAAGTACAAGATGCAACAAAATGAAATGAGACCATTGAAGAGGCTCCTGTAATATACTTGAGGACTACTATAACCAAGAATCCTTCACAAGTGGATCCATTTTATATGACTTTGCTTGTAAACAACAGACTTGTAAAAAATTGTATGATAGACTCAAGTGCAGCTGTGAATATCATGCCATTTGAAGTTATGATTCAAGAGTTTGGAATGTGGGTGGATACTACTTATGGTAAATGTTATGCTATAGATAACATATCTATATCTGTAGTAGGAATCATGAAGGATGTGGAATTCAAAATTGTTGCTTGTCCAGAAGCATCATATAAAACATACATTACAATGGTGGATGTTCCCCCTAACTATGAGATGCTGCTATCTAGACAATGGTCTAACCTCATGGGAGGACATGTTCAATTGGATCTATCTTATGCCACTGTACCTGTAAATGGAAAGGAAGTTAGGGTGGATAGAGATTTGAGATCCTCTTACATCATAGAGGACGTGGACCCAAATCAAATTACATGCTTTTGTCATTCAAACATGGAAAATTTTAGAGAAGAGCTCATAAAACCAACATTGCAAAACATTGAACCAATAAAAATTCATGCTGAGGAAAGATCAGATCAGTTATGACAGATGTTCTTTGATGGGGCTTGTAGTCAAGAAGGAAATGGTGCTAGGATAGTATTCATTGCTCCAGATGGAAAAAATTTAAATACTCATTTCTCCTGACATTTGAGTGCACAAATAATGTAGCTGAGTATGGGGCTTTATTATTAGGTTTGAGTATTGCTGCCAAACATAAGATTAAGATGCTAAGGGTTTGGGGTGATTCAGAGTTGGTTGTTTCCCAAATTAGAAACATATTTTCCGCTAAAGATTGAAAGGATATAAACATGAAGCATGGGATCTAATTGAGGCTTTTGATGCTTTCTCCATTGAATGGGTGGATAGATCAAAAAGTATCATGACAAATATTTTGGCTAACCTGGGTATCCGACAGAAAGATGTCTTTTGATGAAATAGCGCATTGAAATCAAGACTAGACTTGCAGTCCCAGACAATATCTACATTTGACAAGTTTTTAATGATGATCATGACTTGCTGAAATTCCTAACTTGTGACGAACAATATGAATCGCAACATATTGATTTTATTGCGTATGCGGAAGAAGGTGAAAATGAAACCTTATTTGGAAAAGGAATTGTTCAATTAAAAACAAACACGATCCCTAAAGGATTAGTGGCACTAGAAAGGATGTTTGATAATAGCAATATAACTGAGATAAAAGCAACATCTTCCAGGGATGAAGATACTGAGAAAATCAACCTAGGAGCTGATAATGCACCCAAAGAAGTATGCATTGGAAGATAACTCATCCCTGACATCATATCCAACTTAATTGCATTGTTGAGAAAATATAGACGTGTTTGCATGGTCATATGATGACCTTAAAGCATACAAAGAGGATCTGTTCCAACATGAAATGCCACTGAGCCAATTGCTAAACCTTTTAGGTAGAAGCAAAGGTCAATTAATCCTACATTGGCCCCTAAAATGAAAGAAGAATTGATGAAACTAAGAGATGGAGGAATTATAAAACCTATCAGATATTCCACTTGGGTATCCAACTTGGTACCAATTAGAAAAAAGAATGGTGACATAAGGCTATGTGGGGACTTCAAAAACTTGAATATATCTTCCCTAAAAGATAACTATGCTTTACCAAACATGGAAACATTATTATAGAGTGACACAAAATGAGTTGTTGTCCATGATGGATGACTTCTCCGTATATAATTAGGTCAAGGTGAGGGAATCAAAGCAATGCAAAATTGCCTTTATCACACCATGGGGCACATATGTGTATGTTAGAATGCCATTCAGATTGACTAATGTTGATGCTACATTCCAGAGGGGCATGGAGGTGTCATTTGAAAAATTAATTGATGACATCTTAGTGGTGTATCAAGATGATTTAACTCCATACTCAAAGAAAGTTGAAGACCCGTGCAAACATTAGGAAAGGATTTTCTTGAGAGCATTGGAGTATGGGATATCCCTTAATCCTAAGAAATGTCATTTTGGCGTCACAGAATGGAAGCTCTTGGGACACATTGTATCAAACGATAGAGTGAGAATAGATTTTGAAAGAATAGAATCCATTGACAAAATTCCAATCCCTATAACTGTAAAAACAATCCAGTCATTCAAATCAATTTTGTTAGAAGGTTCATATCAAACTTTGCAGAGATTGTGAAGCCAATTGCCAAGATGCTAAAGAAAGGAGCAATATTGAATTGGACATCAAAAGCGATGCTTTCATAAATATTAAGAAAGTAATTAAAGAAGCCCCTATCTTGAAATCTCCTAATTTTTCCAAGCCATTTCAAATATTTTCATTTGCCTCATTCCATACCATAGTTGCAGTGATGTTACAAAAGAATGAAGAAGGATATGAACAACCTATTGCCTTCTTTAGCAAAACCTTGCAATCAACGAAAATAAACTGACATAAATGAGAAGCAAACATATGCATTGGTTAAAGCTTTGAAATCATTTATACCCTATCTATTAGGAGCAGAGATTATAGCTTATGTTCCCAATGTCGCAGTAAAGACATTTTCAGACAAATAGAGGTCACTGGGAGGAGGTGCAGATGGATAAACCAAGTCTAGGAATTCAATATTGATATTTAGATTACAAAGTTAGTGAGGGGACAGGGATTAGACAAATTGATGGCTAAATCTAATCTAGATGTTTTTAAGGTAAATCATATTGATATTGAAAATACAGTTGTAAGCATAGAAAGATGCCCCTGGTATACAAATATTGTGTATTTCTTAAAACACATGAAATGTCCTGATACCTTGAATGATAACCAAAAAATATCATTGAAGCTACAGGGAACACGATATGCTTTGATCCAAGGAGATCTAAATTGGAGAAACCATGAGGGTGTTTTACTGTTTTTCTTAGATATGTATCAATCTAAAGCAATCTTGAAACAACTCCATGATGGAATTTGTGGTTGACGCTTCTCTATGAAAACCACAACCCATAAGATATTGAGAGAAAGATACTACTGACCATGCTTATTTAAAGATTGTTACACTTATCTAAGGAAGTGAGTCATGCCAAAAGATGTTAGGAAAGTTGAAATATCAAAGAGATCTACCTCTCAAACCTATGCAAATTGAGGCACCATTTCAGATGTGGGGTATTGACTTCATTGGTGAGATACAAGATAAATACAGTGGAGGGCATAAGTGAATTCTGGTTGCTATAGATTATTTCACTAAATGGGTTGAAGCAGTACCAACTAGACAAGCCACTAACAAAGTAGTAATTAAATTTTTGATGGAAAACATCATGAGCATATTTGGAGTGCCACACAAGTTAGTCATTGATAATGAAATGTGCTTTAGGTCAAAGGAATTTACAGATTTTAGTTAAGAATATAAGATTATCCTGTCACATACATCACCTTATCATCCACAAGGAAATGGGCAAGTTGAATCTAGCAACAGACATATATTGAAAATAATTAGAAGGATGTTAGAGAATAACAAAAGGGCTTGGGATTCTAAATTAAATCTAGCATTGTGGGTTGACAAAATTACTATAAAGAAATTTACAAGTTTTTCTCCTTATGAATTAGTGTATGGGAAGAAATCCAGGCTTCCTTCAAACAATGTTCTACCTTTATACAAATTTATATTGGAGGAAGAAATTGATGACATAAACTTCCTAGAAGAAAGAATTGAACAACTCATTGAACTTGAGGAAATCATAAGGGATGCTCAAATACAGAATCTCAGAAGTTAGCAGCAGATGAAGAACTTGCATGATTAAAGGGAAACTCATAAAACATTCAAAGAAGGAGATTGAGTGCTCGTGTGGAACACCAAGAATTAGGATAAAGGAAAACACAAAAAATTTGAGGCATTATGGCTTGGTCCATATATTATTACTGGGAAAGGAGGAGACAATGCTTACTACTTACAAAATACCTCAGGGGAAACTCAAGAATTGCGAGTGCATGGACAATTCTTAAAGTACTTTTTCTCTTAAGAGGAGCTCTATTCCATGCATGGTAGTTTAGGACACCCATTCCACCTCATTTGTATAATCCCATATTGTCATCCATACGTGTAAATAGTTTTTTCTTTTCGTATGGTTTTGGTTTGCTCCCTAGAGATAACTGAATTCTTTCTATGTCCAAATGAACATATATCCCTAGAAAGAGCCATTGATAGACCCCCAAATTCACACATTTCGTAGTTCCATTTCATAATCCTTCAAATTTGTTGCACACAGGTCATCATCAATCTTTTGGCAGCTACACTTGCATACTGATATCACAAAATAAGTCATGGAAAAAACCCACATGAAGTTACCCGAATGACAACGAATTCACAAAAGGGCGATCAACATGGCATTACAAGTCGACAAAAGAGCCTAGAGGTTATCTCGATAAGAAAATATTACATCGATGAGGGAGATCGGTAGATGACATGCCGATGAAGGAGTAATACAAACGACAATAGGACAAGAGACATCGACAAGGATAATATTGATGAAAGAATGCATGGTCGACAAAACACATTGTTCATCAAGATAGCAATAGTAAGTGACAAAAGATTTATAATGTCTTTCTGATGGCTGATGAGGATATCAGTTAGACCTATACCGATGGAAATTGCAAAGGGGAAAATAATATTGGAGGGAGTTTACCTGACGAATATCATCAACATAACTTAAACTATCGGGGAAATTGTTTGAGAGTTTTTCCAACACTTGATAGAAAAATCAGGATAGCACATATTGACGATCCCCATCAGCGAGACAAACACTAGTGACAAAATGAAAATCTTGTCTCGCTGATAGCTAATGAGGTTATCAGTAAGACACACTCTGATGAATATAAAAGGAGAGTCTATCGGAAAGTGTTACAATGATGAAGGTCATCGGCGTAGCATTAGTGATCACAATGTGTTATTTTGGTTTCCCTCGACCCTCGATGAATTGATCGTTATTACCTATGCCGATTGGAAAGTGGCATAAAGACTTCGAAGTAAGGAGCTGGCAAATAGATGATGCAAAATATCGAACAAAGTGGGTTATCGAGTAAGTAAAATCATATGGTAGTGAGGAAAGACTTATTTGATAAGTCAAGTCATAAAGAGGATTCTCTTGTGGGGTCCAGTATCCAGTATCAAGCAAAATGCAGTTTAGAATAAGTGTTAGATATGATGTATCGATTGGTGGAGGCATTCAAAAAGGGAATGGTTGGGACCCATTTTCCTTGAGCATCAAACAATATGGAGCTTTGAATAAGATAGAAGGATTCTCAACGAAGGAAACTGTCATCCGAAAGATCATTGAATTTTAAAAATAGACGATAGGCAGTATATACATGTGGCATCCAAAACCTATAGTCGTAGCGATCAAATGTTATGAGGACATCAAGAAGCATACGATGATGAACCTATTAGAGGGACCTTACACAATGGAGGAGCTAATTTTGAGTTATCTCGATATCCAATAGGGTCATCATGATGACTTTTGCCGATGGAAAGGAAAAAAGAAGGCAAAATGAATCATATTGATGGACTTATGGGCATAGCAGTAAGCATCGCTGAAGTAGGTTTTGAGATATCCCGATACCCGATAAAGCTATTAGGATGACTTATATCGACAAAAGAGGAATCATCAAATTATGTGGTAAAGCGAAGGAAAATATTTGAGATGACTTAAGTACTCTAACGCGGAGAACTGATGCTCGAGATGTTAGTGATCGGGAATGAAAGAAGAGTAAGGAAATTCCCAAAATGCTGAAGGGATAACTGGGGCACATGTATTTCAAATTTATAAGTTGTGTCAAGGAAGATAAGTGAAGACAAATAATTGGAAGCCGATTGAAAACTGACAAGAGACCTTCTAAATCATCAAACTCTTTGGTCGGAAGGGAAGCATTTGTAGTTCGATATCATCCATCAGAGAATGCAGGGAGGAAGTGCGACTCCTGAACAACGAAGAGTGGAACCTATGGACAGTTAGTGTATCAAGTGGAGAGTCATGCCTGTGACTTCATTGATATAGATTTGCATTGCGGAATAACAAAATGAAAGTCACACTAACAAACGATGGGTGAAGCAGTATAGCCTATACTAATGATCAAAACTACATAGATCTATTGAGATAGTAAATGGTGAGTTATACAGATGGCATGCCAAAAGTAAATACGTAGATCGAAGGAATTAAGTAGTTCACACAAGGCAAAATTAAGGGATACTTGTTGAAGTTGTTTGACACAAGCATTCATAGAAAGAAGCGAAAAGAAGAAGAGTTTCCAGAAAAGGACATAGGAAAGAACAATTGCAGAAATGGAGGCATCTAGTGCATGTGACAGAAAAAGGTCGGCCAAGAGCGAGGAGCACATGAGGGGCCCTACTCAGAGATGATTAATTCCATAGACTTGTTTTATTATTATTACTTAGTTTTTTTAGTTTTATTTCCACAAACTAATTGCGACTGATGATAAAGAGATGTGTCTCTTCATTTGTTTAGAACCTCCTACTATATAAAGAAGATCATTTTGTAATGCTTAAGAATAATAAGATCTACAGACTACTTTATATACATTTTTGTAAACAATGAAGACTTTTTATTATTAATATATACCAGCAAGTTCTTTCAATTTGAAGTTGTTGATTTGATCATTTTGGATTAATTAGTCCTTTGTGATTTTAATTCCAAAAAGTAAAGCTTCTCTCAATCTTTGTGTGTGGAGACTATTTATATTATTTTGCAAATTTGATCACTAGGTTTAATAAGCATTATTATCTCTATCTTATTGGTCTCATTAAGTTTGGGTTAAATTTAGTAAGACTAATTATGGAATGATAAAGTAATTGAAAGCACTAAAAAGAAGCAGTTGATAGGAACATTTTTCCCTTCTCACATAAGTTGTACATGGGATTAAGAAGAGACTGTCTCTATAGCCCAATTGAAGAAGGCATTGTTCTATTATCTTTTAAGGTAATTGTTTGAAAGATTACAAGCATAAAGAAGAAATAATTTTCATTTTACACAAATCAATTCATAAATGCATTCAAAATACTCTCAATACAGTGATCAAAATATAAGTTCAATAATTTATAAATTATACAATATACAATTCGATCTCCCTCAAGACCCTATTGCCATCTCGAGAGATCAATCAAAAAACTCAAAATACAGTCATAGATATGCTATAAAAAAAAGTTTAACAGGGAGATAGTGTTAATGTATAGGTACATCTGACTAGGTCGTGTAGAGCGTAAAGAGGAAGGGAAAAGGATCATAATTGATCATTCTTGTTCGTTTTCCAAGTCAGTTGGAAAGTTCAAGCATTGAGTTAGGCAAGCTCATAGGATTTTCAATTTGTTGATTTGGGAACCAACAAGGTAAAAATAAAATGTAAGTGAAACCAGTTAGATAGAAGCTTTGCACTTCTTAGTAACTTACCATTTTGTGTACTTATTTCCTCATTATAATGGTTGATATTTGGAGATTTTATGTATAATATAATCTTTTCTTGGCTAAGGTTGAAACATTTAGATATACTTAGCCATTAATATACTCTAATAAAACTGAGTTTTACAAAAATGCTTTATTGGGGGCTACAAGCTACTACAACAATGTGACTCTAGACTCAAATGTCCCGGTAGGATCTGAAGACTTAGTTTATCTTAACTAATTGAAATTAGAAAACGTTTAAAGAATGACAATGCATAATTAATTCCATATGCATGTTGACTAAGTGGACTAAATCTCATCCTCCTATTTCAGGAGTACCAAAATCTTAAGTGGTAGGATCAGTTGTCCTTCAAAGAACAACTTGGAATTTATTCTTATCCTTATCAATGCCCTTCAATAGTGTGAACAAGTGCTATAGAGATTTATAATGAATCATAAAGTGCCAAAGGAGACAAAGATCATAAAAAATGTCAAAATTCCTCATACTACCGAGGCAGCCCTATTAGTGAATGCATAGATTCTTGTGCTATTGATTTGACACCCCCAAACTTCACAGTGAATGATGAGGTTGGAAATGACTACATGCAGATTCCTTTCACATAGTCTTTATGATCTGAAATGCTATTCATGTTTTGCAAAAAGAAATAGGCATTTTTACAAGGATTTATAACCAAACCAAAAGCTTTGAAGAATCATAAATTAAAAGAAAGGCCAGTTCCTTTCCTTCATCTAATTTACATGATGAAAGTTGAGAAACTACGCTCTTTTAAAATTGTTCATTTATCATAGGTCAAAGAAAAATCACCCTTTTCTTTTGAAGATATAAGCAACTCTAAATTTTTTATTATTACAATTTGATTGTTTAACCAACATAAAATTAATTACATTTTTTATTATTTTAAAGCATAGTTACACACCGTCAGGGACGAGGGGATGTTGGAATGGGGGGACAAAGGGGCCTCAATTTGGGGACAGTGGGGGGAGTGGCGGGGTGGGAAGGGGGAGGGTTGTATATTTTATGTACTATACATATGGTACTTCTAATGCTAGTTATGAAAATATGTATAAGACTTAAGAAGAAAAATAGAAAAATTACAAATACCAAATACTAAATAGTAAATACTTGAACATTGAACATTGAACATTGAACATTGAAGCTTTCAGTATTGAATTACTAATTAGACATTTCAAATTAGAATACTCACTACTACATAAAATTTTAAATTGTCGATTTGACAAATGAAAGATTTCTATTATATAATATCAAAAATATTTGATCATAAAGATGATTACAATGAGTAGCGTGATATCAAAACAAGTACAAAATCAAAAGATCAAAATGACCAAATGTAGTGAAGGAGGCCTCTAATATCCCTTGGGAGACCGGAAAACTCCGCATCATTGGAACTCCTAGAATCCCCAAGGTTAAGATATGCCAAAGGAACACCAACCAACCCTACATTTGGAGAATCCTCATTCTCACCAATCTGTGATGACTCCTTTAGCTCTACATCCTGTTGCACTGTTGGGCTCTCCTTATACACACATGTCTTGCGATCAGTGATACACAAGGCACTATGTACAATTAGTAGCTTCTCTTTTCTCCTAGAGGTAAGTCTATTCATCTTAAGAGAGTGGATGAAGCTATAAGTAGGCTAGTTCATCTCAAAAGTTGTAGAACTAGAAACTTGAGACAACAAATGAATGGCCAGTGTGGTAGTTGCTGATTTTGGTCCATGACAAGTCCACCACAAAATTATATCCTCCTATGCCATAGTTCTTATGTCCGCCTTTTTCGTAGCCTTATAGCCCCTAAGAGTAGAAATTTTTTTCCACTCGGTGCAAATATTACCAATAGGTTTAGCACCATACATCCTATCAATGCACCTAAAGAGCCCTTCTTTCACCTTGTCATCCTAAATTGGTGTATCTCTACTAGGCCTAGGCATGTACCACTTTGAATTCAATGCATAAGAAACCATGTGCAAGGGAGTGTTTAGGATATTTGCGCTAAATAATAGGATCAATGTGCTCATTGTAGAATGCTAAAGTGGGGTCCTCTCGCACAACTACCCTCATTTGACCAAGCATAGAATCAATGCACTCGTACAACTCTCCAAGGTTATTTGCATCCACATCCCCATATATGATGACTTGGAAAATTGGAGTGGTGATAGAGTATATATTTTTCATCACTCCAAAATGCATATCTCTTCACTATATCCTTCTTCCTCCTTCCCTCCTCTATCCTGACCCCATTCCACAGATTCCATTCTTGCATCATAACCTTGAGTTCTAGTGGCTCTTGCAACTCAAGAATTATTTCCAAAAGAATGAAATAGGATGCATATATGGTCTCAACTAGTTTCAAGAAATTCTTCATAAAGCCCCTAAAGAGTGCATATGAAGTGTGGTGGTTGCAAATATACATCTTCACATTTGTCGCACCACTGACCACTCATCTAATCCACTCAATCTTCCCCATGTCTTTGAGTGCATTGTTCATGGAATGCACACAACATGGAATCCAAAAAATATTTATGTATGCTGGCTTAATAAGCTTCCCTCCAGTTGTAGACACGTGTTGTATTTGCCACTACCTGGGCCACATTTTGTGGCCCAATCTCCTCAATAACTGTCCAAAGGATGTCAAACTAAAAGTTAACCAATTTTTGATGCCCTAAACAATCAACCCTCTTGGGAAAGAATGAGCCCTTTGAGCACGTAACTATGATATTGATGAGTGGACAATTCCTAATGTATGTCCACCCATCCATAACTATGCTTCATCTAGACTCCTCTTGACATGGTGTCATCATCTCCATCAATGAACTAATCTTGGCATAGTTGTTATCCAAGATTACGGTTCTCAATTTGTGCTCACCTAGTGGCACATATGACTCCTCCCTTTACCACAATTGACATCATCTCCTTATAATAAGGATATCAAGCTACATGAAATGGGATGCCATTTACAAAAGAGAACTTACCAATGGAATCATCTATTTGATCCCTAAGGTGCACATTAAAAAAATCAACTATGGGGTTACTTTGAGTTTTCATCTTGGGTTTCCCCTTGCCTTGTTGTGATTCAGCCATAGCACTATAAGTGGGCGAAGGTCTTGAGGCTGACCTTGACAATGTTCCTTTTCTTTGTTGCGATGTAGGAGTAGAAATATGTGTTTGCCTCTTGATTTGTTGCCTCTGAATCTGTTGAATAGTTTGAACATGTTTCCTACTAGACTAGGTAGTAGGCATTACAATTTCGATGTCATCTGGTACACCCCAAAGCTTGTTGAACTCAATTATGTAATGTATATTTTTAGTCTCCAAAAATTCAAATGATCCCACACCTTTTTCTGGCCAAAAAGGAAGTGTGCATTAACTCTAGTGATGCTTATTAACATGAACCTATTTCCACAATCCATCAAAGTTTTAGATGCAACAATTCTGGATTTGATTGTGTGTAGTAATTTTTTGCATCAACATTTCAAATCACACTCCGTGATCCATATTGCATTTCCATCTAATTGTACCACCACTTGATGTCATTGGGGCTGTTATTCTTGTTGCAAACTGTCTGAGAGAAAATTTGGGATCATAAAGGTCCCTATCCCACTTTGCCAAAAGCTGGGAGGGGAAATGAGTAGCAAGTGGTGCACTAGCTATGGAACTAGTTTGCCCTTCCGGATTTGACCCATGCTCACCCCCCTCATTGGGCTCATCCTCATGCCTAGATTCATATTCTAATTAGCTTGTACTATGAGAATGAGTTCCATCTCATCCTCAATCATTGCATGACTGTGAGAGCTCATTTTGAGATTGCATTTCACAAAATGAAAAAAAATAATAAACACATAGTTTCAGCCTATGTCGTACTTTAAAATTAAAAAACTAAAGCTCTATATTTTTAAGTTTTTTTTTTAACAAATTTTAAATTGTGAAACAAAATCTACATTAATTTAGCAAATGAAACACAAAGGAATGAAATAAGAAAATGAAACAACAAGAAATGAAATAACATTGAAAATAAAAAAATAAAATAAAAAATCAGTAAAAACCCGTACCTTTTGCTTGAAAAATCTATTTAGCAAGGTGAAGAATCTTCATCCTCTTCTTCTTCTTTCTCCTTGTCACTCCTCTTTCACTTGCAATTACTCCTTTCACTCCTCTAATGACTCTTTCTCATCTCTTCACTCTCCTTCTTGCTATATAAAACAATTAGAAATAAAAATGTGAATACAAATGAAGCTTGGAGGGCCTTTTGAAGGCATGGAAGGTCATATATGGGCCCCACATACCCTTAGGCTTCGAATAGAACCAAATAAATAATAAAAAAATGTATATTTTTTTTTAATATGTTCTTGAATTGCCATCGTGGGGGACACCCAACATCCCTGGGACACTCGAGGGATGCACATGTGTCCCCTTAGCATCATGGGAATGTCAGGGCATCCCCATATCCTTGGCTGTGAGTGGCAAAATTGGTAGCACCACTACAAACCCGAGGACGCTGTCCCCACATCCCGGAGACATCCCCATTCCAGGAATGCTTAGGATTTAGGGGGAACATGTCCCTGTGGTACATTGTTTTAAAGTTTTTGAATATTAGTTTTCTTTTATTAATTTAATGAAATTTTTATATGTAGATACATGTTTAAATAAATTTAAAAAATAGATAATTGAATTAAATTTAAAAGAGAAAATAATATAATAACGGGAACATCACACTATCAACGAGAACATAATAACAATTGTTTGCAAACTATATAATATTGAAATTGCATTTGGATGGCGTGCATCAGTGACCAAACTAAAATTTAGGAGAGCACATGTATGATAGAACAAAAAAACAACTAAAGCTTGAATTCTTCCATGGTTGACCATTTTCTATACATCCCACCATGATTGGCAATGCGCTCCATAGAGGTGTGAACTTTGTGTTGGTAATGATAATTTGCCCTATTGACTTGCCCTTCATTGTGAAGGGTGCTATTGAGGGAGGACAAATTTTTAGAATATTTTGTCATCTTGTTGATCTTTGTAGCCAAGTATCCATGTTTTAGGGTTTACCTTGAAGATCCTTTAGCTATACATGTAGAGTATGACATATTTATGAGGTTTCTTGTGCATGTGAGGAAACATACATACATATTAATTTCTAAATAGATTTCATAATAACTTGTCTACATTATGGGACATACAAAGATTCAATAGTACATCTTTCTAAGACCATTAGTGCAAAAAGATATGTTGTGGATAATTTCATTTTATTGAAATTAATGTCAACCCTACAAAAATTTAGTCATAATTTTGATTAAAAATAGCATGATTTTATATGCTCTAAGTTTGATTGTACATATTTTAGTAAATAAAGCCATTTAATTTAATTTTTAATTTTTGCTTTAATTTATTATTTTTGGTAATTTTTTGATAATATATTTGCAATATATTATTAAAATTCCCAGAGTATTTCTTTAAACCATTTTTTATTTTTTTAAATGTTAATTGCACTTCATATTTCATTACATATAATGCGTAATGTGGTTTCAAATCCCCATTGACTTGAATTGACGAACTTTTTATATGACATCACATAGTCTATGAAATGTAATGTGAAGTGTCAAGTGTTTTAAAACCTCCAAGCACTTTAAGTTGTCAAAACTCTTGATCGACATTGTATTTTATATACAAATCATGATAAATACCCGCTCCACTTTAAGTTATGAGAAGTTTTAGTGGTGAATATTACATGTAATATTCGTTGAAAGGTGTAAAGTGCTTCAAAAACCCTGATGACATGTCTAATAATGTGTTTGCAAAAGCAAGTACAAGTACATGTCTAAAGAGGCTAGGTACAGGTACAGGTACAGGTATAGTTGCATATCCTATTTTGAAACAACCAAAATGCCAACGCCAAGCCATGACAGACACAGACACAGATGTCGAGCTTCCTGCTGCGACCTATGAGTGTGAGTTTTGTTGAATGGCTTCATTCATTCACTCCCCTTCCCCTTCCCCTTCCCCTTTATGCTTCATCTCCACGCATTTTACAAGCTTTGGTATTCACATTTTTCTTCTTATACAAGGAAGGATATTGTGCCCTAAACCTGGTATGCGGCTCCATTCATGGTGGTTTTTCTCTTTTCTTTGGCCATTTTTATTGAAAACATGGCTATACCTGCAATTTTAATGGATGGATTTTCTCATTTTTCTTCCATATTTACTTTGTGTTAGGATTTATGATGGCTACTGTTCTTTAAAAAAAAAAACGTGATTATTTTTATCCAAATTATGGCTACTGGGCTACTAAGTGTAACTAACCCAAAAAGCTCCATACTCAGTCATATCCAAATCGAGGACTTTTACACCAAATGTATGTTTGTTACATTTAGTCAAATGTGCAATCATATATAAAAACTCCAACAATACCCAAGTTTACCCTTTTGAAAATTCCAACTTAAAGTGCAAATCAAATATTTTTGACCTGATTGCAAGTTGAACTACATATGCAACTACACATGCAATCCTAAGTGAAATTGGGTCTGAAAACCTCGATTTCACTTAAATTCATTTATTTTTCCCTTGTAGTATGAACTTCTTGGTCACCTTGCATAAATTATTACAAGTTGAACTACACTTGCATCTTCACTTGGAGTGCATCCAAAATCCCCGAATTACAACTATGGCCCACAAAAGAAACTTTTTCACTTCAGCCTTGTTTAAAGCCATGTTTGCACACATGATCTACTAATTTTCAAAATAAAAGTATGAACTAAATGAAGAATGATATGGAACCAATGCCAATGCTTTCTAATGTTATGCTATTGTGGTCTTTTCATCTCAGTGCTACAATTGCTCATCCAATGTCAGAAGAGTCAACCACTACGCTCGAGAAAAGGATGAAATTCAAGTTTCACAAATATCAGACTGTTGTCATTCCTACTTTAATAGTCTGAAATGTAGATGAGGTCGAAGATAGGAAGATTGCGCATGTGGATATGTCTTAATTTATTCAAAGGACATAGGTTGTAAATCCAACACATGAAATGAAGAAACTCCTCAAGATCCATATGCACATGCTCTCAACCTTTCTTGTAGTGGTACTAGAATCCGAGTTCACGATGGTATGCAAATGACACTTTGACAAAGAGAATTGAAGGATCAAGGATGCAAAGGGCAAAATAATCATGCAGATGGATGCAGAGGCCATTGATAAAATTTTCCACCTTCCTTCTAGTCTAGTATATGCAAAAAAATTTCATGAGAAGGCTTTAGATTATTACAAAAAAAGAGAAGATGATTGCAAAAGGGAAATAAATACTATTTGGTTTGTCAAATTAGGGCAATCGATTTCATCCCAGTGGCTTGGGATATTCTACGAAACCGAGTTCAAGGAAGACATCAATGACATGATTGTTGGATAAATGAGAGGGGGGGGGGGTGTGAATCAGTTATCTTATGTCCCTTAATGATTTTCAACCTTAAAATCTTCTTGGTAGATAGTCTATGCAATCAGATTTAAACATTTAACCGACCACAACACTATTCATCAGAATATCAATAAATAGCAAGCAAAAAATTCAATCACACACTAACACCAGTATTTAATGTGGAAACCCAATCTAGAAAAAACTATTGCGGGAATTGTCACCCACAAAATAATTCACTCTTCTGAAGTCATCTCGGTTAAAAGCCAATCCTGTTAAAGATTACAAACACATTTGCTAGATGTGACCATGTTAGTGGATTTTCACCAAAGATCAACTAGATCTGTCACTCTATAATAAGTGGCCTTATTATATGACTTTAGAACATTAATTAGAATACAACCTTACAAAGGATGTAGAAATTAGGACTATTAAATCCACTAGGTTAAGATATTTTCTGCTACATTGGTTAGAAAGTAACAATGAAATGATCTGATAAAAAATGCAACTACCTTTGCCTGTTCAGATCTCTTTTATGCTCATTTGTCCTCTTCAAATTCTTCCTTTTTGGATGATCAATACACACACTTCATCTCATCACTCTTCTTCACTTCATTCACACATTCCTTCAACTCTATTATGCTCGGTGTATCCTTCTTTTCTAGCTCGACTTTCTGCTCTGAATAGATCAACACTTCATCAACAACAACATCACCATCAAAATCAGTATGAACATCATGATCATCCTTTATATAGATAAATTTTTTTGCTTAATCCTATCACCGCTTAATCTCATCCATTAGATCAAATCAGTAGCTCGATAAATAATTTTATGATTCTTGCCAGCTATATCTTTACCTCGGAACTTAAACTTTTCTTGGATCTCAAACCAATCACAAATCTTCACCATTTATCTGTACCTAACGATTCTGATCCATTAATTTCATTAATTGACTTCGTTCCTTCATTAGAATCTTCTAAATCAATCCAGATCTTCACACGATGTCATATTTTATTTGATTCTTTGTTTAACCAACCAACTTCATCTACTCAGTTAAGTCTTTCTACTCAGTTAACATTCACTCAGTTAATTGTGACCGACCAATATCTTTACTTACCGACAAATGTTTCCATCTTGGTAAGACATGTTGTTTCCTTGTCTTTTCACTTTGCAACTTCAATCCTTTATTACCGATAAACATAATTGACTTGTGCATTATCATAACACGTTATTAAATCATATAAAACAATCAAATCAATATTACCTTGTCATAGACCAATTCAACAATTGCCCAATTAAGCTCATATACTTAACATCACTTCTTTATTTCATCTTCCATCTTTACAAATCATTTCTTCTCTCAACAACATATATTTTAGATTGATATGAAAACTTGAAATCAGTAAGTCAATAGGCTTGACATCAATGACAACATAACAATTGATCCAATCCTTTTACATACATTTCATTTCTCAGTTAACCTTATTCATTCTCAACATCACAGTGTCAGTTTAATAGCAATCTTATCAGTTGGGGTAACAATCTCCCCCTTTGGCATTGATGGCAACCCAATATATATATCTCATCTCGTATCTAAATTATACCATCAAATACCAGTAATCTTCATTCTTTACAATTTGTTTCTCTCCTGTTATCATTCTCTCCCCCTTAGTTGTATCTCTCCCTTCTTTGGGTGTCATGTCTTCCTTCAATAGTTCTTTTCCCAATTCATTCTCTTCCTGATCATTCTCTACCATTTCTATCTCTCCCCAATAACAGTTACTCTCCCACTTTCACAACAATGCCAAAGGTATCTGCAATACCTTATTCCAAAACTAACTATCCTTGTAGTTGTATTGTACCAATTATTTATATTTCTTCATATCTTTCTCACAACTTTAGGCTAGTCCTAAAGAGTGAACATCTGCATCAACTCACAAATAGATAATTTGATAAAGCATGAATTGATGAAACATGCATCTTTTTTAAAATTAACATTAGAGAGGGGAATGACCCCTAGTTTACCTCTTAGGTACTCAAAAGTATCCTTAGGCAATGACTTTGTGAATATGTCAGCAAGCTATTCCTTAGATTTCACATATTCCAACTTTACTTGTTTTTCCTCTACTTGTTCTCTCAAATAGTGATACTTGATTGATATGTGCTTTGTTTTGGAGTGCATCACCGGATTCTTTGAAATATTTATAGCACTAGTATTATCACAATAGATTGTCACATGACCATCTATCTCCTCTTGTATCCCTTCAAGTAGTTGTTTTATCCACACAATATTAGAACAATTGATTGCAACAACAACATATTTTGCCTCAACAGTAGATTATGAAATGCAACTTTGCTTTTTGCTTATCCATGTCACTAATCTTTCTCCTAAGAAGAAAGCTCCCCCACTTGTGATTTTCCTGTCATCCACATTTCCTACCCAATCAACATTAGTATATACTTTCAATTCAAAATCTTCATCCTTTTTGTATCATAAACCACACTCCTCAATTCCTTTCAGATATCTGAAGATCCTCTTCATAGCAGTCATATATGTTTCTTTTGGATTAGAAGAAAATCTAGCTACAATTCCAACAACATGAGAAATATCTGGCCTACTATGAACAACATACTGTATCTTACCAATCACAGATCTATACAGAGTTTCATTTACCTCAGTAGAGTCATCTTCCTTTGACAATTTGCATCCAGTAATCATCGGTGTACCAACCGGTTTTGAGTCTTCCATCCCAAAAGTTTTTAGGATCTCTTTGATGTATTTTAATTGTGTTATGTATATGCCACCCTTGATTTGTTGAATTTTCAATCCAATGAAAAATTTGATCTCTCCAATCATTGAAATTTCAAATTCCTTTCTCATTTCCTCAACAAATGATCTACACATTGTGTCATTTCCTCCAAATATGATATCATCAACAAAATTTTTAGAAATTAGTACCTTATCTTTGAATTCACTTTTCAAGTACACATTATTGTTGTCACTAGTTCTGATGAAACCTATTCTCATTAGATATGAGTGGAGTCTTTCATACCATGCTCGGGGTACTTGTTTCAAACCATATAGTGCCTTGTGAAGTTTACATACCATGTGTTTCTAACTTTTGTCAACAAATCCTTGTGGTTGGTCAATGTATACTTCTTCTTCCACTAGTATTTCATTAAAAAATGCAGACTTTACATCCATTTGATAAACTTTGAAACCTTTGTGAGTAGCATATGCAAGTAAAATTCTCACACCTTTTAATCTAACAACATGAAAAAATGTCTCACCATAGTCAATACCTTCTTCTTGAGCATATCCTTTGCATACAAGTCTAGCTTTATTTCTAGTCACTTCTCCATTTTCATTTAGTTTATTCTTGAAAATCCACTTTGTACCAATAACATTCTTATCCTTAGGTCTTGGTACTAATGACCAGGTATTGTTATTTTCAATCTGATCAATCTCTTATTTCATTGCATTAATCCACTCTTCATTTTCAAGTGCATCGCTCAAATTCAAAAATAAAACATGTATTATCTCTCAACTTACTTCTTGTCATGACTCTTGCATTTTTGTCTCCAATAATTTGAGTTGGTGAATGGTTCTTTCTCACATACTTTGCTAGCACCAGCTCGGTTCTTTGTTCTTCAACATTTTCATCTCTCAGTGGGGGCTCAATTGGTTCCTCGATTTCTTCTTACAGCTCAAGTACAATACCAAAAATTTCTTCATGTACATATAGAAATCTTTGATAATCTTTTGGTTCTTTCTTGTTATCTTCTTCATTTCTTTCTACGAACTCATCAATCCTTACATTTTCACTTCCACAATTTTGTTAGTAGCCTAAATCAGACATTTATAAGCTTTTTGGTTTGTGGAGTATCCTAGGAATATACCTTCATCTCCTTTAGAATCAAACTTTCCATTCTTAGTATCTTTCAGAATGTAACACCTACTTCCAAATATTTTAAAGTAGCTAACATTAGGTGTATGCCCATACCAGAATTCATAAGGAGTTTTATTTGTACATTCTTCAATTGTACTCGGTTGAGGGTGTAAACAACAATACTAATGGCTTCTCTCCAGAATGCTTGTGCAACCTCCTTCTCAATCAACAATGTCCTAGCACAATCAACTATTGACCCGTTCCTTCTTTCAGCTATGCTATTAATTTGTGGAGTTCTCAGTGTAGAGACTTGTCTTTTGATTTCATTCTCATTACAAAAGTCAGTAAATTCATCAGAGTTAAGTTCACCTCCTCTATCTAATCTTTAACACTTCAGTTGCTTACCTGTTTCCTTTTCAACTCTTTCCTTATACCATTTAAACATTTTAAATGCATTAGAATTTTCTTTTAAGAACATTATAGACATCATCCTTGAGTAGTCATCAACAAATAGAATGAAATACCGATCACCAGAGTAACTTTGTACTCTCATAGGGCCACAAAGATCAGTATGAACTAATTCCAATATACCATTAGATGAGTAAATTTTCTTAAAAAATTTGATTTAGTCATCTTACCGATCTGACATTCCTTACACATAACTCTATCAGGCTTGCTTAATCTTGATAGACCTCTGACTTTATTTTTCTTACTAACCTTGATCAAGTTATCAAAATTTACTATTGTCAATCATGATTGTGCCTATAGCTTTGATATTAAATCTAGCTATCCCATTGAAACATGGAAAATCTCTCGGGTGGTGGGTTGTCCTAAAATGAGAGAAGAATCTCTGGAAGATAGGTCAGTCCCTAAACAATAATCACCTAAAACTAAATGTATATGTGAGGAAAAGGGATGAGAAAAATATGAATACCTAAAAAATGAATGAGATGATACACCAAATGATTTGTATGTAACTTTAATTGAATCAACATAAATCATAGAAGACACTTATGGTTCTCAATACTCAGACAAACATGCAATTACAAAAATGATTCTATGCAAGGACCTAAAATCTTTTTCTTTGAAAGGGAAACTAAGCTTCACCAATTTTATGCAAAAGAGTAAGGACACACACAAAGACCTGTAATAACAAGTATCAAAATTTTAATATGCAACAAGGAATATAGCTTGAATGGAGGATAATACAACATACAAGAAAGAAAATCCACAATATTGCACCCAAATCAATGAGAAGGAACCGCTATATCAATATAATCAATGTTGAAAAATCTTTGCTACAAAAAGCTCTTACAATTTTCTCATGAGTATGTAATCTACCAAAACATGTGAGCCAAAAAGAAGGTCTGGTGAAAATAAGGTGAATATACAATAAATAGAGTCCAAAAAAATTAACTTGGATGCAATAAATAATGCATGAAAACTATGTCAAAACTGCTCCAAAGTTAAATAATGATATTTAATAAATATTAAGTAGAATAATATATATGAAAAGATAAAATAATAATACAATTTTATTATTATTTACATATGCTAAATGATAAAAATAATAAAAGTTTATCATTTGTAAATAATAACAAAAGCTTATAATGGAAAAACATTAAAAACTACCCACAAAATTTGGACCCAAAATCATTATATGTCATGTTTAATAGAAAAGAGGGATTCAGATGTGAAAAGGATTCAAACCCTAAACATATTTTTTATTTTCATTTTGTTCTTTTCTGAGAAGTTTTGCACCTCCCTGTGGGCAAGGTTTGAAGGATATGAGAAATGAGTTTGTTTTAGCTTGGAGGCTCTGTTCTTCTTTGTCATGGCAAGGTATCTTTGATCTTTTTGTTGTAATGGCTTTTCTGTTCTGGATATTTCTGTGCTGCAATGGTTTTGTTCCATGTGGATTTTTGTTGAACTATGCATAATGATCTTTGAAATCTGTAAACTAATCTTTGAAATGAAATGGGTTTCACTTCTTTTCTTAGTGCCTGTATCTTTTTTGCATATGTTTTCCTTTGGGCTATGACCTTCTGTTATACTCCATATCGCAGAAAAAGATCTCAGTTAATGCATGAAGTCATTCTCTTGTAATCTCCTATAGCATCAAAACTTCATGTAGCATTATGACTGGAGTTATGGAAAAATGTTATTGATTCCTATAGAAAACTTCTTCCTACAACAAGATGATATTGTATTAACATGTAAGTACCTCTTGTAGTCAATTATGATTCCTCCTGCAACAAACTAAAACTATGTAGAAATGTAATAGGTTGAAAGGTTTCATGACAAAAGGTCATGTCCCTTCAACAACTAGTCTTCAACAACTCCATTAATTAAACTATAAGGTCCCATACATATTATGTATGCCCCCTCTACAACCTCCTTAATTAATCTTCGCCTCTACATGACTCAACTGAAAGGCTTCATGCTTGTAATTTATGTATGATCCTTCAACAACCTTAGATCTTCATACCTATATCTTCAATAATGCAAAAATGTTAACAAAAAACCTTCCTTACTTTCAAATGTTGCTCTTTCTTTTGCATCATTTATATGCATATATCTGAATGACCATATTGTAGGAATTGTTTATATTGCAAAGATATTTGGAATAGATTCCATTGCTCGGTTCATATAAACTGACCCTTTTTCCTTTGATTTTGCAGGTCTATTCAAGCTAAAGATATAGGCCTGGGTCTTCTCCAAAATTCAACTCAATGGCCTTCCATTCAGGCAATGGAAGCTCTTCCCCATCTCTCTCTTAGTACTTTTCTGATTTACAATGTGTTTATTCAGATAAATGTTTTAAGAGCTACCACAGCTTGTGTGGTATTTGAATGCATTGTATCAAGTACTAGTATAAAATTTGAACATTTATATTTTATAAAGTAGTTCCATAATATATTTCCATAAAAATATTCTACTACTTTTGCATCCATATGTAAATCTGAATGAAAATGATCAAATTTTATTTAATTTTTGCATTGTATACTTTCTTTTCTTGTACTTCAAAATTTCTTCCAGCACTTAAATAATTCTATAAGATCCATGAGCAACAACTTGAAGCACATAATTCAATGTATAAGTAGGTTCATAACTAATCAATTTAGTATGAAAACTAAATTGGTAACATTTGCATGACAGATTTTTTTATGCCATAACCAAAAATCTTCATTTCTTGCAAATAGAAACACATTTTCATTAAAGTTCAAATAAAATAAGTTACCTTTAGATTGTTCACCGGTTCCAATAAAATCTCTAGTAGCATCATAGATCTTCACTTTTCAATTCTGAAACTCCAATCGGTGACCAGTATTGTTCAATTGTGCAACGCTCAACAAATTGTATTTTAGTCCTTGAACCCAATAAACATTATCACATTTAATCTTTTCATTCAACATAATGGATCCTTTTCCTTTTACAAAACATGGAACATCATTTTGAAATCTTAAAAATCCTCCATCACATTCTTCTAAGTTCTCAAACTTATCAATGTCACTAGTCATGTGATGTGAGGAACCATTGTCAATAATCCATGGGTCAATTTTACTTACTTGAGAAATAAGGGCTTTTCATCTTCATACCTTTCTTCTTCTGAGTCATCCTTCATAGAAACATAAACCACTTCCACATATTCTTCAGTGTCATCAGATTGATCATTGGTTATTCCTCCCTCAGCTAGGTAGCATGATTTCTTTCCTTTGTCCTTGAAGTCTCTAAACTTTCAATATTGATTCTCCTTCTTGTCCTTCTTATCATTCTTGTCATTATTAGGAAACCTAGATGCTGTATGACCAATCTTGTTGCAGTTAAAACATTTTAGAGGCAGTTTATCTTTATACTTTCCTTTTCCTCTCAATAGCCTCTTTGCCAGTAGTGCTTCCAGTTCTTCTTTTTCTTTCTCTTTAGTTAATATACTGTCATTGTCACTTCCACTTGAAGTGTGGTGATTATCTCTTTCTTTTCTTGAACTTCCAATGCTTAAAGATGATTTGAAAGTTGTTTCTATCTTCGGTAAACTATTATCAAAATAACTAAGTTCAAATGAAGTCAGCTTATTGATCAAAGCATCAAGAGTAACAATATTATTAGGTATGGATCCCAGTTCTTGAATAACAAAGACTCAAATAACATATTTTGGTGTAAGAGTTCTGAGAATTTTTCTTACCACTTCATCTTGAGTTAATGTTCCACCAACACCTTTGATAACACTTACCACTTCCTTAATTCTGAAACTATATTGTGCAATATTTTCTTCTTCTTTCATTCTTATCTCATCAAAATTTCCTCTGAGACTATCAACCTTAGCTCTCAATTCCATAAATAAGTGCAAGTTTGTCCCAAATCTCTTTTTTTGTAATACAATCCTTTATGTCATTGAACTCAACATCGGTAAGAGATGAGTAAATTTCAATCATTACCGAGCTGTGTTCCTTCTTTTCTATCATCTGATCAATTGTCATGGGTCCAAGAGGCGGTGGAGTATAGTCATTATCCAAATGGTTGAGTGTAGAATCTCCAATTCTTGATAGGTATAACCTTATCATTATTTTCAATGTAGAGAAACTCTCCTTGTTCAGCTTGGGTACTTATCTCCTATACATCTTCGGATCTTTAGCTTAATTCTTATAAACTTTTACTTCTAAGCACCAAAATATCTGATACTAATTGTTGGATAATTGAGAGGTGGGGGGGGGGAGGGGGTGAATTAGTTATCTTGGGTCCCTTAATGATTTATAGCCTTAAAATATTCTCAGTAGATAGTCTATGCAACCAGATTTAAACATTTAACCGACCACAACAGTATTCATCAGAATACCATTAAAGAGCATGCAAAACATTCAATCACACATTAACACCAATATTTAACATGGAAACCGAATTTGGGAAAAATCACTATGGGAATTTTTACCCACAAAATAATCACTCTTATGAAGTGAGCTCGGTTAAAAGTCAATCCTATTAAAGATTACAAACATATTTTCTAGATGTGACCCTGTTAGGGGATTTTCACTAAAGATCAACTAGATCTGTCACCCTATAATGAGTGGCCTTATTAGAGGACTTCAAAACATTCATTAGAATGCTACCTTACAAAGGATTTAGAAATTATGACTGTTAAATTCACTCAGTTAAGAGACTTTCTGCTACAATGGTTAGAAAGTAACAGTGAAATGATATGATAAAATATGCAACTACCTTTTCCTGTTCAGATTTCCTTTTTGCTCATTTGTCCTCTTTAAACTCTTCCTTTCTGGTTGATCAATACACACACTTCATCTCATCACTTTTATTCACTTCATTCACACATTCCTTCAACTCTATTCTTTTTACGTTGTATCCTTCTTTTCTAGCTTGACTTTCTACTCTGAATATCAACACTTCATCATCAACAACAACATCAACATCAGTATCAACATCATGATCATCATGATCATCCTTTATATAGATAACTTTTGCTGCTTAATCCTATCACTGCTAAATCTCATCCATTAGATCAAATCAGTAGCTTGATAAAACATTTTATGATTCTTTCCAATTGTATCTTTACCTTGGAACTTGAACTTTTCTTGGATCTCAAACCAATCACTAAATCTTCACCATTTATCTGTACCTAATGATTCTGATCCATTGATTTCATTAATTGACTTTGTTCCTTCATTAGAATCTTCTAGATCAATCTAGATCTTCACACGATGTCATTTTTATTTGATTCTTTGTTTAACTGACCAACTTCATCTACTCAATTAAGTCTATCTACTCGGTTAACATTCACTCGGTTAACTGTGACTGACCAATATCTTTACTTACTGACAACTATTTCCAGCTCAGTAAGACACACTATTTCCTTGTCTTTTCACTTTGCAACTTCAATCATTTATTTCGGATCAACATATCTGACTTGTGCATCATTATAACACTTTATTAAATCATGTAAAACAATCAAATCAATATTACCTTGTCATAGAACGATTCAAAAATTGCCCAATTAAGCTCATATACTTAGCATCACTTCTTCATTTCATCTTCTATCTTTACCAATAATTTCTTCTCTCAACAACATATATTTCAGATTGATATGACAACTTGAAATCAGTAAGTCAATAGACTTGACATCAATGACAACATAACAACTGATCCAATCCTTCTACATACCTTTCATTGCTCGGTTAACCTTGGTCATTCTCAGGATCATAGTGTCAGTTGAATAACAATCTTATGAGTTGGGGTAACAATGATCACTCTCCTAGGCACAATACATGGATTGAAAAAAGCCAATGTTTTTGAGCCTTGGATGATTCAATACATTTCCATTGTCAAAAAGGGGAAGCAACAAATGTTCTGGGAAGATTTAATTAGTGACTCGTGTGAATAATTGACATAGGTATTTACTAATCAGACATTTTACATGAGTTCATATCTTGGGTATATTATTGCATCTTTCCTAGCATTGCTAGGAATATCCTTTCAAGGGTACAAAAGAAGATTTCCAGTATGCAGATACTTCATATAGTTACCCATGGCCACAAGTAGACATCATTACTGTATACTTCAAGATGCCTTCTTTGGAAACTTCACGTGACTATTTGATAGAAAACTTGAGAAAAAAAGGTTTGAGAGGCAATGTGGAAAAGGGTGAATGAGTATGGGTGTATGTTTCTATGATTCCCAACTTTCACTTACATGAGAGTTAGATGCTTTGATGATCATCCCTACATGTTTCGAAGATACCCAACTAACAATATTATTCTTATGGAGTTGGGAAGACAACTAATGTATCTACATGCAAAGCAATTTACAACACATAAAGTCAGATTTTCAAACTCCACCCAACATCCCTTGGTGATTGGAAGTTATTGTATTCTATCGTAAAGGAAAAGGCTATGGAAATTAAACTGCAAGAGATTAAGCTCAAAAAGTTTAAAATCAAAGGTGATTTTGATTGTTAAGGCATGAAGGACCAGATCAGGTAATCTTTCACTCATTTCCATCATATTGAAGATATCCATTGAGATCTCTGTATAGATATGGACATCAAAATGATGGACTATTGAAAACTATCCTTGGAATAGATCATTGATAAGGATCTTGTTTACATTCCAGGAGGAATGAAAGATGATGCAGACATACTAGATCCAAAGTATGAGGAAGAAAAGGTTGTAGCTTAGGACCTCCCATCAATTTAGTGGTCATTAAAATAAAATCTTTCCATAACTAATAGATTCCAATCCATCATGACCACACTTGGCTTAAGCGTAATGATATCAAGATGATAAGGTTTAAATCAAGGTTAGATGATGATATAATTGGACCTATGGGATAAAAATCAAAGGTAAGAGATAAGAATAAAGATAATGTCTCCTCCCCCAGAACCACAATAAAGATGAAAATAAAATCAAAGGAGACTCACCAGGACTCCTTGAGAAAAAGAAAGAACAAGTGGTAATAAATGATGTTTTTGAGGAAGAATAGGATCCATAAGAAGAGGAAGTACAAGTACTTCCCATGGTATCAGATGTACAATCTACCCCTGTTGAAACTCCGTAGGTATTTATTCCTATGGATGCATCTATTTTCACTATTGATGTTGATGTTGACTCTTTCTCTATAGTTTTGACTCATCTTGTTTCACCTCTTGCATCTTCTCAAGCCACCAAGTCTATTCAGAATATGCTTTGTGGTGATTTTCCCAATGTTTTCTCTTATGATTCCCATCTGTGTTCATCCACAATTCCTTTTATGGAAGGTTATTCTACCCTTAGTGACTTTGACAAGTTCATGTCAAAATCAACGCTTCATGTCACTACAAGAACTATCCCCACTAATGTCCAAATTAAAACACCAAACATTTTTTCCACCACAACTTGTACCTTGCCTAGCTCATCACAGGATGTAGTCGAAGAGACTCCAATTGTCCAACCTAATCTTCCTTCTTGGTCGAGTGCCACTGTTCCTAAAAGAAAGAAACAATAAGTCTTTCCAAATGACTTTGACTTTGAGAAGATGAAAAAAGTCAAGACCAGGGGTTCCAAGAGAGCTAATATAGTTTCAAGGGTTTGAATGGACAAAGACATGACCAAATATGTGGAGATAGTTGAACCCCTTGTAGGAAAGCCCCATGATGAAATGAAGCTTGACGACTTTAAGATCACAAAATTTGATTTGGGCAAGAAAACACATGTTGGTGTAATCAATGATGCTTAAGAATATGTAGCAGTAGTAGCACAAGACTGCGATGAGCTTAAAAAGAAGAAAAATCAACTGAAAGAACAAAATGAGTTTCTTATTCCAATAATTTAAAATATTATTGGATCTTCAAATTTATTTGATCTATTGGTGTCTTCTATTGAAGAGGAATTTGTTAGGCAAGTTGAGAGGGTTGGGGAAATGGATACAATCATTAATGCATGGGTGGATCAAATGATGCCACTAGAGAAAAAGTTGGTAAATAAAGCACTCTAGGTGGTCACATATACTAGAACAATAATGTACCAATTGAATAAAGTTTGAAAGAAAATTTTAGTCAAAACATGAAGTCACTTGAAAGGGACTTGGAAATCTAGAATAAATTTTTAGATTTGAAACTGGAGATGCTATGTGAGAATGGGGTAATAACTTCTCGTGATAACTACATTAAATCCAAGAGATTTTGGTGAATAGGGGCCAAGTCATTGACGACTTAATTAAAAACTTGGAAGTGACAATAAAAAAATATGCCAAAATAGAGCAGGAGATCAGTGCCCAATTTGTAAAGATATCATGCAAATTGGTAAGTGATGGCCAAGAGTTAATTTCAAAAGATACTTTAGAACTCCTGCTAATGATCCACCTGGAGCTTGAGGTGGATCACTTCACACTAACTTCCATTCACAAGTTCACATGATACCAAACCCCACTTAGTCTTATTCAAACCATTCTTGAGGAAAGTAATACCATAATTTTCAGATGTTCAGATATAGTTGTCAAGAACACCATTATTGTAGATAACACCATTGTGCCAAATCCGAATGAAATTCAAGAGAGCATTCACAAGTTTTAGGTTTTCATCGAACATAATGAAGAAGAGTGAAACTTATTTTAGGCACTTAATTAGACCTATCATTGCTTTTTAGGATATCAAATATGCATTTTTTATTTAGTTTCGATAAGTTAATTATAAAACATAAAACTGTAGTTACATATGTAATGTCACATGTAAAGAAAACAATTACAATTACACATCTCATTACATGTAATCACATTACAGAGGATTGTAATATTGAATAAGTAAACCTTAGGTAGCTTTTTTTCCTTGTTTTTATCATAACCTCTCTCCAATGAATACAAGAGGGATCATTGTAAAGAATCATCTTGATGTATTGCAATAAAACTCTTCTGGAATTGTGCAAGACACAAACTTTTATTTTATTTGTGCAAATTGACCGATCCGATGATTTGTAAGGTCAAAATGGCTTGTTATGTGATTATAATAGATTCTCCTTGAATGGTTGACCGATTTGGTGATTTGTAAGCTTAGACTGGCTTGTTATGTGATTGTAGCTGATTCTCATCGAACGATTGACTGATTCGGTGATTTGTAAGCTCAAAATGGCTTGTTACATGATTGTAGTTGATTCTCATCAAATGATTGACCGATTCAGTGATTTGTAAGCTTAGAATGGCTTGTTCCCTGATTGTAATTGATTCTCATCGAACGATTGACCAATTCGGTGATTTGTAAGCTCAAAATGGCTTGTTATGTGACTGTAGCTGGTTCTCATCGAACGGTTGAGCGATTCAGTAATTTGTAAGCTCAGAATGGCTTGTTACATGATTGTAATTGATTCTCATAGAACGGTTGACCATTTCGGTGATTTGTAAGCTTAGAATATCTTGTTACGTGATTGTAGTTGATTCTCATCGAATGGTTGACTAATTCAGTGATTTTTAAGAAAAGAATGGCTTGTTATGTGATTATAATTGATTATCATCAAACAGTTGACCGATTTGGTGATTTGTAATTTCAGAATGACTTGTTACGTGATTGTAATTGATTCTCATCAAATGGTTGACCGATTCACTGATCTGTAAGCTCAGAATGGCTTGTTACGTGATTGTATCTGATTCTTATCGAATAGTTGACCGATTCAGTGATTTGTAAGCTCAAAATAGCTTGTTACGTGATTGGAGATGATTCTCATCAAACGGTTGACCGATTCAGTTTTGTAAGCTCATAATGGCTTGTTACGTGATTGTAATTGACTCTCATCGAACGGTTGACCGATTAGGTGATTTGTAAGCTCAGAATGGCTTGTTACGTGATTGTAATATATTCTCATCGAACTGTTGACCAATTCGGAGATTTGTAAGCTCATAATGGCTTGTTATGTGACTGTAGCTGATTCTCATCAAACGGTTGACCGATTCAGTGATTTGTAAGCTCAAAAAGGATTGTTACGTGATTGTAGCTGATTCTCATTGAACAATTGATTGATTTGGTGACTTGTAAGCTCAGAATGGATTGTTAGATGATTGTAATTGATTCTCATCGAACGGTTGACCAATTCAATGATTTGTAAGCTCAGAATGGCTTGTTACGTGATTGTAATTGATTCTCATCGAATGGTTGACCGATTCTGTGATTTCTAAGCTCAAAATAGCTTGTTACATGATTGGAGATGACTCTCATCGAACGGTTGACCGATTCGGTGATTTGTAAGCTCAGAATGGCTTGTTACGTGATTGTAGCTAATTCTTATCGAACGGTTGACCGATTCGATGATTTGTAAGCTTAGACTACCTTGTTATTTGATTGTAGTTGCTTTTCATGGAACGGTTGACCGATTCAGCGATTTGTAAGCTCAGAATGGCTTATTACATGATTGTAGTTGATTCTCATCAAACGGTTGACCAATTCAGTTATTTGTAAGCTCAAAATGGCTTGTTACGTGATTGTAATTGATTCTCAACGAACGGTTGACCGATTCGATGATTTGTAAGCTCACAATGGCTTGTTATGTGATTGTAGTTGATTCACATTGAACGGTTGACCAATTTGATTATTTGTAAGATTAGAATGGCTTGTTACGTGATTGTAGCTGATTCTCATCGAATGGTCAATTGATTCAGTGATTTGTAAGCTTAGAATGGCTTGTTATGTGATTATAATTCATTCTCATCGAACAGTTGACTGATTCGGTGATTTGTAAGCTGAGAATGCCTTGTTACATGATTGTAGATGATTCTCATCGAATGGTTGACCGATTTGGTGATTTGTAAGCTCACAATGGTTTGTTACGTGATTGTAATTGATTCTCATTGAATGGTTGACCGATTCGGTGATTTCTAAACTCAGAATGGCTTGTTACGTGATTGTAATAAATTTTTATTGAATGGTTGACCGATTCGGTGATGTGTAAGCTCAGAATGGTTTGTTACGTGATTGTAATTGATTCTAATCGAACTATTGACTGATTTGGATATTTGTAAGCTCAGAATGGATTGTTACGTGATTGTAATTGATTCTCATCGAATGGTTGACCAATTCAATGATTTGTAAGCTTAGAATGTCTTGTTACATGATTGTAGCTGATTCTTATCGAATGGTTGACCGATCAGTGATTTCTAAGCTCAAAATTGATTGTTATGTGATTGTAGCTGATTCTCATCGAACGGTTGACCAATTCAGTGATTTGTAAGCTCAAAATGGCTTCTTACATGATTGTAAATGATTCTTGTTGAACGGTTGACTGATTAGGTGATTTGTAAGCTCAAAATGACTTGTTACGTGATTGTAATTGATTCTCATTGAACGGTTGACCGTTTCAGTGATTTGTAAGCTCACAATGTCTTGGTACGTGATTGTAGGTTATTCTCATCGAACGGTTGACTAATTCGGTAATTTGTAAGCTCAGAATGGCTTGTTATGTGAATGTAGCTTATTCTCATCAAACAGTTGACCGATTCGGTAATTTGTAAGCTCTGAATGGCTTGTTACGTGATTGTAGCTGATTCTCATTGAACGGTTGACTGATTTGGTGATTTGTAAGCTCAGAATGGCTTGTTACGTGATTGTAATTGATTCTCATCGAATGGTTGACCAATTTGGTGATTTATAAGCTCAGAATGACTTGTTATGTGATTGTAATTCATTCTCATCGAACGGTTTACCGATTTGGTGACTTGTAAGCTTAGAATGGCTTGCTTCATGATTGTAATTGATTCTCATTGAATGGTTGATCGATTTGGTAATTTGTAAGCTTAGAATGACTTGTTACGTGATTGTAGCTAATTCTCATCAAACGGTTCACCAATTTGGTGATTTGTAAGCTCAGAATGGCTTGTTATGTGATTGTAATTAATTCTCATTAATGGTTAACCGATTTGGTGATTTGTAAGCTCAAAATGGCCTGTTATGTGATTGTAATTGATTCTCATCGAATGGTTGACCGATTCAGTGATTTGTAAGCTCAGAATGGCTTGTTACATAATTGTATTTAATTCTCATCGAATAGTTTATCGATTCGGTGATTTGTAAGCTCAGAATGGCTTGTTATGTGAGTGTAATTGATTCTCATCGAATGGTTGACCGATTTGGTGATTTGTAAGCTCAAAATGACTTGTTACATCATTATAATTGATTGTCATCCAACGGTTGACCGATTCGGTGATTTGTAAGGTTAGAATGGCTTGTTACATGATTGTAGCTGATGCTGATCGAATGGTTGACCGATTCAGTGATTTGTAAGCTCAAAATGCCTTGTTGCATGATTGTGATTGATTCTCATCAAACAGTTGACCGATTCAGTGATTTTTAAGCTCAGAATGGCTTGTTACATGATTGTAGCTAATTCTCATTGAACGATTGATCGATTCAGTTATTTGTAAACTCAAAATGGCTTGTTACGTGATTGTAGCTGATTCTCATCGAACGGTTGATCGATTCGATAATTTGTAAGCTCAGAATGGCTTGTTACATGATTGTAATTGATTCTCATCAAACGGTTGACCGATTCAGTGATTTGTAAGCTCAGAATGGCTTGTTACATGAATGTAGCTGATTCTCATTGAATAGTTGACCGATTCAGTGATTTGTAAACTTAGAATGCCTTTTACATGATTGTAGTTGATTCTCATTGAACGGTTGATGGATTCGGTGATTTGTAAGCTCAAAATGGTTTGTTACATGATTGTAGCTGATTCTCATCGAACGGTTGACCGATTCGGTGATTTGTAAGCTCAGAATGGCTTGTTATGTGATTGTAGCCGATTCCCATTGAACGGTTGACCGATACAGTGATTTGTAAGCTAAAAATAGATTGCTACGTGATTGTAGCTGATTCTCATCGAACAATTGACCAATTCGGTGATTTGTAAGCTCATAATGGCTTGTTACATGATTGTAAATGATTCTCATTGAACGGTTGACCAATTCGGTGATTTGTAAGGTCAGAATAAATTGTTACGTGATTGCAATTGATTCTTATCGAATGGTTGACCATTTTGGTGATTTGTAAGCCTAGAATGGTTTGTTACGTGATTGTAGCTTATTCTCATCAAACGCTTGACCGATTAGTCATTTGTAAGCTTAGAATAGCTTGTTATGTGATTGTAGCTTATTCTCATCGAACGGTTGACCGATTTGGTGATTTGTAAGCTCAAAATGACTTGTTACGTGATTGTAATTGATTCTCATTGAACGGTTGACCGATTCGGTGATTTATAATCTTAGAATGGCTTGTTATGTGATTGTAGCTGATTCTCATTGAACGGTTAACCGATTCGGTGATTTGTAAGCTTAAAATGGCTTGTTATGTGATTGTAATTGATTCTCATCAAACGGTTGACCGATTCAGTGATTTGTAAGCTCAAAATGGCTTGTTACGTGATTGCAATTGATTCTCATTGAATGGTTGACCGATTATTTGATTTATAAGCTTAGAATGGCTTGTTACATGATTGTAGCTGATTCTTATCGAACGATTGACCGATTTGGTGATTTGTAAACTCAAAATGGCTTGTTACGTGATTGTAATTGATTCTCATCAAACGGTTGACTGATTCGGTAATGTTTAAGCTCAGAATGGATTGTTACATGATTGTACCTAATTCTCATCGAGTGGTTGAGTGATTCGGTAATTTGTAAGATCAAAATAGCTTGTTGAATGATTATAATTGATTCTCATCAAACGGTTGACCGTTTTGGTGATTTGTAAGCTTGGAATGACTTGTTATGTGATTGTAGTTGAGTCTCATCTAACGGTTGGCCGATTCAGTGATTTGTAAGCTAAGAATAGCATGTTACATGATTTTAGCTCATTCTCATCGAATGGTTGACCGATTCAGTGATTTGTAAGCTTAGAATGGCTTGTTATGTGATTGTAGTTGATTCTCATTGAACGGTTGACCGATTCGGTGATTTGTAAGCTCAAAATGGCTTGTTACGTGATTGTAATTGATTCTTATCAAATGGTTGACTGATTAGGTGATTTGTAAGCTTAAAATGACTTGTTACAAGATTGTAGCTAATTCTCATCAAACGGTTGACCGATTCTATTATTTGTAAGTTCAGAATGACTTGTTACGTGATTGTAGCTGATTCTCATCGAATGGTTGACCAATTCGATGATTTGTAAGCTCATAATGGCTTGTAACATGATTGTAATTGATTCTCATGGAACGGTTGACTGATTCGGTGATTTTTAAGCTCAGAATGGCTTGTTACATGACTGTAATTGATTCTCATGGGACGATTGACCAATTTGGTAATTTGTAAGCTCATAATGGCTTGTTACGTGATTGTAGATGATTCTCATTGAATGGTTGACTGATTCAGTGATTTGTAATCTCAAAATAGATTGTTACATGATTTTAGTTGATCTCATCGAACGGTTGAACAATTTGGTGATTTGTAAGCTCAGAATAGCTTCTTACATGATTGTAAATGATTCTCATCGAACGGTTGATTGATTTAGTGATTATGTAAGCTTAGAATGACTTGTTATGTGATTGCAATTGATTCTCATTGAAAGGTTGACCATATAATGATTTGTAAGCTCAGAATGGCTTGTAACGTTATTGTAGCTTATTCTCATCGAACGGTTGACCAATTCGATGATTTGTAAGCTTAGAATGACTTGTTATGTGATTGTAGCTTATTCTCATCGAACGGTTGACCGATTTGGTGATTTGTAAGCTCATAATGGCTTGTTATGTGATATTAGCTGATTCTCATCAAACGGTTGACCGATTTGATGATTTTTAAGCTCAGAATGGCTTGTTACGTGATTGTAGCTGATTCTCATCGAACGGTTGACCGATTCAATTATTTGTAAGCTGAGAATGGCTTGTTACGTGATTGTACCTGATTCTCATAGAATGATTGACCGATTCGATGATTTGTAAGCTCAGAATGGGTTGTTACGTGATTGCAATTGATTCTCATTTAACGGTTGACTGATTCAGTGATTTGTAAGCTTAGAATGGCTTCTTACATGATTGTAATTGATTCTCATCGAACGGTTGACCGATTCGGTGATTTGTAAGCTCAGAATGGCTTGTTACATGATTGGAGATTATTCTCACTTAACGGTTTAGCGATTCAGTGATTTGTAAGCTTAGAATGGCTTGTTACGTGATTGTAATTGATTCTCATCGAACGGTTGACTGATTCGGTGATTTTTAAGCTCAAAATGGCTTGTTACATTATTATAATAGATTATCATCGAATGGTTGACCGATTCGGTGATTTGTAAGCTCAGAATGACTTATTACATGATTGTAGCTAATTCTCATCGAACGGTTGACCGATTCAGGGATTTGAAAGCTCAGAATTGCTTGTTATGTGATTGTAGTTGATTCTCATCAAATGGTTGACCGATTCAATGATTTGTAAGCTCAGAATGGCTTGTTACGTGATTGTAATTGATTCTCATCGAACGGTTGACTGATTCAGTGATTTGTAAGCTCAAAATGGCTTGTTATGTTATTGTAATAGATTCTCATCGAATGGTTGACCGATTCAGTGATTTGTAAGCTCAGATTGGCTTTTTACGTGATTGTAGATGATTCTCATCGAACCGTTGACCGATTCAATGATTTGTAAGCTTAGAATGGCTTGTTACGTGATTGTAATTAATTTTGATGGAACGGTTGACCGATTTGGTGATTTGTAAGCTCAAAATGGCTTGTCACATGATTGTAATTAATTCTCATCTAATGGTTGACTTATTTGGTGATTTGTAAGCTTATAATGCCTTGTTACGTGATTGTAATTGATTCTCATTGAACGGTTGATCGATTTGGTGATTTGTAAGCTTAGAATGACTTGTTACATGATTGTAGTTGATTCTCATCAAACGATTGACCGATTTAGTTATTTGTAAGCTCAGAATGGCTTGTTTCGTGGTTGTAGCTAATTCTCATCGAACGGTTGATCGATTCTATAATTTGTAAGCTCAGAATGGCATGCTACATGATTGTAGTTGATTCTCATCGAACGGTTGACTGATTCGGTAATTTGTAAGCTCAAAATGGCTTGTTACATGATTATTATTGATTCTCATCAAACGGTTGACCGTTTCGGTGTTTTGTAAGCTTGGAATGACTTGTTACATGATTGTAGCTAATTCTCATTGAACGGTTGACTGATTCAGTGATTTGTAAGCTAAGAATGGCTTGTTACGTGATTGTAGCTGATTCTCATCGAATGGTTGAATGAATCGGTGATTTGTAAGCTCCAAATGGCTTGTTACATGATGGAAATTGATTTTTATTAAACGGTTGACCGATTTGGTGTTTTGTAAGGTCAGAATGGCTTGTTACATGATTGTAGCTGATTCTCAATGAACATTTGACCGATTCATTGATTTAGAAGCTCATAATGGCTTGTTACATGATTGTAGTTGATTCTCATTGAATAGTTGACCGATTCGATGATTTGTAAGCTCAGAATAGCTTGTTACATGATTGTAATTGATTCTCATCGAACGGTTGACCGATTCGGTGATTTGTAAGCGCAAAATGATTTGTTACGTTATTGTAATAGATTCTCATCGAATGGTTGACCGATTCAGTGATTTGTAAGCTCAGACTGGCTTTTTACATGATTGTAGATGATTCTCATCGAACAGTTGACCGATTCAGTGATTTGTAAGCTTAGAATGGCTTGTTACATGATTGTAATTAATTTTGATGGAACAGTTGACCGATTTGGTGATTTGTAAGCTCAAAATGGCTTGTCATGTGATTGTAATTAATTCTCATTGAATGATTGACTGATTTGGTGATTTGTAAACTTATAATACCTTGTTACGTGATTGTAATTGATTCTCATCGAACGGTTGACTGATTTGGGGATTTGTAAGCTCAGAATGGCTTGTTACATGATTGTAGTTGATTCTCATCAAACGGTTGACTGATTTAGTTATTTGTAAGCTCAGAATGGCTTGTTTTATGGTTGTAGTTGATTCTCATCGAATGGTCGATTGATTCTATAATTTGTAAGCTCAGAATGGCATGCTACATGATTGTAGTTGATTCTCATCAAACGGTTGACCGATTCGGTAATTTGTAAGCTCAAAATGGCTTGTTACATGATTGTTATTGATTCTCATCAAACGGTTGACCGTTTCGGTGTTTTGTAAGCTCAGAATGGCTTGTTACGTGATTGTAGCTGATTCTCATTGAACAGTTGACTGATTCAGTGATTTGTAAGCTAAGAATGGCTTGTTACATGATTGTAGCTGATTCTCATTGAATGGTTGACCCAATCAGTGATTTGTAAGCTCCAAATGGCTTGTTATATGATGGAAATTGATTTTTATCAAACGGTTGACCGATTCGGTGATTTGTAAGTTCAGAATGGCTTGTTACGTGATTGTAGTTGATTCTCATCGAACATTTGACTGATTCATTGATTTAGAAGCTCATAATGGCTTGTTACATAATTGAGGTTGATTCTCATTGAACAGTTGACCGATTCGATGATTTGTAAGCTCAGAATGTTTGTTACATGATTGTGGCTAATTCTCATTTAAAGGTTGACCGATTCGGTGATTTGTAAGCTCAGAATGGCTTCTTATATGATTGTAAATGATTCTCATCGAATGGTTGACCGATTCGATGATTTGTAAGCTTAGAATGGCTTGTTACGTGATTGCAATTGATTCTCATCGAACGGTTGACCATTTCGGTGATTTGTAACCTCAGAATGGCTTGTTACATCATTGTAGCTTATTCTCATTGAACGGTTGACCGATTCGGTGATTTGTAAGCTTAGAAAGGGTTGTTACGTGATTGTAGCTTATTCTCATCGAATAGTTGACCGATTCGGTGATTTGTAAGCTCAGAATGGCTTGTTACATGATTGTAATTTATTCTCATCGAATGGTTGACTGATCGGTGATTTGTAAGGTCAGAATGACTTGTTACGTGATTGTAATTGATTCTCATCGAACGGTTGACCAATTCAGTGATTAGTAAGCTCAAGATGGCTTGTTACGTGATTGTAATTGATTCTCATCGAAGTGTTGACCGATTTGGTGATTTGTAATCGCGGAATGGCTTGTTGCATGATTGTAATTGATTCTCATCGAATGGTTGACCGATTCGGTGATTTTTAAGCTTAGAATGGCTTGTTACATGATTGTAGCTAATTCTGATCAAATGGTTGACCGATTCAGTGATTTGTAATTTCATAATGGATTGTTACATGATTGTAGCTGAATCTCATCGAACGGTTGACCAATTCGGTGATTTGTAAGCTCAGAATGGCTTCTTATGTGATTGTAAATGATTCTCATCAAACGGTTGACCGATTCGGTGATTTGTAGGCTAAGAATGGCATCTTACGTGATTGCAACTGTTTCTCATCGAATGGTTGACCGTTTCGATGATTTGTAATCTCAAAATGGCTTGTTACGTGATTATAGCTTATTCTCATCTAACGGTTGACCGATTTGATGATTTGTAATCTCAAAATGGCTTGTTACGTGATTGTAGCTGATTCTCATTGAATGGTTGACCAATTCGGTGATTTGTCAGCTCAGAGTGCCTTGTTACGTGATTGTAATTGATTCTCATTGAACGGTTGACCGATTCAGTGATTTATAAGCTCAGAATGACTTTTTTGTGATTATTATTCATTCCCATCAAACAGTTGACCGATTTGGCGACTCGTCAGCTTAGAATGGCTTGTTTCATTATTGTAATTGATTCTCATAGAACGGTTGGCTGATTCGGTAATTTTTAAGCTTAGAGTGGCTTGTTACGTGATTGTAGCTGATTCTCATCAAATGCTTCACCAATTTGTTGATTTGGAAGCTTAGAATAGCTTGTTACATTATTGTAATTAATTCTCATCGAATGGTTGATCGATTCAGTGATTTGTAAGCTAAGAATGGATTATTATGTGATTGTAATTGATTCTCATCGTACGGTTGACCGATTCAGAGATTTGTAAGCTCAGAATGGCTTGTTACATGATTGTAATTAATTCTCATCGAACGGTTCACTGATTTGGTGATTTGTAAGCTCAGAATGGCTTGTTACATGATTTTAACTGATTCTCATCGAACGATTGACAGATTTGGTGATTTGTAAGCTCAAAATGGCTTTTTACGTGATTGTAATTGATTCTCATCGAACAATTGACTGATTTGGTGATTTGTAAGCTTAGAATGACTTGTTACATGATTGTAGTTGATTCTCATCGAACGGTTGATCGATTTCATGATTTGTAAGCTCAAAATGGCTTGTTACATGATTGTAGTTAATTCTCATCAAACGGTTGATCGATTTGGTCATTTGTAAGCTCATAATGGCTTGTTACGTTGTTGTAGCTAATTCTCATCAAACGGTTGACCGATTTAGTTATTTGTAAGCTCAGAATGCCTTGTTCCATGATTGTAGCTGATTCTCATCGAACGGTTGACTGATTCGGTGATTTGTAAGCTCAGAATGGCTTGCTACATGATTGTAGTTGAGTCTCATCGAACTATTGACCGATTCAATAATTTGTAAGATAAAAATAGCTTGTTAAATGATTGCAATTGATTCTCATCAAAGGGTTGATTGTTTTGGTGATTTGTAAGCTCAGAATGGCTTGTTACGTGATTGTAGCTGATTCTCATCTAATGGTTGACCGATTCATTGATTTGTAAGCTAAGAATGGCTTGTTACATGATTGTAGCTGATTCTCATCGAATAGTTGACTGATTCAGTGATTTGTAAGTTCAGAATGGCTTGTTACATGATTGTAATTGATTCTCATCAAACGGTTGACCAATTCGGTGATTTGTAAGCTCATAATGGCTTGTTACATGAATGTAGCTAATTTTTATCCAACAGTTGACTGATTCAGTGATTTGTAAGCTCAGAATGGCTTGTTACATGATTGTAGTTGATTCTAATCGAACGGTTGATGGATTCAGTGATTTGTAAGCTTAGAATGGCTTGTTACATGATTGTAATTGATTCTCATCAAACGGTTGATCGATTTGGTGATTTGTAAGCTTAGAATGACTTATTATGTGATTTTAGCTAATTCCCATCGAACGGTTGATCGATTCAGTGATTTGTAAGCTCACAATGGATTGTTACATGATTTTAGCTGATTCTCATCGAACGGTTGACCAATTCAATGATTTCTAAACTTAGAATGGCTTCTTAAATAATTGTAAATGATTGTCATCGAATGGTTGACCGATTCGATGATTTGTAAGCTCAGAATGACTTGTTACGTGATTGCAATTTATTCTAATCGAATGGTTGACCGTTTTAGTGATTTGTAAGCTCAGAATGGCCTGTTATGTTATTATAACTTGTTCTCATCGAATGGTTGACCGATTCGATTATTTGGAAGCTTAGAATGACTTGTTATGTTATTGTAGCTTATTCTCATCCAACGGTTGACTGATTTGGTGATTTGTAATCTCAAAATGGCTTGTTATGTGATTATAGCTGATTCTCATCAATAGGTTGACTGATTCAGTTATTTGTAAGCTGAGAATGGCTTGTTACGTGATTGTAGCTGATTCTTATAGAACGGTTGACCGATTCGGTGATTTGTAAGCTCAGAATGTCTTGTTATGTGATTGCTATTGATTCTCATTTAATGGTTGACTGATTCGGTGATTTGTAAGCTCAAAATGGCTTGTTACGTGATTGTAATTGATTCTCATCAAATTGTTGACTGATTTGGTGATTTGTAAGCTCATAATGGCTTGTTACGTGATTGGAGATGATTCTCATCGAATCGTTAACCAATTCGGTGATTTGTAAGCTTAGAATAGCTTGTTACATGATTGTAATTGATTCTCATCGAACGGTTGACCGATTCGGTGATTTGTAAGCTCATAATAGCTTGTTACGTGATTGTAATTGATTCTCATTGAACGGTTGACCGATTCGGTAATTTGTAAGCTCATAATGGCTTGTTACGTTATTGTAATAGATTCTCATCGAATCATTTACCGATTTAGTGATTTGTAAGCTCAGACTAGCTTGTTTCGTGATTGTAGCTGATTCTCATTGAACGGTTGACCGATTCGGTGATTTGTAAGGTCAAAATGGCTTGTTACATGATTGTAGCTGATTCTTATCAAATGGTTGACCGATTCAGTGATTTGTAAGCTCAGAATGGCTTGTTACATGATTGTAATTGATTCTCATTGAACAGTTGACCGATTCAGTGATTTGTAAGCTCAGAATGGCTTGTTATGTTATTGTAATAGATTCTCATCAAATGGTTGACCGATTCAGTGATTTGTAAGGTTAGAATGGCTTTTTACATGATTGCAGCTGATTCTTATCAGTCAGTTGACTGATTCAGTGATTTGCAAGCTCAGAATGACTTGTTACATGATTGTAATTGATTCTCATTGAACGGTTGACCGATTCGGTGATTTGTAAGCTTAGAATGGCTTGTTATGTTATTGTAATTAATTCTCATAGAACGGTTGACCGATTGGGTGATTTGTAAGCTAAGAATGGCTTGTTATGTGATTGTAAATAATTCTCATCGAATGGTTGACCGATTCGATGATTTGTAAGCTCATAATGGCTTGTTATGTGATTGTAATTGATTCTCATTGAATAGTTGACTGATTTGGTGATTTGTAAGCTCAGAATGGCTTGTTACGTGATTGTAGCTTATTCTCATTGAACGGTTGACTAATTCAGTTATTTGTAAGCTCAGAATGACTTGTTATGTGATTGTAGCTGATTGTCATCGAACGATTGACCAATTAGGTGATTTGTAAGCTCAAAATGGCTTGCTACATGATTGTATTTCATTCTCATCAAATAGTTGACCGATTCGGTAATTTGGCTCAAAATTACTCGTTACATGATTGCAATTAATTCTCATCAAACGGTTGACCATTTCGGTGATTTGAAAGCTTAGAATGGCTTGCTACGTGATTGTAGCCGATTCTTATCGAACGGTTGACTGATTCAGTGATTTGTAAGTTATCAATGGCTTGTTACGTGATTGTAGATGATTCTCATCAAATAGTTGACCAATTCGGTGATTTGAAAGCTTAGAATGGCTTGTTACATGATTGTAAATGATTCTCATTGAACGGTTGAACGATTCAATGATTTGTAAGCTCAAAATGGCTTGTTATGTGATTGTAGTTGATTCTCATCGAACGGTTGACCGATTCAGTGATTTGTAAGCTCAGAATGGCTTGTTACATGATTGTAGTTGATTCTCATCGAATAGTTGACCAATTTAGAGATTTATAAGCTCAGAATGTTTGTTACGTGATTGTAGCTGATTCTCATCAAACGGTTGACCAATTTAGTGATTTGTAAGCTTAGAATGGCTTCTTACGTGATTGTAAATGATTCTCATCGAACAGTTGATTGATTTGATGATTTGTAAGCTCAAAATGGCTTGTTTTGTGATTACAATTGATTCTCATCGAATGGTGGACCGTTTCAGTGATTTGTAATCTTAGAATGTCTTGTTACGTCATTATAGCTTATTCTCATCGAATGGTTGATCGATTCGGTGATTTGTAAGCTCATAATGGCTTGTTACATGATTGTAACTTTTTCTCATCGAACGGTTGATCGATTTGGTGATTTGTAAGCTCAGAATGGATTGTTATGTGATTGTAATTGATTCTCATCGAAGGGCTAAGTGATTCGGTGATTTGTAAGGTTAGAATAGCTTGTTATGTGATTGGAATTGATTCTCATCGAATGGTTCACCGATTTAGTGATTTCTAAGGTAAGAATGGCTTGTTACATGATTCTAGCTAATTCTCATCAAACGGTTGATCGATTTAGTGATTTGTTAGCTCATAATGGCTTGTTACATGATTGTAGTTGATTCTCATCAAATGGTTGACCGATTTGGTGATTTGTAGGCTCAGAAGGGCTTGCTACATGATTGTAGCTGATTCTCATCGAATGGTTGACCAATTCAGTGATTTGTTAGCTTATAATTGCTTGTTACGTGATTGTAATTAATTCTCATCGAACGGTTGATCGATTCGGTGATTTGTAAGCTCAGAATGGCCTATTACTTGATTGTAACTGATTTTCATCGAATGGTTGATCTATTCGGTTATTTGTAAGCTCAGAATGACTTGTTATATGATTGTAATTAATTCTCATCGAACAGTTGACCAATTTGGTGATTTGTAAGTTTAGAATGGCTTGTTATGTGATTGCAATTGATTCTCATCAAACAGTTGACCGATTCAGTGATTTGTAAGCTTAGAATGGCTAGTTACATGATTGTAATGGAATCTCATCGAACGGTTGACCGATTTGGTGATTTGCAATCTCAGAATGGCTTGTTACGTGATTGTAATTGATTCTCATCAAACAGTTGACCGATTCAGTGATTTGTAAGCTCAGAATGAGTTGTTATGTGATTGTAATTGATTCTCATCGAATGGCTGACTGATTCGGTGAATGGCTTGTTACGTGATAGTCTCTGAGTCTCATCAAATGGTTGACCGATTCAGTGATTTGTAAGCTCAGAATGGCTTGTTACATGATTGTAGTTGATTCTCATCAAACGGTTGATAGATTCGGTGATTTGTAAGCTCAAAATGACTTGTTACAGATTGCAATTGATTCTCATCGAATGTTTGACTGATTCGGTGATTTGTAAGCTGAGAATGGCTAGCTACGTGATTGTAATTGATTCTCATCGAATGGCTGACCGATTCAGTGATTTGTATGCTCAGAATGGCTTGTTATGTGATTGTAATTGATTCTTATCAAACAGTTGACCGATTCGGTGATTTTTAAGCTCAGAATGACTTGTTACGTAATTGTAATTGATTCTCATCAAACAGTTGACTGATTCAGTGAATGACTTGTTACACGATAGTCACTGAGTCTCATCAAACAGTTGACCAATTCAGTGATTTGTAAGCTCAGAATGGCTTGCTACATGATTTTAGTTGATTCTCATCAAGCGGTTGACAGATTCAGTGATTTGTAAGCTCAGAATGGCTTGTTAGGGATTGCAATTGATTCTCATCGAATGGTTGACTGATTGGGTGATTTGTAAGCTCAAAATGGCATCTTACGTGATTCTAATTGATTCTCTTCGAACGGTTGACCGATTTGGTGATTTCTAAGCTCAGAATGACTTGTTATGTGATTGTAATTTATTCTCATTGAACGGTTGACCGATTCGGTGATTTGTAAGTTGAGAATGGCTAGTTTCATGATTGGAGATGATTCTCATCAAACGGTTGACCAATTCGGTGATTTGTAAGCTCATAATGGCTTGTTACATGATTGTAATTGATTCTCATCGAACGGTTTACTGATTCGGTGATTTGTAAGCTCAGAATGGCTTGTTATGTGATTGTAATTGATTATCATCGAACGGTTGACCGATTCGGTGATTTGTAAGCTCAAAATGGGTTGTTACGTGATTGTAATTAATTCTCATCGAATGGTTGACCAATTCAGTTATTTGTAAACTCAAAATGGCTTGTTACCTGATTGTAGCTAATTCTCATCGAACGATTGACCGATTCGGTGATTTGTAAGCTCAGAATGGCTTGTTATGTGATTGTAATTGATTCTCATCGAACGGTTGACCGATTCACTGATTTGTAAGCTTAGAATGGGTTGTTACATGACTGTAATGGATTCTCATCGAACGATTGACTAATTCAGTGATTCGTAAACTAATAATGGCTTGTTATGTGATTGTAGCTGATTCTCATCTAACGGTTGACCGATTTAGTGATTTGTAAGCTCAGAATAGCTTGCTACGTGATTGTAGCTCATTCTCATAGAATAGTTGACCGATTCGGTGATTTGTAAGCTTTGAATGGTTTGTTACATGATTGCAATTGATTCTCATCGAATGATTGACTGATTCAGTGATTTGTAAGCTTAGAATGGCTTGTTATGTGATTGTAATTGATTCTCATCGAACGGTTGACCGATTCAGTGATTTGTAAGCTCATAATGGCTTCATATGTGATTGGAGATGATTCTCATTGAACAGTTGACCGATTCGATGATTTGAAAGCTCAAAATGGCTTGTTACGTGATTGTAATTGATTCTCATCGAATGGTTGATCGATCGATGATTTGTAAAAACTCAGAATGGTTTGTTACGTGATTGTAATTGATTCTCATCGAAGGGTTGACCGATTTGGTGATTTGTAAGCTCAGAATGGATTGTTACGTGATTGTAGCTGATTGTCATCAAACGGTTGACCGATTCAGTGATTTGTAAGCTAAGAATGGCTTGTTACGTGATTGTAGTTGATTCTAATCAAACGATTGACCGATTTGGTAATTTGTAAGCTCAGAATGGCTTCTGACATGATTGGAGATGATTCTCATCGAAATGTTGATAGATTTGGTGATTTGTAAGCTCAAAATGGCTTGTTACATGATTGTAATTAATTCTCATCGAACGGTTGACTGATTCAGTGATTTGTAAGCTTAGAATGACTTGTTATGTGATTGCAATTGATTCTCATCGAACGGTTGACCAATTTGGTGATTTGCAAGCTCAGAATGGCTTGTTTCATGATTGTAATTGATTCTCATCGAACAATTGATCGATTTAGTGATTTGTAAGCTCAGAAGGGCTTGTTACGTGATTGTAGCTGATTCTCATCGAATGGTTGACCAATTCAATCATTTGTAAGCTCAAAATGGCTTGTTACCTGATTGTAATTAATTCCCATTGAACGGTTGACCGATTCAGTGATTTGTAAGCTCAGAATGGCTTGTTACATGATTGTAATTGATTCTCATTGAATGGTTGACCGATTCGGTGATTTGTAAGCTCAGAATGGCACATGATTGTAATTAATTTTTATCGAACGGTTGACCAATTCGATGATTTGTAAGCTCAGAATGGCTTGTTACGTGATTGTAATTGATTCTCATCGAACGATTGACCAATTCAGTTATTTATAAGCTCATAATGGCTTGTTATGTGATTTTAGCTTATTCTCATCGAATGGTTGACTGATCCAGTGATTTGTAAGCTCATAATGGATTGTTACATGATTATAGTTGATTCTTATCAAACAGTTGACCAATTCAGTGATTTGTAAGCTCAGAATGGCTTGTTAGCTGATTGTGATTGATTCTCATTGAACTGTAGATCAATTCAGTGATTTGTAAGCAAAGAATGGCTTGTTACATGATTTTAGCTGATTCTCATCGAACGGTTGACTGACTCAGTGATTTGTAAGCTCAGAATGGCTTGTTAGATGATTGCAATTAATTCTCATAGAACGGTTGACCGACTCAGTGATTTGTAAGCTCAGAATGGCTTGTTAGATGATTGTAATTAATTCTCATAGAACGGTTAACCATTTCAGTTATTTGTAAGCTCATAATGGCTTGTTATGTGATTGTTACTGATTCTCATCGAACGGTTGACTGATTCAGTGATTTGTAAGCAAAGTATGGCTTATTATGTGATTCTAATTGATTCTCATCGAACGGTTGACCAATTCAGTGATTTGTAATCTTAGAATGGCTTGTTACATGATTGGAGATGATTCTCATCAAACAGTTGACCCATTCGGTGATTTGTAAGCTCAGAATGGGTTGTTACATGATTGTAATTGATTCTCATCGAACGATTGACCGATTCAGTGATCTGTAAGCTCAAAATGGCTTGTTACATGATTGTAATTGATTCTCATCAAACAGTTGACTGAGTTGATGATTTGTAAGGTCAGAATGGCTTGTTAGTTTATTATAGTAGATTCTCATCGAATGGCTGACTGATTCATTGATTTGTAAGCTCAGACTAGCTTGTTATGTGATTGTAGCTGATTCTCATCGAACGGTTCACTGATTTAGTGATTTGTAAGCTCAGAATGACTTGTTATGTGATTGTAATTGATTCTCATATAATGGTTGACCGATTTTGTGATGTGTGAGCTCATAATGGCCTGTTTCATGATTGTAATTGATTCTCATCGAACGGTTGACCGATTCAGTGATTTGTAAGCTCAGAATGGCTTGTTATGTTATTGTAATAGATTCTCATCGAATGGTTGACCGATTCGGTGATTTGTAAGCTCAGACTATCTTGTTTCATGATTGTAGCTAATTCTCATTGAACGGTTGACCAATTTGGTGATTCGTAAGCTTAGAATGGATTGTTACGTGATTGTAATTAATTCTCATCGAATGGTTGACCGATTCAGTGATTTGTAAAGTCAGAATGGCTTGTTACATGATTGTAATTAATTCTCATTGAATGGTTGACCGATTCGGTGATTTGTAAGCTCAGAATGGCTTGTTATGTGATTGTAATTGATTCTCATCAAACGGTTGACCGATTCAGTGATTTGTAAGCTTAGAATGTCTTGCTACATGATTTTAGTTGATTCGACCAATTCGGTAATTTGTAAGCTCAAAATGGCTTGTTACATGATTGCAATTGATTCTCATCAAATGGTTGACCATTTCAGTGATTTGTAAACTTAGAATGGCTTGTTACGTGATTGTAGCTGATTCTCATCAAATGGTTGACCGATTTAGTGATTTGTAGGCTAAGAATGGCTTGTTACATGATTGTAGTTGATTCTCATTGAACGGTTGACCGATTTGGTGATTTGTAATCTCAGAATGGCTTGTTACATGATTGTAATTGATTGTCATTGAACAGTTGACCTATTCGATGATTTGTAAGCTCAAAATGGCTTGTTATGTGATTGCAATTGATTCTCATTGAACGGTTGACCATTTTTATGATTTGTAAGCTCAGAATGGCTTGTTGCATCATTGTAGCTTATTCTCATCAAACAGTTGACCAATTCGGTGATTTGTAAGCTCAGAATGGCTTGTTATGTGATTGTAGCTTATTCTCATTAAATGGATGACTGATTTAGTGATTTGTAAGCTCAGAATGGCTTGTTACATGATTGTAGCTAATTCTCATCAAATGGTTGACCGATTCAGTGATTTGTAAGCTCAGAATGGCTTGTACCTAATTGTAATTGATTCTCGTTGAACGGTTGACCGATTCGGTGATTTGTAAGCTCAGAATATATTGTTACGTGATTGTAGCTGATTCTCATCGAACGGTTGATCGATTAAATGATTTGTACACTCAGAATGGCTTGTTACATGAATGAAATTGATTCTCATAGAATGCTTGACCGTTTTAGTGATTTGTAAGCTCAGAATGGCTTGTTATGTGATTGTAGCTTATTCTCATCGAACGGTTGACCGATTCAATGATTTGTAAGCAAGGAATGGCTTGTTACATTATTGTAATTGATTCTCATTGAACGGTTGACCGATTCAATTACTTGCAATTTTAGAATGGCTTGTTATGTGATTTTAATTGATTCTCATCAAACGGTTGACCGATTCGATGATTTGTAAGCTTAGAATGGCTTGTTACGTGATTGTAATTGATTCTCATCGAACGGTTGACTTTTTTGGTGATTTATAAGCTCAGAATGGCTTGTTACATGATTGTAATTGATTCTCATCGAATGGTTGACCAATTTGGTGATTTGTAAGCTCAAAATGGCTTGTTACGTGATTGTAATTGATTCTCATCAAATGGTTGACCGATTCGGTGATTTGTAAGCTCAGAATGACTTGTTATGTGATTGTAATTGATTCTCATCGAATGGTTGACTGATTCGGTGAATGGCTTGTTACATGATAGTAGCTGTTTCTCATCGAACGGTTGACTGATTTAGTGATTTGTAAGCTTAGAATGGCTTGTTACATGATTGTATTTGATTCTCATCGAACGGTTTACCGATTCAGTGATTTGTAAGCTTAGAATGGCTTGTTACGAGATTGTAATTGATTCTCATCGAGCGACTGACCGATTCAGTGATTTGTAAGCTCAAAATGGCTTGTTATGTGATTGTAATTGATTCTCATCGGACGGTTGACCGATTCGGTGATTTGTAAGCTTAGAATGGCTATTAACGTGATTGGAGATTATTCTCATCAAACGGTTGACCAATTCAGTGATTTGTAAGCTCAAAATGGCTTGTTACATGATTGTAATTGATTCTCATCGAACGGTTGACCGATTAGGTGATTTGTAAGCTCAAAATGGCTTGTTACATGATTGTAGCTGATTCTCATCGAACGGTTGACCGATTTGGTGATTTGTAAGCTCAGAATGGGTTGTTACATGAGTGTAATTGATTCTCATCAAACGGTTGATGGATTCAGTGATTTGTAAGCTTAGAATGGCTTGTTACATTATTGTAGCTAATTCTCATCGAACGGTTGACCGATTTGATGATTTGTAAGCTCAGAATGGCTTATTACATGATTACAATTAATTCTCATCGAACAGTTTACCGATCTGGTGATTTGTAAGCTCAGAATGGCTTGTTACATGATTGTAATTGATTCTCATCGAACAGTTGACCGATTCAGTGATTTGTAGCTCAGAGTGGCTTGTTACATGATTGTAGTTGATTCTCATCAAATAGTTGATCGATTTGGTGATTTGTAAGTTTAGAATGGATTGTTACTTGATTATAATTTATTCTCATCAAATGGTTGACTGATTTGGTGATTTGTAAGCTCAGAATGGCTTGTTACATGATTGTAATTGATTCTCATCGAATGGTTGACCGATTCGGTGATTTGTAAGCTCAGAATGACTTCTTATTTATTGTAATTGATTCTCATCAAATGGTTGACCGATTCGGTGATTTGTAAGCTCAAAATGGATTGTTACGTGATTGTAGCTGATTCTCATCAAATTGTTGATTGATTTAGTGATTTGTAAGCTCAGAATGGCTTGTTACATGATTGTAGTTGATTCTCATTGAACGGTTGACCGATTTGGTGATTTGTAAGCTCATAATGGCTTGTTACATGATTGTAATTGATTCTCATCAAATAGTTGACCAATTTGGTGATTTGTAAGCTCAAAATGAGTTGTTACATGATTGTAATTGATTCTCATCAAACGATTGACCGATTCAGTGATATGTAAGGTAATAATGGGTTGTTATTTGATTGTAACTAATTTTCATCTAACGGTTGACTGATTTAGTGATTTGTAAGCTCAGAATGGCTTGTTATGTGATTCTAGCTCATTCTCATAGAATGGTTGACTGATTCAGTGATTTGTAAGCTCAGAATGGCTTGTTACATGATTGCAATTGATTCTCATCGAACAGTTGACCGATTCAGTGATTTGTAAGCTCCGAATGGCTTGTTATGTGATTGTAATTGATTGTCATCAAACGGTTGACTGATTCAGTGATTTGTAAGCTTAGAATGGCTTCTTACATGATTGGAGATGATTCTCATCAAAGGGATCACAATAGTGATATTTTTGTGAATTTGTTGAGAAGGTGTATGAGTTGTTTTTGTTGTTTTAAAATAAGCTTTAAATCTGATTCCTTAGAGACTTTGTACTGTGATTATCAATTTGAGTTTAGTATAAGTGAATACATAGTGTTTGAGTTGTGGTTTGTAGTGATACTAGAAGTAGAAAGGAAGTTTCATGTGTTAAATTATTTTTGCTTATCATATTTACACTTCATATTTAAATCATTTCAAGATAATGTATAAGTCTATGAGCTGGTATATATATTCCTTAGTCTATAATTAGCCAATAAACTTAACAATTAAGATTTCTATTAATCTTGAGTATATTGGTATTATTGCTCCAACTAGTGTTTAGAAGTGAAATTATAAAAGGTCTTCAATTCATAGAGTGCACATTTATGAAAGTGAAATCCTTCTTGAAGAAAGAGGAATTGATATGTGAAACATTAAATATTGGATTATTTTAAAGTTCTTGTTAAGTGTTAGTTGATTCAGCAACAATAAGAAGGGTGCCTCCCCTCAGTCGAGAGGAGAGATTATTTCACATATACTGTTTCTAAATATCCCATTTTTAAAATAGTGTGTCTACGACTACTTATAAAATATATAGCCAAAATATTTGGGGACTCTACTGGGGACATAAATCCTTTCAGAAGCCTCATGCTTTCATTTGAAGTCTAGTGTCTTGTTATTGTTCTAAAGTTATTTTCTAGGTTATTTAAATCTTCACATTAGAGGGATTAAGCTATTACGTGTGGTGCAAGAAGGGTGAAGGAACAAAAGATACTACTCCAAGTTGGTCTCAATAAGATAAGATTAATATTCTTTCTATGAAACCCCCTCTTTCATGAACTACTAGTTTTCCACCATCAAAGAAAAATAAGCCTATACCAAGTGAAGCCTCGCCATTCTTTTTCAAGCTGTTAATTCCTTCCACTCCACTCATCCTTATTTTTCCAAAATGGCCGCTACAGGTCCCTAGTGGACATCATTTGGCCCTTTGGACCTAACTCCACCACTTCATCCCCTTTCATAAGGTTCCCTAAGATTTTCCCCAAATTCTATAGTGATAGTAAGAAACATCCTGATGAACATATCAAGGCTTTCTATAATGCTTGTGGCATGCTCAGTGTGGAATACCAATATGTTTTAGTAGGACTATTTGTAGAAACTCTACAAGACAACACAATCAATTGGTTTTATAATCTCGCACAAGGTTCTATTACCAATTGGGATACCCTCAAGGACACGTTTGAAGAATGTTTCAAACTCGCTAAAGATTAGCATGCTCTGCTAGCTCAGTTGGCATAGATGAAAAAGGATGCATATGAAGACATGGGTGAATTCATTTCTAAGTTTAATAAACTAGAAAATAGAATTCATTCTACTAAAAGGCCCACACCTAGGAATCTCAAGTGTTTCTTCATCAATATGCAAATTCCTAAAATCAGCTTCCTATTGAGATGAGTTGTTCCTACAAGTTTGGCTAATGCACAAAATATAGTGATAGATATTGAAGATGATTTGATCTTGGATGGAAAGATTAAAATAGATCTAAATCACCCCAAAAGAAGTTCATTTTCAGAATCTTCCTCATTAGGCACCACAAATCCGATGGTGCAAAAACTGGCAAAAGAACTTCTTTCTCTTAAGAATAAAATTTCACAAGTATAATTTGGTTCCCCATAGAAGGATATTCCATGGAGGACATATCCAAATGTTGCCAATAATTATGTATCAAAGATTCAAGAAAATATTCCCCCTCCTTTGGAGAGGTTTTCTCTTGAGGCCCCTCTAGGTAACTCCACAACAAGGTACTATGAAGTAGATCAAGATGATTCCCAATCAACTGAATATCAAATAGAGGACATCACTACCATTTATCAAGAGGATGAAGAGACAACTGACAATGCTACAATTAGGTATGTACACTATGATGATGTAGAATCTAAGGAGATTCACAGTAAAGCATTTGATGTGATGACACATTCTCAAACACAACTAGATCATCAAAAAGATGAGGTGACAAAAGGAAAGGATGGTTCTCAAATACCAATCACCATTGCTAAATGAGGAATAGTGGTGCCCACTCTTCCTAAAGATGTAGTGACAAATCAAGTAAGTAGCCATGATCCTTCTTCTACAAGTGTACCCAAACCCAATATGTCTAATCCAAAACACCATGCTAAAAATTTTTCCTCTTTCCTAGAAATTTCTTTTCAAGCATCTGATATTATTGACCATGCTAAAAAGACAAAATTATAGATGTCTAAGGTTGAGTACTTAAAAGCTTATCCAGATTAGTTGGATAGACTTACCAAATTTGTCAAGAAATCCCAACCCACTCAAGCTTCAACTTTTGTCCATAAGCCTAATAATTTACCCTATAATCTAGTAACTATACCATCATCCATTCCAAGAAAAATAGAACCTTCCTACATTTCCTTGTTAATCAATGGATTTAATTTGAGTAATTTCATTATTGATTCCAGTACTTTTGACAACATCATGTAAACCAAAGTGACAGATGTGTCGGGTTTGACCTTGACCAAAATTTTTGGAAATTGTTATTCCATGGAGAATAAGAAAGTTCCTCTAAGGGGAAAAAATGAGGATGCATAGTTTGCATTCTCATTCTTCCCTGAGAAGAATATTAAAATGACTTTTTTGGTTGTAGAAATCCACACTTCTTATGGTATATTACTTGGGCATAACTTCTATAAAGATGTAGGAGTCGAAATCAATATGGACAAGTTAGAGGCAAGAATACTCATCAAGGGTGTTATGCAAAAGATGCTTCTTGAGAGGGAGACCAAGCATATGGTGGTTAAGTCTGGTGACCCTCATGCTGAAATTTTTCTTGAGTCATAAAAAATGGGAAATTACTACATGCTATCAAAATTTTAGAATTTTCACAAGATTTGATTGATAGTGTGTACTATTGAAAGTACCTTCATAGGGTTAGCTTAGCAATACATGATAAAATAGACTAAATTACCACAATTTATGAGCTATTTAATTGAAAATAAAGGTAATGACCACTCTATGGATCTCTATTAAAGTATGCTAAAAGTAAGCTCTCAACAAGCCTCCATTAGTGACAGCCTTAAAATGAGAATGAAGCTAAATGATAAACAATTTAAGCCTATTTCAAAGAAACTATGCTCAAATTAAGATAAAATGTCTTTCTAGCTCCAAAACTCAAGAGGTTTTATGCAATTCTCAGATGTGTGGATCCTTTTCTCCCAATTTTGGTCTTCTATTTATAGATTTTAGCAAGCATAGGGGGTGGAGTTACTTTGATCATGGTTGGATTAAGGTCAAGTCCATGGTTCCATCTTTAGGGATAATTTAAATGGTTTGTCCTCAAAGCTTGAGACAAAGAGACAAAATGAGTGGTCAAGATGCTCTCACCTTATGTGTGATTGAGATTTGATTTGAGCTTGATCCATGTGAGTCAAATCCTTAATTCTCATTGGTTGAGGTATTTTACTCCCATGTGGTGGGTGAGGGAAAATAGAGATTTAATAATTGAATTTAATTGATTTGTTTAGCCATGTGTACCCGTTGAATGGGTTAATTTGATTTAAATTGAACTATACAATTAATTAGATTAATTACACAATTAATTGATTTATTTGAATTAAAATTAATTTATTGGCTTTTGATTTTCAATTAAAATTGGACTTTGGCTTGATTGCAATTAATTCTTTGATTTTTCCTTAGTTGCTCACTTGATTTGGTCTTGACCATTTTTAGGTGATTACAAATGCCCCTCTTTGAATTGATGTGTGAAGTGCATTGGTTCAAAGAATATCTAATGTCCTGATGCAAAGTCTTGATTTAACTGATGTCTACTTTTGATCTTGATGAATGATGGTGATACTGATGAAAGATCTGATAAAGTTTCAATTGATTGAAGTTCTTGATGCTCATTTCGATGATGAATTGCTGACATGATGCTTGATTTGTCCTGATTTGATGTTTTGATGCCCCATTTGATAAATGCAAATTTTTTTACGTTGAATTATTATGCCATTAATCTGATTATGTTGATGATGATCCTGATAATCCAAGTGTATGCCCCTCACAAATGAAATGAAATTTGATTTTGTTGAAGAATGTTGCATTTTTTGATCATTTACATTGAAATTTTTGAATTAAGTGTTAATTTTAATTTCATTTCCAATATTGTATTTACGATGCTGTGATGATGAATACCCTTGATTTGGATGATTGGGTGTTCAATTTGGATCTTGGGTCATTTTCTGGTAAAAAGTGCCCATTTTTAGGTAAAAAAATCTATAGATAGGGGTAAAAAGTCATTTTCACTATTCATTTTCACCCTTCCTTTTTTCTTTTCTCCTCTGACCTCTCTAGGTCCTTTACGATGATTGTCCTTTATCAAGAGCACAAATTCAAGTGAGGACATCATTGTCAACACCCAACTGACTATTGACCTCTAGTATGTACCCATGAGAACCCCCTTTGTCATTTTTAAGCATTTAATTTTAAAGCAAATTGATTTTTTCAAAGAAAAACCCTCTTTTTTTCCATTTTTAAATTCCATTGTGCATCCAAGCATTTTAAGAACGCATACAACTTTGTTTTTGCACATCCATGATTTTCTATAGTGCATTCAATACTTCCTATTGCGCATCCACGCGCATGCCCTAGGTCAAGATTTCTCATTTAGGGTTTCATACAACACGTACAAATCAAATTGTGCTTTTAATCATTTTAATAATGCGTATAGGTGATTTCTATAGCTTGTTCAAGATTCTATTGTGCTTTCACATTGTTTCAATGCATTTAATATTTTTAGTTGCACATTTAAATTTTTAAGTAGTACATTTGAGTTTCAATGCATATAATTAGTTAAATAGTGCATACAACCCTTTTTGCATATTTTTGAAACTTTCAGTCAATTTTCCTGCTTGTCTGGTTTCGTCGATTGGCTTGGGTGTTGAGTTCTATCTAAAACAAGTCGTTCGATGTCAGTTCTAGTCATGTGATGTTGAATTTTGATTGTCAATGTTGATTGGTTGGTCGATTGTGATGATGAAATTTTTTGTCCTCTCTAAATAGAATTAGGAAAATTGATAGTGGTTTGATTTGATTTTAGATTATCGATTGACTTGTGATGATTCAACAATTAATGATTTTGACTTATGATATGTTTTAACTTGCTTCCATAGGCTTACCTCTAGAAGTTGGGTGTCTGAGGGTTGTTCCCTCTACCTTTCAAGATGATTGACGATTTGAGCAAGTAGGAGCATCGACTGATCGGGTGATGCGGTTTGTCATTCTTACTTTCCTTACCTCGATTCTAAGTGAATCAAGGTCTTTTGACCACTATGGCAGAGAGATGGCACTCTGACCATAACACCTTCCATTTGCCTATGGGTTAGATGACTATCACCCCAGAGGATGTATATAGGATTTTGAGGATTTTGAGGATCCCTACTCATGGGGAGATAGTATAATATGATCAGGTGTATGATGATACTATATGTAGGAGGCTCTTTGGCAGCCCTACTATCAGTGATGATAGTATTATATGGGTACAGTTCCCTTCATTTCCCATGCTTTCCATGGTGCTTGGTGTATTGGTCAATGGATTCCTTGTTCCTGATGGTCTTGACCATGGATTGTAGTCGGATGGGGTCCCATCCTAGAGGATATGATCCTGCATCCTTGAAGATTTGACTGGGGTTCGTGTGTACTCACAGAGTTATATCATGAGTTGCATGATGTGGTTTATATATGTGGGGCTACTCTCTCTTCTGGAGTAGTCCTAGTATAGTTATGGACTTGGGAGCATCTAACCATTACTCATCTCATTGTAGTACGACAATGTGATATTGGATGGCCGTTTGCATTCAATAATGAAGGTATGGTTTTCCAGGCTCACATGGGAAAACTAGATTACTAGAGGCATATTATGGATGACTTAGATTAGGTAGTCTGGAGGCTGTATCTGGGATGCAAGCCATGGGTTGAGGATGCATCAGAGCTTCCTTTCATGTGCATGCTTAGATGGATGATAGGCCAGACACCTATGATCATTGAGAGATTTTGTTTCTTTAGGGTTCTTCGATAGTTTGGCTGACCATAGGGCATGCCACAGGGTTTGACATTATATACACATGTATAGGTGGATCGATCCCTTTGGGGTCCCCATATTGACTATCAAGCTACTCATGATGAGTTACTGGCTCTTCCTCATTTAGCTTGGGACATGAGGGAGCACATTGTGGATGCAGGCATGACAAACGATTATGTATAGTAGTTCTTACAGAGCCCATTTATGAGATTCACAGATCCCATGGAGCTGATTTCTGGTATAGATGAGGGTTCAGATGATGATGATGGTGATGATAGTGGTAGATGAGGTTGTTAGGTTTGACGAGAAGGTAGGGTTAGGTGGGGTGGTAGAGTTGTTATACCTATGGTTATTGCCCTTGCAAGAGGTGGGGTACAGATGAAGGGTGGTCAGGTTCAAGTGCGAGGTGGCCCCTTTTGGGCTATTCATAAGGTTCGACATGATAAATTGGCCAGGGGGGTCAGCTGTAATGTCCCAATTTTTTAGGCTATTGGGATTAGCTTGGTTTGGTGACCCTTGCAAGCTAATTAGGTGATCAGAGGGGGTCAGTTGGAAGAGCCAGTGTTGGGACTCCATTCTGGAGGTTTAGATTATCAGGTCTGCTCTTTGTTTGGGCCAATTTGGTCAACTTACTATTTTTAGTAAGTGGTATTTTGGGGTATGGATAGATTTAGTAGGGTGTCTGCACAGGGTGTCAGATGTTTTAGGACCAAGTTTCATAAAATCTCTAGTTTGAGAGACTTACTATTTATAGTAAGTCTATTTTTGGCTGTTGGCTATTTGTGGCAGTTGGTTATTTCTGGCAGGGTAGTTGAAGTTTAAGGTTATGATGTCAGAAATGTGTTTGCACAATCAGTGGGGTTCAGTGGCTTTTAATTTTTAAAGTTATCATTGTTAAATTAAATTATTTTAATTTAATAACTTTATTACTTTATAACTTAATGTTATAAAATGAAGTTATGATCAAAAAGTCTTTAAGTTAAAAAAATGAAATTGAATCTTTTTCCAAAAAAGCTATATATTCAATTCAAAAAAGAACTTTCATTCACCCATTGATGATTTGATAAAATCTTTGTGAGAGAATTCTTCTTGGCTTGGAAAAGCTAGGGTTTGAATTGGTCTTCAACTTTTGGAGAGAGTTCTGCAATATCTCTTAAACTTGGTCTTCTTCTAGAAGAGAGCTCATTCTGTTCCTAAAATCATAATTTAGGGATGATGTATACTGGAATTTTGATACATTCAATTTAATTTGCTGAAGAGTTATAGGAGGAAATCAAATTTTGAGAAACAAGGGTTTGAGTCAAACTCTTTGAGTAATGGGAATTTCTTAAGGGTTAGAACTTTGAATCAATTTTAGACAACAAAGCATTGTGCCATAATCTCTCGGCAGAGATTAAGATTGCCTTCCAATTTCTGTTAGTGCCATATAGTACTTTGCAAGACTGTACGTTTCCAGCCAGTCGTACACAACAAGCTATTGCACGAGGCTTCCATTAGAGATCAGTTTCCCGGGTTTGGACGCCTATGCTTGGCTCATTTAGTTGGCATCAAATTATACATTATGGCATGAATAAGATACTACAGCAGCATGGGGAATTCAAATTAGGAGGTGACAGTTGGTAATTATGTTCCAAAGTTCCATTATACAATTGCATATTAAATAAGGTGCCCAAATTTGGTTTTAATTGCTTGTAATTTGAAGCTAATTTGATAGTTGATAAATTCTAATTTTCTGTGAGTAATTCGAGGGTGAATTATTGACTATTGAGTTATTATCAAGAGGTTAAGATCTGAAAAGTATCATTTAAAATTCATATCTAATGTTCATTAATTTCTATATATTTTGAAGAAAATTTAGAAGTACAATTTAATTTGAGTAAAGAGCTAGTTTGTACATGAGAGCCAGTTGGGCTCTTCATAGTGGTATCATAGTACTGATCTTTCCATTTTGAAGGGTATGAGGAATTAATTATGGCTGAAAGATTTATACTAGGAGGGCACTATACTTGCAGGGGAAGAAATTCACCACCTCTAGAAGGTAATGAACATGGCCCATAGAATAAACATGCAAGAAACAAGAATAATATCAAGAATGATATGGAAAAGGAGGCTAGAGATACCTTTAGAAATATTGCAGATGGTCAACATCATGTTACAAATGTATTGTAATAGCTTTCAGACACTTTGCAACGCATCATTACCAGGTGCTAGAGAAAAAGGTGCATAGAGTGTTTTAGTCAGCTCACACAGGTCACGAGCTGATGACAAGCGAGATTATAGCAGGCGAGATTATAGAGCTAACCATACTAGTACTTATGACAAGCCTCATCATCTAATTTTCTTGAGGCCAAAGCTAGATACAGTTAGTGTGGAGTTAGAGCCAACACCATTTGTCAATGACATGGTGGTACATTTTGCAGAGTGGGATGCTCTTCCTGAGGCACTAAAAAGAAATTTAAATTTTGATAGATATTTGATGCATAAGTGTGAGCATTCCAGAGGCAGGCCAGCTCTTGACACAAGGTAGAGACCTAGGAAGAATGAACTCAAGTAGGCAACCAACAAGTTGACATTAGACCACTTTGATGGAAGTGGGAAGACTATTGCTAGAGCATGGGTCCACAAGCTAGATACTTATCTATCACTTCATCCTATGTCTGAGGAGGATGCTATTTGATTTTCCATGCTTAATTTGGATGGGGTAGCTCATGATTAGTAGTATCATGGGTTAGTGTCTCTGCATCATGACCATATTATGCAGTACCAGGAGTTCATAGATAGACTGATAGAGCAGTTTGACAGGAAGGATCCTGAGACTTACTTCAAAGAGTTAGCTCAGCTAAGACAGATAGGTGGCCTTGAGACCTTCGTCAGTGAGTTTCAATGCCTATCAATTATGGTATATGACATCTCTGATAGGAGGAGAGTCATGCTTTTCATAGAGGGTTTGTTAGAGCCATACAGAGGGTGGGTCAAGTCCCTAGATCCACCCACTTTGCGAGATGCTATGAAGAAGGTAAGGAATCTTGAGCCTTTTGTTTCATGGGGAAAGTCTACTCCTAGTCCTACTATTCCTCCTACAGATGAGGTACCTCCACCATTTTTTGACAGAAAGAATTCTACAGGTAGATTTGATGATGTCACGTGAGAGGATTTGAGGAGGCAGCTTTGCTATTGGTGCAAAGAGCCTTATGATATAGAGCATACTTGTACTATGAGGCCTAAGGGAAGGGAGAATCACCCTATGTGGGTTTAGTTTGGTGAGAGTGAGACTGAGTCTTCTCATCAAGCTGCTGGTTTTGATATAGAGGAGGAGTAGAGAGTTACTTCAGAGTTTGGTCCTGAAGCCAAACTATCTCTGATTGTGTTGTCCACCTCTGTGCCACTTCCCTCTACTTTCAGACTGAAGGGATTAGTGGAAGGAAAACCATATGTTTCTATGTTGGATACTGGAGCCATGCACAACTTTATGCATGAGCCACTTGTTAGTCAATGTGGCATGCAGGTAGAGGAGTTTGCAGGGTTTGGAGTCACGGTAGCCGATGGCTAAAATTTTACCTGTACCAAGCACATCCAAGATCTCTCTTTATTTCTTGGTGATTACGAGCTGATATTTTATTTTATGTGAGTAATTTGAGGGTGAATTATTGACTATAGATTTTTTATCAAGAGGTTAAGATCTGAAAAGTATCATTTAAAATTCATATTTGATGTTCATTAATTTCTATATATTTTAAAGAAAATTTAGAAATGCAATTTAAATTGAGTAAAGAGATAGTTTGTACATGAGAGCCAGTTGGGCCCTTCATAGTGGTATCAGAGCTCATCATGGTGTTGATGACATTTGGGATCTAATTTGTACACTTGGTCATCAGGCAGATTACACAGGAGGCCAACTGGGCCTAGCTGGATAGTTTACTGAGGTGTACACGGTGAGGAGTGTTTATAGATTAACATTTGATCCTCACATTCAGGAAATCTATCAATCACATAGTTCTTTAGTGCATTCTTTTGATGACTGGTATGATGATTTGGTTAGTTCAAATTCTGGGAGTAAGTCCAGTCTGTTGGTTGAGTTACTCACGTGTGAGTTACTCTTGGTTGAGTTTCTCCCATGAGGTGATCCTGTTGCAACATCATCAGTTTTAGTGTTGAGTGTAGATTTCTAGTTACTAATGTTGGTACTATTGATGTTGTTGGCTTCTTCACATGAGTATGAGGTCTATTAGGACATTACTCATGACCATCCTTGGGATTCGGGTGGATGGTGATGTTGCTTGTTTTTCCTGATTGCTTGAGGACAAGCAGTCTTGGAAAGGGAGGACTATAATGTCCTTGTTTTTCAAACTATTGGGATTAGCTTGGTTTGGTGACCCTCACAATCTAATTAGGTGATCAGAGGGGGTCATTTGGTGGAGCCAATGTTGGGATTCCATTTTGGAGGTTTAGATTATCAGGTCTTCTCTTCGTTTGGCCAATTTGGTCAACTTACTATTTTTAGTAAGTGGTATTTTGGGGTATGGCCAGATTTAGCAGGGCGTCTGGATGGGGTGTTAGATGTTTCAAGATCGAGTTTCATAGAATCTCCAGTTTGAGAGACTTACTATTTATAGTAACTCTATTTTTTGGTAGTTGGCTATTTGTGGCAGTTGGTTATTTCTGGTAGGGTAGTTGAAGTTTGAGGCTCTAATGTCAGAAATGTGTTTGCGCATTCAGTGGGGTTCAGTGGCTTTTAATTTTTAAAGTTATCATTATTAAATTAAATTATTTTAATTTAATAACTTTATTACTTTATAACTTAATGTTATAAAATGAAGTTATGATTAAAAAGACTTTTAAGTTAAAAAAGTGAAATTGAAGCTTTTTCCAAAAAAGCTATATATTCAATTCGAAAAAAAAATTTCATTTACCCATTGATGATTTGATAAAAAATTTGTGAGAGAATTCTTCTTGGCTTGGAGAAGCTAGGGTTTGAGCTTGGTCTTCAGCTTTTGGAGAGAGTTCTGCAACAAATTTTGAGCTTGGTCTTAAGCTTTTGGAGAGAGTTCTACAATATCTCTTGAGCTTGGTCTTCTTCCAAGAGAGAGCTCATTCTGTTCCTGAAATCATAATTCAGTGCTGATGTACATTGGAATTGTGATATATTCAATTTTATTTACTGAAGAGTTACAAGAGGAAATCAAATTTTGAGAAACAAGGGTTTGAGTCAAACTCTTTGAGTAACGGGATTTTCTTAAGGGTTAGCACTTTGAATCAATTTTAGACACCAAAGCATTGTGCCGTAATCTCCAGGTAGAGATTAAGATTGCCATCTAATTTCTATTAGTGTTGTATAGTACTTTGCAAGACTGTACATTTCCAACTAGCCATACACAACAAGCTATTGCACGAGGTTTCCATTATGGATCAGCTTCCTGGGTTTGGGTGCCTATGCTTGGCTCATTTAGTTGGCATCAAATTGTGCATTGTGGCGTGAATAAGATACTACAACAGCATGGGGAATTCAGATTAGGAGGTGACAATTGGTAATTCTGTTCTAGAATTCCATTATACAACCGCATATTAATTAAGGTGCCCAGATTTGTTTTTAATTGCTTGTAATTTGAAGTTAATTTGATAGTTGATCAATTCTGATTTTTTGTGAGTAATTCGAGGGTGAATTATTGACTATTGATTTATTATCAAGAGGTTAAGATCTGAAAATTATCATTTAAAATTCATATATGATGTTCATTAATTTCTATATATTTCGAAGAAAATTTAGAAGTGCAATTTAAATTGAGTAAAGAGCTAGTTTGTAAATGAGAGCCTGTTGGGCTCTTCACATTAGCATAGACCCCAAGTTTTCAGATTGATTGCACCACAGGTGGTAGCTGACATAGACACATAGGTTGCATAGATTTTGGTCGATCAAGCAACATAGGAACCTTTGACTCCTCCTCCTCAGCTCCTCCTTCTTCACAACTTCCATCTTCTTCTTTGTAGCTTCCATCTTCTTCCTAGATTCCTCCTTCATCATAATTTCCTTCTTCTTATTAGGCTCCTCCTACATAGGACCTCCGACACAGGAACCATCACATGCCTTTGATGTTAAGTCTTTATAGGTTGAGGTAGTAGAGATTAGATAGCAAGTCACTCAGTTGAGTACTATGATACAGACCTTTATGGTTGCCATGAGCTAGCATGGATTACAGACAAGCACGAGTCAAGGTCCTGATACAAGTCTAGGTATAGATGATTTTGGGGGTAGTTCTGGCACTTGATTCATACCTGTTGAGCCATTTTGATGTATACTATGATTCATGTTATCGATACATTGTACATTATATTCTATTTTCAGATGATGTTCATTATGTGATTGATACTTTCATGTTTCAGGACTTTGATTGATAGACTTTGATGATTCCACAGACTTTATTTTCTTTGATAGCTTTACTTTATGTGATGTCATCATGTGTTGGATTTACTTTTTAGGTGATTTATGGTATGTAGTCCTATATGTTCTATCTCTATATGCTATGTTTTTGTCATTTTCAGATGTATTTTATGATATGAATGCACATGTTATGCTTAGTTATGCTAATGAATGTCTTATTTATGACATAGATTAAATGGATGCATTCATTATATGGTTTAATGCTAATGATTTATATTGATGATATTTAATTCTTTAATGATTTAATGATGTGGATGGATGCATTTATATGATGTAATGAGTTTAATGATTAATGTATGCATTTAATGATAGATGAATGAATTTAATGATGCAATTAACCTATTGGATGCAAAGTATCTTAATGATTAATGAAAATGGCCTAATGAAATGAGAATCAATGATGAATGATGGAATTAATGCAATTGGATGACCTAATTAAATACACTTTTATGTTTGAATATAATTCAAATTTTAAATGTAACGAACCCTAAATGAATGCATCTTAGTGAGTAATGCAATAACCTAATGATATAAAGTGAATGCAATCTTAAAATGAATGTAATGCAATGCAACTATGTGAAGACTTAATAATTTAATGTAATGTAATAAAAATGCGGTGATTGATGCAATAAATACAACTAAATGATGAAATATATAATGAATTCAAACTAATGCAATAGAATTTTTAAAATGAATACAGTTTTAAAAATGACCTAAAAATGAATACAGATTAATATGATGAATGCAACTAAAATGTAATGTGATTTAATAATGCAATTAATATAATGCAATGCACCTTAATCTAAGTTTGATTTTGATTTTTTGATTTCCAACACATTCTATCACCTAAGGTATTAATGAAATTTTCAAGTTTAGCATAAATGTACCCTCTCTTTTCTCTTTTCAAATTAGTGTTCAAGCTAAGAAATTAAGAAACCTAAATGCATTTAATCTAATATGGATGCATCTAGTTGTCACTATTCATAGTTTAGGAGCTTATTTTCATCATTGAGAAATTTTGAGACCTGAAATTGGCACAATCATCACTGGTTCAACCATGGTGATATGAATACCTTTTTTCTTCCATGTTGCATTCCCAATGCTGGTATAGATATTATTCATTAGATTCAATCATGAGAGTATGAATACTGATTTTTTTGAATTCAATGTTGCAAGTGGATTTTGGTATTATGACATTGAACATCAAAATATCCAAGGTATCCTATTGCGTAAACAAACAAAGATCTTGGATTTTCCATATATACATGTCCTCAATGATTCTTTGATGATCACGTCCTTAGACTAATGATATATATTTTAAAACCTTGGTCTTACAATACTCATGCAGAAATCAATAACATATCATGCTTTCATCATTGCTTATCTAGTCCAAGACTTCATTGATTTGCTAGAAAGACATGACTTCATCAATCAAGTAATCACTTAGAAAAATTTTGTACTATTTTTCAAATCCATATTTTAAGTATAGTTCCATCCATTTCATATTTGATACTTCATTTTAATCCTAATAAAGATAAAGTCATTGTGAGATCATGGATCAAAATTTTTCTTTATTGAGTCAACATTTTGGACTAGGATTGATCGTCTAAGTGTTTTTCTTATGATTTGATGCATTGATTCGTGTCAATTGATGTTTGCTTGATGAATCCTTCCTTCTTATAGGATAAATTTTCCCCCTAGTTTGATATCATTGCATTGTTGGACTTGGGACATCTTCCAAATCTATGAAAAAAGCTTTAGGTATTTGCAAATACAACTATGGGGTTTTATTATGCAATATATACAAATGCTGGCGAATGCAATATCTACAAGGATGAGTACTAGGCACGAGACTTGACTTGACTTTCAATGGCACCTTTTTACCAGATTTTCACCGATTTAATTGATTTTATCTTTTTCTCTTTCCACGCTTTTTTCTTTTTTTGCTACCAAGGGACCTATTTTCTAGGTTTTCACCAAGACACTTTTCTTCTTTTTCACTATTGTTTTGCATTTTTCTCTTTTTCAATTTTTTTTTAAATTTCTATCATCAAGGCACATAATTTCTAGGTTTTCACCAAGACAACATCTTTTTAAGGATTATTTCTAAATGTTTTTGAATTTCTTCATGCTCAAATTTTCACTATTTTTTATCTCTTTTGCATTTCTAATTTTTGTAATTCTTTTATGTTTTTCAATGTTTTTGAAATTTTGAGGATCACTTTTGACTATATACAATAAATAGGATGCTTCCTCATCTCATTTTCTAATACTCTTTTTATTTATAACCTTTCATCTTCTTCAGGTGTAAAACCTTTTTAGGTGTATACTGTTGATAGGTTCTTGCAACTCTTCTCCATTACAATTAGCTAGTTTGTATGTTCCCGTTCCAAAAGAAGAAGAAATCACAAAAGGTCCTAACCAGTTTGCTCCCTTTCTTCTCTCTTTCTCCTTAATTTTTAGGATTTTCTTACAATACTAGATCACCTATTTGGAATGTCCTTGGTTTGATGTGCTTGTTATAATTCCTTAACATTGGATTCTGATACACTTTGAGATGTTTGAAGTCTTGTTGTTGTCTTTCATCTAGAAACTCCAATCCTTGTAACCTAGCAACCCTATATTCCTCTTCACTTAGCAATCCATGTAGTGAAACTCTTAAAGATGGAATTTCAACCTCTAAAGGAAAAACTACTTCAACTCCATAAACCAATGAGAATGGTGTAGCTCCTATTGGCATTCTGATACTTGTCCTATATGCCCATAGAGCAGGGTTTATTTGAATATGCCAATCTCTACCTTAATTTTCCACTATTCTCTTCAATATTTTCAAGATGTTCTTATTAGTGACCTCTTCTTGTCCATTACCTTGCAGGTAATATATTGAAGATGAATGGTGTATCTTATAAAATTTTGCACATAGTTCTTTCAGGTCCTTGTTCTTGAAATGTTTAGCATTATTAGTTATGATAGCTTGAGGAACACCATACCTATAAATTATTTGGTTTAATATGAACATGGAAATTTGTTTTCCCATGGCAATGGATAAAGGCACAGCTTCTACCCAGTTGGTAGAGTATTTAGTTGTTGTAATAATGAACTTATGACCATTTGATGATGATGGATAAATAATCCCTATTAAATCCAACCCCCATTGATAAAGGGGCCAAGGTGTAGTTATCAGATGTAGTTATTGGGCTCGCACATGAATTGGGTTTCCATGGTATTGACATTTTTGACACGTCTTCACAAAGTGATAGACATCTTTCTCCATAGAAGGCCAATAATATCCTATCCTAAGAAGTTTCTTCGCTAAGGTTAACCCATTCAAATGTGACCCACAAATTCTTTCGTGAATTTCTTGTAAGGCTAAAACTAATTCCTCCTTCTCTAAACACCTTAAAAGCATTCCATCTAGACTTTTTTGATACAATGTGTTAGATACAAGGGTGTAACAAGAGGCTCATCTTATGAAATTTCTATTTTGGTTTTGGGTTTGGTCCATAGGTAAGGTTTGGTATTTTAGGTATGTATAAATGGATCCATACCAAGGTGAGTCATGTCCCATTAATAAGAAAATGGTGTGGGGATGGGAAGGGTCAAATGCAGGTTGTCCCACTTCTTTTACCAAGAATTCATATCTTGTGCTTTGGTCTGACATTTGTTGAAGTGAAGCCAATGTAGCCATAGCATCTGCTACTTTGTTCTTGTCTCTTGGCACTTGTTCAAATGTGATCAATGTGAAGTATTTCTTGAGATCTTCTATCATGTTTTTGTAAAGTATCAACTTGTCATATTTGGTTTGATACTCATCATTTGTCTGATTAATGACTAATTGAGAATCCCCATATTATTGTAATTCTATCACCTTCCATTCCAAGGCTAATTTGATGCCAATGACTAGTGCCTCATATTCAGCTATATTATTTGTATATGGAAATAGTAGCTTTTATGATTTAGGTATTGTTGATCCTTGAGGAGTAATCAATAATATTCTTGATCCTGATCCATGTTGAGTAAGATCCATCAAAATATAATTTCCATGTTTTTACCTCAACATTGATTATCTCTGAATTTGGAAATTCTTCCCGAATATGATGTTCATCTTCTAACGGTGCCTCCGCTAGTTTTTCTGCTATCACTTGGCCTTTTATTACCTTCCTATCTACATACTCTATATCAAATTCTCTCAATACCATGACCCATTTGGCCACTCTTCCTGTCAAAGCTATTTTTCTTAGGAGGTACTTTAGTGGATCAATTTATGCTATGACTTTGATTTTATGAGATAACATATAATATCATAGTTTTTGTGATGAAAAAACCACTGCCAAACATGCTCTTTCTATGGATTTTTAATTCAAATCATATTTTACCAAGGTTCGTCTTATGTAATAAATGGATTTTTCTTTTCTATTTTCATCTTCTTGAGCCAAGAGTGCCTCTAAAGCATGTTCTGTTGCTGAAATGTAAAAAATCAAGGGTTTTCCTCTTATTGCTGGCATCAAAGTAGGTGGATTCATTAGGTAATTTCTAATCAATGTGAATGCTTCTTCACACTTATCATCCCAGATAAATACTATGTCCTTGTGGAGGAGTTGAGTAAAAGAATGGCATTTCTCTGCTAGTTGTGATATGAACCTTCTCATTGACTGGATTCTCCCTTGGAGTGATATCATTTGGCTTATATTTCTAGGTGCCCCCATTTCCATTATTTCCTTGACTTTTACATGGTCTACCTCTATACCTTTAGTCAAAACTATGTATCCTAGCAATTTTCTTGATTGTTCCCCAAATGCACATTTCTTGGGATTGAGTCTTACTTTGAACTACTCCAACCTTGTTAATATCTTTTCTAGAATAGGTAGATGTTCTTCTCTTGAATGGGATTTTGCAAGTATGTCATCCACATAATCCTCTAGGAATTTATGCATCATATCCTGAAAAATGGTAGTCATGGCTCGTTGATAGGTTACTCCTGCAGTTTTAAGACCAAAGGGCATAACATTCCAACAAAATGTCCCCCATGCACATGTAAAAGTTTTTTTTATCTTGATCTTCAGGTGTGATTTTAATCTAATTGTAGCCACTAAATCAATCCATGAGAGAGAACATTGAGTGACCCATTGTTAAATCCACTATAGCATCTATGCTTGGTAATGAAAAATCATCCTTTAGACATGCAAGGTTGAGATCTCTGAAATCTGTGCAAATTCTAATAGACTTCTCTACTTTTAAAATAGGCACAATGTTTGATCCACTCGACATAGTCGATGGCTCTTATGAATCCCACTTTTAGTAACTTTTCCAATTCCACCTTGACAAGAAGTGCTATGTTTGGGTGAATTTTCCTCAATTTTTGTTTAACTGGTCTTACTCCATCTTTGATGTTTAAATGATGCATTATCAAGTTTGGATCTAGTCCTGACATATCATCATATGACCATGCAAAGTTTACTTGTCTTTCCTTGAAGAATTTTATAAACTCCTCTTTTTCTTCACTTGATAAGGATACTGTTAGATGTATAACCCTTGGTTCTGATTATGATCCAATGTTGATTTTTTTACGTTGGTTCTATCAAAATAGGTTACCTTTCCTCATAGTGTTTAGGAAAAGTATCCAACCTCTCTTCCTTAGGTGCCTCTATTGGGTTTTCACCTTTGATAACATTCTTTATTTCTCTCTCTTTTTGATCTAATGCTGCCACAATGTGGTTTTCACCATTAGATTCTTTTAATTTTTCAATTTTTTCTTTTTTTTTTCTCTTTTTTTTTGAACTGAGAGATTGTATACTTCCCTTCATCATTTCTTCATGATATTCATTAGTAGAAGAAGGTTCAACCGCATTTAAGTATTGGGTCACTGATGTTTCATTTAGGAACGTGGGAAGGGTAGTTGGTTTGAGAGAATCCCATTCAATGAGCTCTAGATATACAAGGGATAAGGGATTAATGTTTTGGTTTGGCTAGATAGGACTTAGAGACATGACCTTGTTATAAGGTTCAAACATTTTACCACTTAAATCAATAACATTCACTTCTTCTAAGTGTTCTATAGAACTTGGGTCAAAATATTCGTCACTCAAATCCTCTCAGGTTTCTAATGGATAAAAATTGCTTGGGTTAAACCTAGTGTTAGATCCTTCTATAGTAGGTATCCATGATGGTACATAGGGTTCTCCTACCCATTGAGATTCTTCCTCTTCTTAATTTGGTACATTTTCTTGAACCTCTTGATTAGAACTTGATGCTTGATTAACATTTGATCCTCAAGCTATTTCTTGTTATTTTCCTTTGTTGGGAGCATAAGTGTGAACTAAATCCACCTCTTTATTTTGGCATGATTCACTTGACAATGAATCCCATTCCCAATTTTTTGAATCTTCATCGCTTTGTGACCTTAATTGTAAGATTTAGTCATGTACCATGGTGTGTCTCTTTTGAGTGTATCTTTGTTCGAGATAGCCCAATCCAAATTTTTCCTTACTATCCCTCCAAGAAATTTTGATTGGCTCAATTAACCCTTCATTTCTTCTACCTAAATATCCTTGTCCTTTATAACCCATCTTCTACATTATTTGAAAACCTTTACCATATTGATGAGTAGGGATACTAATGTTTTGGATTTGTTTTTCATGGGCACTTGACTCATCATCTTTATATAGCCATTTCAAAATTTCATTATCTTCTTCATCCATGGATGAATAAGTACTAGCCCTTACAAAATGGTTATTGCATTTATGAGGTTCGTTGGAGTTGGTCCACCAAATTGTATTTTTTTGATTAAGGGGATGTTTGATAAGGTAGGATGATTCTAGGGGCACCTCCTGATAGAGTGATTTTTTATGCTTGTCCCCTAGTCACAACATTAGATGTTTCCTCTTGTTTTTCCTTCATTGATTGTATTTTCACCACCACTTAAGGAATTTATGGTGTTGTCATAAGTATGGGAAAAATTTACCTTTTCATTACCCCTCTTGTTATTGTGGTTGGAATTTGATGTTTCCCCCTTCTCATGATTCAAGAAAGGGTTCTTAAAAGCCATGTGATCTTCATTATTTTGAGGACCTTCCACCTTTATGGTAAAATCATCAATTAAGTCTTGGACTAAGTGTTTAAGCTTCATGCATTTGTTAGTCTTATTTCTCTTGTTACAATGACATTCGCAATGATGCGCATCATTCCACCATGTTGGTTTGACTTGAGGTTTTCATGGCCTTGATATAGGTAAAATAATGATTTTTTTGGCTAGAGGAGTTTAGAAAGCATTTTCCAAAGGTTCCCCTAGGAATGTGAATTTCCTTCTTTGAAATGTGGGGAAGAAAGGTTTAGGCTTGTTTTCATTCAAGTTGTTGAAAGGATTGTTGTTGTTGTTAAAATGAGCTTTGGTCATTTGATTAACGTTATGCATTTGATTTGAATCGCTTGATAAGTTAAAAGGAGTAGCCTTTAAGTTGTTTGCTTCCACAACTCCATTGTTCACAATGTTCTTATTGGTATTTTTCAACCATAACCTTGGTTTATCATTGTTTTTATTGGCTCCTTTGTAATTATTATACTTATTTAAGTTATGGTTGTAGTTAGTGTTGGTATAACCTTTGTTGTCTTTGAATAATTTAATTTCACCTCTTTTTACCAACACTTCTTCAAATTGTATCCCATTTTCAATAATATTTTCAAATGTAGGGAAAATTGGAATTGGAGTCTATAGTTCATCTCCATGTTTAGGTTATTCATGACGATCTCCATCTTTTTTTTTTTAGGTATACTTTGTGGGTATTGTGAAAAAATCATTCTCCATCTTTGGAGAAATCCTAGAAAATAATCGCCATCTCTTTGTTTTGTATCACATAGGTTGAGAATGGTGATTTCATGCTCTATGTTATAGGAATAGTGAGTCACATATTTAGAGGCTAGTTCTTCAAACATTTTGATTCCTTGGGGCAATTTGGGAAACCACTCCATGGATTGGCCTCCTAAGCTTCTCAAAAATAGCCTCATTAAATAGGTATTATCATGCATGAATTCTATACTTAAAGCACAAAATTCTCTTAGATGGTCTTGGGGGTCTGATTTACCCATGTATTTATCATATTTAGGAAAGACCACATTAGGTGGGAAAGGTGTCATAACCAAATTTCAATCAAATGGAAATGGGCATAAAGCCTCGATGGAAAAAGGCTTTGGTTCGACCACTTTCTTTATGGTGTTGATTTGTTCTTGGAATATTTTGAGTTGTTTATTCATATAACCTAAAGGATTCTCCTCTTCCTCATCTTTCTTTAATGTTGCAATATCATAATCATGAGGAAGTTTGATCCCTGATTGAGCTAAGTTAAGGAGGTATCTTTCCTTATTTCTCTCTAAAAGTTTTTCCATAATCTAAAGGAATCCGGGATCTTGGGCCGCCCTATTGGATCTTTCTTTGGTTGTCTCTTTTGGCCCTTGGTTCATTTGGTTAGTTGTTCCTTGGTTTGTTTCTCCTTGATCTTCATTGTTCCCCATGAAGATAGTCATAAAATGCAGTGTTTCTATCCATTGGATTGACTCTTTCTTCAAATAGGTTTGGGAGACTATCCTCTTGTTCTTGAGTTTCAATAAAAGGAGCTTGGAATATAAATTTGGGGATCTCTTGTGTTGTGCAAGTTCCCTCTTCTTGTAAAGATATTTTCAATTTGTGTGATCATTTGAAAACCGACATCAACAAAGGTTTGAATTGAAATTGATTTTCCCCAAATTTGGTGATTGTTCTTTTTAAGAAGGTATTGAAAAATGTAAGATGATTTTTCAATGGATGTTTCTAACTTGTTCTACATATCTTCAAACAAAGAAATCACAAGTACACTTATCTTTTTAACCCTCTACACACAAAGTGTTTGAAATTTTTGAACATTATCATGGGTTTTCAACAATAAGTAATTCCAAGCAATCTACCTTTTTGACAAATTGGTTCCTATGTATGGCTTGAAAAAGGTAGGCTTTGTAGATTAACAAGGTACTATTAATGATTCCATTCAAAAAATACATTAAGTTTCATCCCCCAAAATAAGGGGCTTCCCACCACCGGTATATCAGAGTTTTGTGCAATCTCAAAGGACTACTCGAGGAAGTTCGATACTTAAGATCCTTTTGACATTCACCCCATTAAGGATGAATACATTTTATTTTATAGTGGGTTGGATTATTGTGGAAAATGAAATTGTATCCCACTTTGGGATGTCCCTCTCATTCGCCTTGTTAAGGAAAATGCTCATGAGGCGAGCCCACTGTTGGTACTCAAAATGCAGTTTTGAGGTACCATGTAAAATTTTGATTAAGTGCTTATTTTTGGCTTTATATTGCATGCTAGTATGGGCGTATTTGGAGTCATATCTTGAGGTCTATGTTTTCATTGCTTTGCATTCATCCTATCAATTTTTTTGGAGTCCTTAGATGGCATGTTGAAATGGGTTTGCATCATTTCATTCCTAGAGGATCTCAAAATCAGGAAATTGCTTAGTGTAGAATTCATTGGGAAGGGTCACTTTGAGGTTGAATAATATGCGCCCTGGAGAGTGTCATAAAAATCTGAGCCTAGTGTCTTGTTGTACACATTTCATACTCTCTATGTGTCAGGTTTTAGGCTTCTGTGATAAGTTTGACCCTATTTATTCATCCCCTTTTGGAGGTGTTTTCTTAGTTTTGCATAATGCACTTGTTCAGTTATTCTCGGAGGCCCTGTTTGTGGAGCTGTACCTTTTGCCCGGTGATTGGAAGTGAAGTGATGATCATTTACCTACATTGTAAACAAGTTTTACTTCATCCCTATCAGTTTGTAGCTCATGATGAATCCATTGGATGAGTTTCCCAATGCGATTCCATTTGCAGTTTCTGCTGTTGCAAAGATTGTGAAGTGCACCAGTTTGCCAGAGGTCAACTATGCTCATTTATAACTTTTTCCCAATATTACCTATCAGAGAAATTATTGTTTCACTGCATTGCAAAGTTGACATATTGCTTCCAGTTCAGATTTGAGCTTTCTGCCAATCCATTTGATGTCTTTTTGAAATCGATTCCAATTGTAACTTTTAAGAGCTTTCTGCATTTTCTTGGTCTATCTCTGCAAGAAGGCAAGCAAATCCATGCCCACATCATTAAGAAAGGATTTGAATTGCATAAGTTTGTGCTGAATTTGCTTGTCACAATGTATTCAAAGTGTGGAAGCCTAGATGATGCTCGTATTATGTTTGACAAAATGCCTGAACGAGACAAAGTTGCATGGACTGCAATGATTGCAACATATGCACAAAATAATTATGTCAAGGAGGCTTTGGAACTCTTTGTTCAAAATGCTAGAGGCAGACATGAAGGTGGATGAGGTCACTTTAGCCACTGTCCTCATTTCTTGTGGTAGTCCTAAAACTCTAAAGCACGGGAAAGAGATGCATGCTTATAAGGTGAAGTTTATTGTTGAGCCAGGGATTTATGGTGAAAATGCTCTCATTACCATGTATGGAAAATGTCGAAGCATAGAGGCTGCACAAAAAATGTTTCAAATAATGAGTTCTCAAGATTTGATCTCATGGAATGCAATGATTACATGGTATGCCCAGCATGGATATAGCATGGAGGCCCTTCGCCTTTTTGAGGAAATGTAGAGTCTAGGCATCAAGCCTGATCAAGTTACCTTAGTTGATGTTCTCTCTGCATGTAGCCACATGGGTTTATTGAATGAAGGTCTCTAAAACTTTTGATTGGAGGCTCACATTTCAAACAAAGTGCAGCCCACAACAATTAAGATAGGAAGTGACAAGAAGACAATTGAAGATGCACACAAATGAAGAAGCCCCCTATGGCAAAGAGCTGCCAGCACATTGAAGAATAGAAAATAGAGGGAGCCTTGTGTGGTGTTGTAGAGGCGCTTTCAGCATAGACACAAAATGGAGATCGCTAGCTGTGGCAAACACATTGCAAAGAGGAGCTTCACGCTTTTAAAAGGGGCACTGACACTATTTTGAAAGGCAGAAGTGAGTAAGACTATTGTGCAATTACGTGAAAAGGGAACCATGTCATACGCAAGGTGTGAAGGGACCAGTGCAAATTTGAATAAGGATACCAGTGCCTAAAATGTCTTCACACACCATTAGAGGTTACGCATGCCAAAGGGCACATATAGGATAGGAGAACCAATTTGTATAATATGATGCCAGGCTTGCGGTATAAGGGAAAGCCCATGCTTTACCTGCTCCAATTGAAACATTGCCAACACATTATGGAGGGCCCTGCCTTGTGTGAACAGCTGGGAGGCGTATTCAAAACAAAGGGTCCCTCATGCTATGAAACAAAAGTGGCTTTTGCTTGCATTACACGAGCAGTATGGGAAGAGATTTGGGAGTTCCCTGCAGATGTTAATTAGTGCAAGCCATTAAGTGGTGGCCAGTGTTTGGGATTGGAAGCTCACAGTTATGGTATTTGCTTGCAGAGATAAACAATGCAAACAGGAACCAGAAACTAACTTGGAGGTCACACGCAATGAGCCCGACATGAATGCGTAAGGTTTGAAGGGGAATTTGTGAGCATTGTGGCATGAGGCATGCCCTTTGCGTATAGTTAATAAGCACCCAAAATAGACAAGTAAACTTGCATGCTGGGAGCTATGTCGCTCAATGTTTGTGGGGTTATGCATTTTGGCAATGTCCCACATTGCTTATGTTTCAGTTTTTAAAAGCTTTTAAGTACTTTAGCAGTTGCTGTATGAAATAACTAAGGGACAAGAGGCCATTTGTTGGGCACACTAAGCTGGAGCTCTTTGTGTGTGCGGTGGGTCCACTATTTTTGAATGGAGATGCACTGAAAGCTTTAAAACTCTAAAAGTCTGAAGTGCCTCAAGATTTGTGTGATAATCTAAGGGTGGTCGCATGATCTCATGGGCCATTTCTAGCCCATGCGATCATGCGACAAGTTGCCATGTGGCACTCCGGTGAGGTGGCAAATGTGAAACGTGGCGTCCAGGGTAGTGATGAAGTGGCAAATGAGGTGGCAGGCTGGCCAATCTGGGTTTGCCACATGTCAGGTGGGTCCCACTGTAGGAGCAATAAAATAGTATTTTATTCAGAATTCCTGTGCACATGGTTTTAAAAAATCAAAGTTATAAACATGTTTTCATATAGTTTCGACTATATCTAAAATTCAAATATTGAAGTTATAGACCTGGGAGATCATTTTAATTGCTGGTGGCTTTATTTTTCGCCCAACTATGGACTATTATATACCATCGGAAAGGTCTCAACATGAGGATTCCAATTCTAGAATCATATTTTTCATAGGTGGCCATCTACTTGCATTATTTTGAGTTCAAGTTTCATGGGGGCCAGGAAGATATTTTTGAGATATTTGATTTGTTATGTCCGGTGACTCATGTGTTTTCAAGGGGATAGAGCAGATCAGGTTTGCTGTTCCAGACTTCATGAATCATTCAGTGAGTAGTTCAGAGTTTGACAAGTGTCAAGTTGTGATCTCTCTGATGTTTTCCCCCCCTCTTCTTATTCTCTTTTCTTTTCAGTTTGGGGGGTTTGAATTTTGGAAGAACTCTGGTCTAGGTTCCAGATTCTGGGTAAACATCCATTGAATGGTTCCAGGTCTATGGTGATTCCAGCAGGGGGTTCTCCAAGAGAAGGGTCCAAATAGAAGTTCAATTTTGGTTCATGATTGTCTAAGTGTAATGGTTTGCGTTCTTCATTTTCTGTCATAGATTTAATACAAATATTTGTAAATTTAATTGCAAATTGAAATACATGTGAGGCATGTATGGTTTTCAGGGAATTGTCTTCATGGTATTGAGTTTCAATTTCGGTATGAGTTCAGTATTCAAGGGATATTGAGTTTGTCTTCTCCAAGGGAGAATGTATCTATTTGTATTTGGGTATCCTTCAAGGAAGGATTGCAAAATCCTTAAATGCAGATTGGAAATTAATTAGTACTATGAATTTGTATGATTCTTCATATTGAGTGATAGAAATGTGTTAATGTAAGGCATTAATGCAGGGATATTAATCAATGAAACATGGTTTGTAGTTTGGGTTTTTATCTACTGGTTTTGACTCCATGCTTGAATTGAAGGCACTAATCTTTACTGTTAGAAGTCATTTGCCAAGCGAGCATCAATTTAATCAATCAACTTTCCCTTTTTGTTGATGAGCTTGAAAGAAGTTTGTAGCATGTGGGTAGGCTTCCCATATCATAGATTCATCTCAGTTATGAATCCTGTTGTGGGACATATTTATTCTATTTAATCCATTAGTGAATTTACTTATTAGGTGTTTGTATTAGTTCGTATTAGTTTGCATAAGTAGAGAAGTAAGGTACACCCGCCTGGGTCTGTGGAGCCCGAAGTGAAGAAGGATTCCATCCTTGTTAATTAGCATTTCTCTTGCCAGGAAAGGAGCATCAAAAGGGAGAGATCAGGTTATGGTCTAGTTGTTTGCCTTTGCAAGAAAAATAGCGAACAAAATGGTGACTCTACTGGGGACGCAATAAATGACAGCAAGTTGAAGATGTTCAAATCCTTGCTTTGCTGAATCATCCCAGGGTCTGGTCCAGTTTGGATATAGAGTCTATTCTTTTCAAATTGTTATATGTTCTCACTGAATGTGAGTGGCAACTCCGAATCTCTATTTGATCAGTGTTTTGTAAAGAGATTGTAATGTATTTTTATTGTGACAAACAGTGCATCCTGTGAAGTTGTTTTGTGTTTTCTGATAAAGATGGTTCAGATTTGAGAAAAGGTTCTTAGCTGGTTATAGATTTGGTCCTCTGCAAAGAGGTGGTGGCTCTACAAAAATTTGAGAGGTGATTTGAGGAAGGCTTCATATCATTATTTTACACCAGCAAAAACACTTCTAGGTAACTTTTTATGAAAGTAAAAAAGGTCCCTTAATAAGTGAATCAGTCACCAGAAAAGAGGGAAAAATTTGTTTCAAAGTTTGTCATACATTCTGGTTGAAGTTTCAATTTCAAGAAATCAGAAGTATGCTAAGGTTATGTGAAGTCAGTGATTGCATGAAATTGGATAGAAATACTGTCATGAGGATAAGCTTTGTTGTTTTGTCAGTATGTTAGAATGGAGTTTCTAGTTGTTATGAGTCAAGATGCTTCTAGATCTGAAAATGTTCAGTCAAATTTAGAGAGTAACAATAATGAACTTCATCTGATAAATAAAAAAATTCAGCATAATTATGTATTGATATTAAGATGTGCAATAGGAGAAAGAAATGAAGAATCTACACTATCTTATTATAAGAAGTTTCTTATTGCATGTAGTGAGCTTCCTGTGGGTTTAGATTTTCATAAATCCCAGTATGCTGAGATGTTACTAGAACTGTTAATACCTGAATCGGTTAGCTGGACTGCATCCTTAAAAGATGAGACACTAGAAAATATTAAAGAATGGATGGATACATTTGTAGATGCTGATTCTATTTGTCCTGAATCTAGTTATGATGAGGATGTTGAATCTAGTAATGGTTTTAATGCTAGTTATTGTGATGATGATGAAGTTTATGAGTGTCAGGGAATGGAAGATGAATCTTCAGTTGATAATGATTTCCTTCAGCCTATAAATTTCCCCTTTTATCAGCATGATGATAATCTTTCCTTGTTTCAGTTTGATGGTGTTTTGTGTGAACATGAAGAACAAGGATATAATGCAGATGATAGTTCCTATAGTGACTACTTCACACAAGGTGATCTGAGGAAAATAAATTTAGTCCTGGTTTCAGATGGAGAAGAGACTAGCAACATCAGTAGTGAGAATGAAAAAATGAAATGTGATGTTCAGTGCTGGATAAGTAGTGAGCAGCTTTCAAGTCTCTTGGATGCTGACCTTCAGAGGTATGGTACAAGTTTGTTTCCAGATTTCCATGCCTGGTTGACATAAATTTTGATGAAAGTAACTCGGATGATGGCATGATGGATGAAACAAATCTTGATGTCTTTTCTCCCATTTTAAATTAGCAAGACTCAAGTGCATTTCATTGTAATGAATTTGATAATGTTATATTTGATGAGTATGATGACGAGTGTACTAGTGTATGTTTAGATTTGCATGAGCTCGCTGACTATGTTTTTTGTACACATTTTGATGCTGAAGAAAGTGGTGAATCTAACAGTGTATCCTCAGATTTGCCAATGATTAATAAGTCACTCACTGACGAAGTTTGTTCTCTTCTAAATGATGCTGATGTAGTTTGTGGTCAGCAAGATGTTCCCAGATTTATGCAATCAGATTTTTGTTTTGAAAGGTTATGTGGTAGTTTGCAAAGTAATGAGACAGAAAGGGTTTATTCTATTTTGCAAACTAAAGCTCAAAATGTTAGTGTTTCCAGCCATGATGTGGAGTTGGAATGTTTCAGTTTTTAGCATTACTGTGACAATGAAGAGGGTGATGTTCTTACATTACAAAGTGATCAGTATTCATGGCATCATGATGGTTTTACTTTGCCGGATAATGGTGAGTATGTGGATTACTTTTCTTATGATATGCTGAAAATGAATTATGATGTATCTAACTGGCTGGATGAAATATATGATTTCGGTTTGCCTCCGTTGCATGGAGATGAGAATTATTTATTTGATCGGGGTAAGAACTGATTTTAGTTGGATGGCTTTGAGCCTTTGTAAATAAGCTTCATGTTTGTACAGTTGTTTTCTTTCCCTTCAGTTGTGTGTTTTCTTTTGAATAAGGAACCAATTTTGAGGAGCTTGTTGGAACCGGTGAAGTAAGTTTTTGGGAAGTTGGAGGGATAAGGAGAGAAGCTAAGTTTTTGGGGTGGTTTTCTCTTCCAAAAGATTCTAGTATTCTTGTGTTGAACTTGCATTCAACCATCCCCAGATAGAGCCAATGTTGGTACTCAAAATGTAGTTTTGAGGTACCATGTAAAATTTTGATTAAGTGCTCATTTTTGGCTTTGTATTGCATGCTAGTATGGGCGTATTTGGAGTCATATCTTGAGGTCTATGTTTTCATTGCTTTTCATTCATCCTATCAATTTTTTTGGAGTCCTTAGATGGCATGTTGAAATGGGTTTGCATCATTTCATTCCTAGAGGGTCTCAAAATCAGAAAATTGCTAAGTGTAGGATTCACCGGGAAGGGTCACTTTGAGGTTGAATAATATGCACCCTGGAGAGTGTCATAAAAATCTGAGCCTAGCATCTTGTTGTAAATATTTCATACTCTCTATGAGTCAGGTTTTAGGCTTCTGTGATAATTTTTGACCCTATTTATTCATCCCCTTTCGGAGGTGTTTTCTTAGTTTTGCATAATGCACTTGTTCAGTTATTCTCGGAGGCCCTCTTTGTGGAGCTGTACCTTTTTCCCAGTGATTGGAAGTGAAGTGATGATAATTTCCCTACATTATAAACAATTTTTACTTCATCCCTATCAATTTGCAGGTCATGATGAATCCATTGGATGAGTTTCCCAATGCGATTCCATTTGCAGTTTCTGTTGTTGCAAAGATTGTGAAGTGCACTAGTTTGCCAGAGGTCAACTTTTCTCATTTATAACTTTTTCCCAGTATTACCTATCAGAGAAATTATTGTTTCACTGCATTGCAAAGTTGACATATTCCTTCCAGTTCAGATTTGAGCTTTTTGCCAATCCATTTGATGTCTTTTTGAAATCGATTCCAATTGCAACTTTTAAGAGTTTTTTGCATTTTCTTGGTCTATCTCTGCAAGAAGGCAAGCAAATCCATGCCCACATCATTAAGAAAGGATTTGAATTGCATATGTTTGTGCTGAATTTTCTTGTCACAATGTATTCAAAGTGTGGAAGCCTAGATGATGCTCGTATTATGTTTGACAAAATGCCTGAATGAGACAAAGTTGCATGGACTGCAATGATTGCAAAATATGCACAAAATAATTATGTCAAGGAGGCTTTGGAACTCTTTGTTCAAAATGCTAGAGGCAGACATGAAGGTGGATGAGGTCACTTTAGCCACTGTCCTCACTTCTTGTGGTAGTCCTGAAACTCTAAAGCACGGGAAAGAGATGCATGCTTAAAAGGTGAAGTTTATTGTTGAGCCAGGGATTTATGGTGAAAATGCTCTCATTACCATGTATGCAAAATGCCAAAGCATAGAGGCTGCACAAAAAATGTTTCAAACAATGAGTTCTCAAGATTTGATCTCATGGAATGCAATGATTACACGGTATGCCCAGCATGGATAGAGCATGGAGGCCCTTCGCCTTTTTGAGGAAATGTAGAGTCTAGGCATCAAGCCTGATCAAGTTACCTTCATTGATGTTCTCTCTGCATGTAGCCACGTGGGTATACTGAATGAAGGTCTCTAAAACTTTTGATTGGAGGCTCACGTTTCAAACAAAGTGCAGCCCACAACAATTAAGATAGGAAGTGACAAGAAGACAATTGAAGATGCACACAAATGAAGAAGCCACCTATGGCAAAGAGCTGCCAGTACATTGAAGAATAGCAAACAGAGGGAGCCTTGTGTGGTGTTGTAGAGGGGCTGTCAGCATAGACACAAAATGGAGATCGCCAGCCATTGCAAACACATTGCAAAGAGGAGCTTCATGCTTTTAAAAGGGGCGCTGACACTATTTTGAAAGGCAGAAGTGAGTAAGACTATTGTGCAATTACGTGAAAAGGGAACCATGTCCTGCACAAGGTGTGAAGGGACCAGTGGAAATTTGAATAAGGATACCAGTGCCTAAAATGTCTTCACACACCATTAGAGGTTACGCATGCCAAAGGGCACATATAGGATAGGAGAACCAATTTGTATAATGTGATGCCAGGCTTGTGGTATAAGGGAAAGCCCATGCTTTACCTGCTCCAAACGAAACACTGCCAACACATTATGGAGGGCCCTGCCTTGTGTGAACAACTGGGAGGTGTATTCAAAACAAAGGGTCCCTCATGCTATGAAACAGAAGTGGCTTTTGCTTGCATTGCACGAGCAGTATGGGAAGAGATTTGGGAGTTCTCTGCAGACATTAATCAGTGCAAGCCATTAAGTGGTGTCCAGGGTTTGGGATTGGAAGCTCACTGTTATGGTATTTGCTTGCAGAGATAAACAATGCAAACAGGAACCAGAAACTAACTTGGAGGTCACACGCAATGAGCCCGACATGAATGCGTAAGGTTTGAAGGGGAATTTGTGAGCATTGTGGCATGAGGCATGCCCTTTGCGTATAGTTAATAAGCACCCAAAATAGACAAGTAAACTTGCATGCTGGGAGCTATGCGGCTCAATGTTTGCAGGGTTATGCATTTTGGCAATGTCCCACATTGCTTATGTTTCAGTTTTTAAAAGCTTTTAAGTACTTTAGCAGTTGTTGTAGGAAATAACTAAGGGACAAGAGGCCATTTTTTGGGCGCACTAAGCTGGAGCTCTTTGTGTGTGCGGTGGGCCCACTATTTTTGAATGGAGATGCACTGAAAGCTTTAAAACTCTAAAAGTCTGAAGTGCCTTGAGATTTGTGCGATAATCTAAGGGTGGTCGCATGATCTCATGGGCCATTTCTAGCCCATGAGATCATGTGACAAGTTACCATGTGGCACTCCGGTGAGGTGGCAAATGTGAAACGTGGCATCCAGGGCAGTGATGAGGTGGCAAATGAGGTGGCAGGCTGGCCAATTTGGGTTTGCCACATGTCAGTTGGGTCCCACTACAGGGGCAATAAAATAATATTTTATTCAGAATTCCTGTGCACATGGTTTTAAAAAATCAAAGTTATAAACATGTTTTCATATAGTTTCGACTATATCAAAAATTCAAATATTGAAGTTATAGACCTGGGAGATCATTTTAATGGCTGGTAGCTTGATTTTTTGCCCAACTATGGACTATTATATACCATCAGAAAGGTCTTGACGTGAGGATTCTGATTCTGGAATCAGATTTTGCATAGGTGGCCATTTGCTTGCGTTATTTTCAGTTAAGTTTTAGGGGGGTTAGGAAGATATTTTTGAGATATCTGATTTGTTATGTCCGGTGACTCATGTGTTTTCAAGGGGATAGAGCAGATCAGGTTTGTTGTTCTAGACTTCATGACTCATTCAGTGAGTAGTTCAGAGTCTGACAAGTGTTGAGTTGTGATGCTCTCTGATGTTTTTCCCCCCTCTTCTTATTCTCTTTTCTTTCTAGTTTGGGGGGTTCAAATTTTGGAAGAACTCTGGTCTAGGTTCCAGATTCTGGGTAAACATCCATTGAATGGTTCCAGGTTTGTGGTGATTCCAGCAGGGGGTTCTCCAAGAGAAGGGTCCAAATAGAAGTTCAATTTTGGTTCATGATTGTCTAAGTGTAATGGTTTGCGTTCTTCATTTTTTGTTATAGATTTACTACAAGTATTTGTAAATTTAATTGCAAATCGAAATACATTAAGGCATGTATGGTTTTTAGGGAATTGTCTTCATGGTATTGAGTTTCAATTTCGGTATGAGTTCAGTATTCAAGGGATATTGAGTTTGTCTTCTCCAAGGGAGAATGTATCTGTTTGTATTTGGGTATCCTTCAAGGAAGGATTGTAAAATCCTTACATGCAGATTGGAAATTAATTAGTACTATGAATTTGTATGATTCTTCATATTGAGTGATAGAAATGTGTTAATGTAAGGCATTAATGCAGGGATATTAATCAATGAAACATGGTTTGCAGTTTGGGTTTTTATCTACTAGTTTTGACTCCATGCCCAGATTGAAGGCACTGATCTTTACTGTTAGAAGTCATTTGCCAAGAAAGCATCAATTTAATCAATCAACTTTCCCTTTCTGTTGATGAGCTTGAAATAAGTTTGTAGCATGTGGGTAGGCTTCCCATATCAGAGATTTATCTCAGTTATGAATCCTGTTGCAGGACATATTTATTTTATTTAATCCATTAGTGTATTTTCTTATTAGGTGTTTGTATTAGTTCGTATTAGTTTGCATAAGCAGAGAAGTAAGGTACACCCGCCTGGGTCTGTGGAGCCCAAAGTGAAGAAGGATTCCATCCTTGTTAATTAGCATTTCTCTTGCCAGGAAAAGAGCATCAAAAGGGAGAGATCAGGATATGGTCTAGTTGTTTACCTTTGCAAGAAAAGTTGCTAACACCCACTATAGTTCTACCATGTTCATATAAAGTGAGTAAATGAAATGAAGAGATATGTTTGGGAGTTTGATTCACCAAAAGGTGAAGAGCATATCCCTACTATTCTTTCACTCCAAAGCACAATTAACACTGTTCAATTAACCAAACCTTTTAACTAATGGGAATCAAGTATTTCTACTTTCCTCCACAAACAAGGGGTTTCAAAATTAATGCTTGTTTATTCCTTAGCCTTTCATTTAATCAAGAAACTTGGTAGTTTTGGCATTTTGAATCACTTGAAAAGTGAAGAGCGTAGGCCTATTACCAAATTTCCCAAACAATAATATGCTGTCTAATTACTAGATTCAAAGTGAAAATGCCATAAGTTAAGCAAAAATTTCAAAAAAAAAATTTAAGGCTTACCTTATTTCAAATCTAGCTAAGGCTAGGGGCATTTTTGATTGATATTTTCATGATTTTAACTCACCGAGTGGTGATTGTTCTAGCTCATTTGTCTCCTCTTCAAAATGGTTAGTCAACACAACCAATAAAAGTGAAGAAAAACAAGCAAAAATGAATTCTAAGCCTTTAGTTTTTAATTTTAACCAAAATGATCAAGGCATAAAAATCCAATTTAAGGATACAAACTTTGATTTATAAGCATTAACTACTTGTAAATAACGTTCAGACTCCTTACATTCTTTGTTGGAATCCTCCAAAGCACAATTTACATGGGTTGTGTTCTCCTTGTTTATCCTCCTTGCTATGGCTTTATTCCTCACTGTTATTTTTGGTCTTTGGATTTTTCACTTTTTATGATTCGCCATCAGAAAAATATAGGAAATACATTTCTGATTGTCAGATTTATCAATTTATTAAAACAATCAAAAGCATAATAGAAATGCTTGAATGCACTACTAAAAACCTTGAATGCACTGCAAAAAAATTTAAATGCGTAGAAACAAAAATTAAATGTGCTATTTAATAAGTCAAATGCACATAAAGAAAATGTTGAACACACTATAGGATTTCTTGAAAGTGTTGAAAGAATGAAAGACATAAGATAAAAGTTCTTGAATGCACAACTTGTCCATTTAAAGGAGCAACAATTTATCTCAAATGCGCAACTTTAGGCCTTGAATGCACAATGGGAATGCTTGTATGCACTACAAGAAGTCTCAAATGCACAACTTCACTTGTAAAACAGAGTTAAAAATAAGAAAATCATAGAAATCTAGAAAATTTTCCAAAATTTAAATAAATGAGGCCTAATGCCCCATGGTGGATGCCATTTTGTGTACTATTGAAAGTACCTTCATAGGGTTAGCTTAGCAATAAATTATAAAATAGACTAAATTACCACAATTTATGAGCTATTCAATTAAAAATAAAGCTAATGAGAACTCTATGAATCTCTATTTAAGTATGCTAAAAGTAAGCTCTCAGCAAGCCTCCATTAGTGACAACCTTAAAATGATAATGAAGCTAAATGATAAACAATTTAAGCCTATTTCAAAGAAACTATGCTCAAATTAAGATAAAATGCCTTACTAGCTCAAAAACTCAAGATGTTTGATGCAATTCTCAGATGTGTGCATCCTTTTCTCCTAATTTTGGTCTTCTATTTTTAAATTTTAGGAAGCATAGGGGGTGGAGTTACTTTGATCATGGTTGGATTAAGGTTAAGTCCATGGTTCCATCTTTAAGGATAATTTAAATGGTTTGTTGTCAAAGCTTGGGACAAAGAGACATAAAGAGTGGTCAAGATAATCTCACCTTATGTGTGACTGAGATTTGATTTGAGCTTGATCCATGTGAGTCCAATCCTTAATTCCCACTGGTTGAGGTATTTTACTCCCATGTGGTGGATGAGGGAAAATATGGATTTAATACTTGAATTTTATTGATTTGTTTAGCCATGTGTACCCCTTGAATGGGTTAATTTTATTTAAATTGAACTATATAATTAATTAGATTAATTACACACTTAATTGATTTATCTTGATTTAAAATTGATTTATTGGCTTTTGATTTTCAATTAAAATTGGATTTTGTCTTGATTGCAATTAATGCTTTGATTTTGCCTTAGTTGCTGACTTGATTTTGGTCTTGACCATTTTTAGGTGATTACAGATATCAAAAGGTTTTTCCTGTCTCCTCAAAACTATCAGATTTATAGATGCAGGTGAGAATCAAGAGTTTGATCTCAACTCTACAAAATATTTCATCATGGTTGAAGCAAAATATTCCACCATAGTTGAAAAAGATATAATTCCTAACCAAAGTTCTACAAAAGCAAGTACTAGTATATCCAATGATGTTTGGATATTGCAATTTTATGGTAGCTACATATCCCTAGGATCTATAGTGGGGATAGTCTTGATATCTCCAAAAGGTGAAAATTTTCCCTTTTCCTTCAAGTTGTAGTTCAATAATACCAAGAACATAGCAGGTAGGATATGAGGCGTTGTTTTTGGGTATTGAAATGTAACACAAGAAGGAAATCTGAAATTTACATGCCCAAGGTGATGCCAAACTGGTGGTGTGTCAAGTTCGTAATAAGTACTAGACAACAAACAAGAGACTTAAACACTACCACAACTTGGTATGGGATTGCATTGAGCCATTTGATGCTTTCATCATCTTTGTAGTCCCAAGAGAGTACAATGATAGAGTTGATTCTCTTTTTGCATTGAAAAACTTGTTGATTCCTTAAAATGATTTTGTTGATCATCTGTACCTGATTGAGCTAATATTCTTACCAAGTGTTCTAGATAATTCAGACCATTTGCAAGTCTTCAATGATGACAAACCGATTATTGATTTCCTTGAAACAAAGGATAATTGTGATGAGCTCTACTTGTTAGGATTTTAAAGACAAATATCTAATAGTTACATGCAAATTTAACTAATAAAGAAAGTGAATAAAAAGACACACAATAGAAAAAGAAGACACAACTATTTAATGTGGTTCACCTAATCTTGGGCTACATGCACCAAATAGAGAGTCCAATATTATTATCTAGTAAATCAATTTAATTACAATATGCAATCCCTTGCAACCCAATACCACTGCAAGAAGCTACTAAATTCTCAAATGAAAATCCATAATCCATTTTAACAAGACTTATGTCAGTTATAAAAAGTAGGGTTAAAATATATCAACCAATAGAAAAATAAGTCTTAATGCCTTTGGAGAATAATAAAAGTTGTGTTTGGCTTTGTGGGGAAATTCTTGTCAACCCTACCTTGTATTGTGATAGGGAGTGCTTTAGGGGTGCTATCCCTAGACCTCGCAACGGGTGCTTCCCATTGAACTCGCAAGGGGCATTGCCCCATATTCCCATCTTGGGGGTGCTACTCCAAACCCCTGTTGAAAAATTTGGGGGGAAACTACATTGATAAAAGGGGAAAAAATTAACCTCTGAGTTTGATTAGGATCCATATAACAACACTAATTTGAGGGAAACAAGTGTTCATACAGAGAATTAGTCCCATATATTGATATATAAATTGATGAAGAATTCATTCAATTGAAAGAAAATAAAATTCCAAAAGGCCTAGTTTCTCTTGAGAAGTTGTTTGACAAGAATGATAGGTATGCCAAGGAGAAACAACAATATAAAAATAGATCTACCATGGTAAAATTCTTGAAATATAATCTTAGGTCAAAGGATGATCTGAAAATGGTAAACATTGGAAAGTGTCGCACTCTAGAGGAAAGGTAGAAGTTCATTTCATTAATGAGTCAATAAATCGATGTCTTGGCGTACTCATATGATGACCTCAAATTCCACTCAAGCTTGGTGTCATTCCATTCTAACAGAAGAAAAGGAAATATAATTCAAAGATTTCAAGGAAAATACTCTTAAAAATCCATAAGATACTTGATGCATAGATTATCTTCCATATTCACCATTAAACATGACTAAAAAATATAGTACTAGTGAATAAAAAATGAACAAATTCACATGTGTGGATTTTAGGAACCTCAACCAGTTGTCATTGAAGGATAATTACCCATTGTTGGTAATGGACCAAAAAATGTAGATGGTGAAACTCAAAGCATATATATATATAATCATATTGAAAGTGAAATATGATCAATAATACATCTAAGTTCAATACATAAAGAAACTGCATTTCATAAATAAACATAATCCACATTATACCCTAATTCTATGACATCTTAATGTAAGTTCAATTCCACATAGACAAGTAACCCTAAGTCAATTGTAGAACCATCAACATAAGTATTCACAACTTGACTAACACATTTTACCATTCCTTTTATAATGTACCAAAAATGCAAAATTAAGAATTCATATATCTTAAGGTAAGCATGAAACCAATATAAGCATGAAAAGAGTACGACTAACATCATCATCATAGAAATATGTAAAAATCATCTCATACATTCTAATGGTAGAAAGTCATAATCCAAAATGGGTCTAATGTCTCTAAACAATGTATCATCAAGATAAACCAAGTGTCAAAACAACTGTCGAGCTAAGATGGGTCGGGGTGGGACCTCATGTAATACCCTCTCCTATGGTGATACTTGGACTTTCTGATTTGGAAATTCTATTATGATGGTTAGAACTATACATTTACATTTATGTTTTGTGGATGATGATATGTTTATCAGATAATTAATATGCTCATTTATGGTTAATCATTTATATGTTTATGAAATTTGAAAACCATCTATCTTTATATGTTTCATGGATCTAACCCAAGAATTTTAATCTAACCATTATCATGATGTTTTATGTTTTATGGATATGTGTTTGATGTGTCTTCATGACTCAAGATGAAGTCGTAGTTACTCACTTAGTTGAGGTCCACATGATGTATCGATCCTGGTCATTTGTTTGCATATATATGATTTGTATGTATATCCATATGTATACATGTATCTCTTCCTGGTGATGCAGGATTGCAGGTACTGGGTATCATCTCTACCTGGCTTCACAAGTTTGAGCGATCCCTCAAAATCCTTGATCATTGTTGTTGTTATGGAGATATCACCAAGTTCCATAGAAAGGAACTCTACCTTTGATCCTTTTATCCTTAGGTGGGGAGTCACTGAGTCAGTCCCTTGTATGGATTTTTGTATTCTCTCAGTTTGTTGGTTTGTGGACCCTGAAGATGGATTCTTGTCTTCGACATTCATTGAGTTTGAGGTTTTGAGTACAGTGGCTCTAATTGTCTTTATAGTATGTTCAATTTTATTACTAGATTATTGATGTGTTTTTAATATCAATAATAATAATAAAGAATTCTATGAAATTATTTTTATTTATAAAATGTCTATGGCAATAATAATAACAAATGTTTGAATAATAGTGGCATATTTCACCTTATATATCACTATTTTATTTTGTAAAAGAGTATGGATAAGTGTATGAATAAATGATATGTTTTATAATAATGATATCTATAATATTTAAATAATGTGTCTTACTTATGATATATGTACCATAAGCATATGGGTGCACACATATGCCTATGAATACATATATAAATATATATATATCATTATATAATAAATTAATTAAATTGTGTTACTTTCATTTAAATAGAAATATGTTTGGTAAATTCTTTTACCATGGTTATTAGTAAATTATTCCTAGAAATAATATTAACTAGTTTGCCACCCTTAGATTTAGGAGACATAGAATTATAGTTCTATTAAATAAAAATTTGTTTATCCCTTCACGGGAATGGTTTTACAAACTATATTAATTAATTGATAACTATTATAATTGGGATGGTTGCATCGGTTGGATTACCCGTGCAACCACCTTGTCCAATCTATATACAGGAAATATTTCCTATGTGAGGGGAGGTTGGATAGGAGTGGATCCGAAAAGAAAAGATAACAAGATTAGTATTATGCTAGTAGGAATATTGTATTTGTGAGGAGAGAAATTCATCATTCTCTAAGAGTGGCATTTGGTTGTTTCTGGAAGAGGCTGGAAATTGCACCTAGGAGGATTTGAAGGAGTGCTGAAAGGGTTGAGAGGATTGGATTGGTCTTCATCAACTGAATCTCTGCAGGACTCCAGGTTGGAATTCATCCTAAGAGTTATCTCTCCTTTGTGATATGAAGATATGAAAATCTAGTTAAATGTTTCTCCGTATATTCGTTGTTGATATACATTATAGAATGTTGTGTTTAATATATATCACTGTGCCTGTATTAGTGATTTGAAGAGTAGGAACTGTATGGTGAAAATGTGACCACACTTCTATGAACCATTACATGAAAGGTTGCTCAAAGGTGAGGCCTCACAAAGCGGTTCATAGATCTCTATGCATGGAGTTGCAAGAAACTATGATAAAATTGCCCTCAGCTAGAGCTACAAACTTGTGACCTTGCTAGTCAACCACACAATGAGAGATTCAAAAAAATTGAAGACTAGGGCAAGAGTGCCAAAATCCCCAAAATGAATCATGCAAGATGCAAATGAAACTAGTATGAGTGCAAAGTTAATCTATCAAATGACAATGCAAACTACTCTATGAAAGGAAATTGCAATAGATTACAAACCCCTAATTAAGCTATGTGAGCTAAATCTATTGCATAAAAGGAAAATTACTCTAAAATGCCATGATATGCAAAATAATCAAATGAAATATGCAACTAAATGATGAAAGAAAATGAAAGGAAGAAAGTCTTCAATGTCTTCAAAGGAGTCTTCAAAGTAAGCTAGAAAATCTGTAGCATAACATTAGCATAAAACATGATCATATCCAAAATGAAGGAGATAGCTCTCCTTTTATAAGAAATGAGGTGAAATGGACCATTGAGATTAAGAGGCAAAATACTTAATCAACGGTGGAGAAAAATGGAAGCTTGATCCTTGTGCACAAATATCCTCCAATCTGAAAATAGGAGTTGACTTTAGTGTCCATATGAGATAAAAAATACTTTTTCTCTTTTTATAAAATAAGAATAATGCTTTATTTGTGCAACTTAGGATAAGAGGAAAAGTGGGGGATTTTTATTTAATAAAAGTGGAGGAAATATTCCTTTTAAGTAAATAAAAACTTAGGATAAAATGGTTAGCCCAAGGAATAATCTAAAATGATGAAATAGGATTTGATCAAAGAAATTGATATAATTGAAAAAAATATTGATTATTGATAAAACTGATTCAAGATTGATAAATCAAATAAATGGGGCCCAAAGTCTAGGTGACCATTTTTGGGTGTATACATTTTCCCCTCTTTGACTAATGTGAGATTGATTTGGGATCACATGTGGTCAAAGAATGAAGTTGCAATGTGAGATCGATCTGGGATCACAAAACAACTCAGATATGAGGTCGGTTTGGGATCACATCCGGACAAAACATAAACAAAGGCCTTTGAACATGAGGTCGATTCAGGATCACATTCAAAGTAAGAGATAAGAATCTCAAATTTGAGCAAAAAATCATAGAAGGATAGCTGAATCAAGAAAATTAAGGAATCAAAGGATTAAAATCCAATAGGTACTGCCCCCTCGAAATCGAAATCAAAATCAGGTAGAGGAGAATAGAAAACTGATAAAGATTTGATCAAATCATAATCAATCACAATCAAAGATAAGGTCGATAAGATAACCATAGTGAAACATGCCCCAGTGATGAATTAGAAGAAAAGAAGTGGGGTGAATGAAAGACTAGAAGTTTGAAAGACATGAAAAGGAAGAAATTCCATCAAAGATTGAAGAATTATGCCTCAAAAGGGTCTGTCAACTACGTAGAAGAGGGGGAAGATTTGAAATGTGATTTTGACTATCAATATGACTTCATATTTTGATTTCAAGTCCGAAAATGGATCTAGGACGTCAAAATTAGCTAGGGGTGCAATTTTCACGCAATTCTGAGGTGTTTGGAAAATTGGTCAAAAACTCAAAATGCTATATAAGGGGTGAAAATGTCATAGAAAAAGATGTGAGATGAAAGACAAGAAGTGAAAGACACGATCGAGAGGAAGTGGAAGGTGAGTGCAGTTGACCAACAGGTCCATGTAAGATGAAAAGGAGAGCTCTTTCCATATGCAAGATGCAAAACTAAACTAACATGAACCTAAAAATGCAAACTACTATGAAAGTGGTTGGCTTGCAAGGTCACAACACTTATAGATATCTAATTATCATCATCGAGCGTTAGGTAGCACCATAAGATCATACAATGCACACTAGCATGACTATGTGGATATGAATATGATCTTTATCAGATAGAAATTTGGAAATCTCACTTAGGCATCAAAGACATGTAGGTCAAGATGACTAGTGCAGTGAGATCACCTAAGTTTACTATAGCGAGATTATGCTTGTATCAAGACACATGAAAGTTAGGATAGCTAGAAGCATGCACTTGCTAAACAGTCAAGGATAATACCTTGTCAATCCATAGTGTCAAGTAAGACCAACATAAATTCTCATGATAGTTAAGATCAACAAAATATTCCCATGAGTAGATAAAGAAATAAAACATGTTCTCATACCCTCAGTCTTCTAGCTATGCATCATCAAAAACTTCTCAGGGAGAGACCACTCATCAAAGAAATCCTCATAGACAACACACAAAGAAAAATAAAGTCAACATATCTCAGCGAGTTGATTGTTTAAGTGTGTGTGTGTTGGTCATAGAGTCAAACTCTGAGTATCACATCTGCTTAGTGAGAAATATCACATTACACTTGGACTATTGGGTAAGACATCTGATAAGTGTTAAGAAACACTCGACGCAAGGGTAGTGTTGAGAAACACTGTTTGAAATTTTTTTGGGACTTTTATAATTTTTAAGTTTTTTGAATATATAATTTTTTTGGTGAAACATCAAAGCGTTTATTGCTAAGATTTCACTAGGATGCTCTTTTTTTTAGGACATTTTATGATTTTTAAAATTTTTGACAATATATCATTTTTTGGGGATTTTTTCAGGATCATATATGAATTTTTTTGATATTTTTTTCAGGATCATAAAATATGTACAAAGGATGCCCCTAGATAGAATGGGCATCAAACTCTTTAAGCAAGATCACATCGTGCAGTCCAAATGTCAAGCAAGGTGGAGAACAAGAGAGATTAGCAAGTTGGTGGAAGAGATGGAAGATAAGAGAATGAAGGAGAATGAAGGGAAGAAATCCTCAAAGGAAAACTCCTCAAGAGTACCCAAGCTAGGGAAAAATTGTCATGAAAAGCATATTCGGACAAGCAATGAAAGGCCAACATGAGATAAGACACAAAAGCGCAATGTAAGAGCACGAAAGGATGCAGTCCAAAGAGGATAGACATGTCAAGAGACTTCATAGCATCGTATTTTACTCTTTTTATTAGATCAAGACCAAGGGGGAAAAAGATAGCGAAAGGCTAGAATGAAGGGAGAAAAATAGATATGAAGGCTAAAAATGAAAGGAATGAAAGCAAGATTATCTTAAGATAGCTCACAAGATAGTCAATTGTTCGCGTATAGTTCAACATTGTCAAGATCAAAGATGGAATGAAATGGATGAAATATGTAGAAGAACTACGCATGATGCCTAATTGCCAGGTTTTCATCACAGTACTTATCCAAGGTGCCACAAGGGAGTGGTTTTCACCATGGATGAATTTATTTCTCTTTACTTTTGCTACCAAGGTGCCTGTTTCCAAGTTTTCACCGTGGCACATTTTCAAATTTTTCATTTTTTTTCTTGTTTTCATTTATGAATTTTTCTATTTTTTGAAATTTTTGGAAGAAGGCAAGCTTTTTAGATAATGCTCCTTGAAAGGATAAACCATGATATGCCAAGGATCCAAATTGATATGCTCAAAGATGCTGATAGGGAAAGGAAAATGGAAGAGAAAAATGGAGGATAAGGCTTTATGTAAAGCGAGTGAGGTTGGAAGATAGGAGGAATAGACAAATGAGAAAAAAATGATAGAAGGTAGAAGGATAATGAATGGAAGGATTGTGAAAAGGTAGATGGAAAGAAAGGTAAGATCAACATCAATACACACCTTGAAGGGTGGTAGGAAAAATGGAGGAAACGTAAACCATATTCTATTCCAAATGCGAACCATATTCTAGTTCATTATTGCTATCTGACTCCTCGAAGAGATGATTGGTGTACTTTTTATAATTCTCAAATGTGAATGGAGGAATACGAGAAGGAATATGACAAATGTGTAGCAGAGGTTGTGGTTCAGGCGCATGGAATGGAAGAATATTTTTGGAAAAAGATGAAGTGGAAGCCTTTGGAAGCTTGAATGTCAACTTCACTTTTTTCTCAACATAAGACTCTTTCAAGAGAGACTTTGGAATCCATATAGCTTTAAGCTTTTTATTTTATTTTGATGTGTTAGAGAGAATATCTTCAATGATGGATTTTGGAACTCATACTTGTCTTGTAGTTTTCTTCTTAGATATCTCTTTTGACGTTATGCCTCCATGTCGATTAGAGGAGACATGGTGATCTTCTTTTTTTGATGGATTCTTGTATTGCTTCTTTTTCTTGTATTGAACATTCAAGTTACTTCCAAAAGACTTGGGACTTGTGGAAGAAGAAGTAAAATACGACTGGTTTAGATGGGTGGATGGATGAAAATGATTCAAGGGTATGCATCTATGTTGATCTTGAGGGAAGATAGGAGATGGAGGGATGTAAGGACCCAAAATAGATGATGAATTAGGAGAAATAGGAGGGGAAAGTGAAGGGACATAAGGGCCCAAGATGGAAGGAAGATGTGAAGCCCTTAGTATTGGTGGAGGAGGTCCAAGGATGGACATGGAAGATGCAAAAGGATAATCAATAAGTTCATTGACATCTATATGACAACCAAGGACATCGACATCTTTAGAGTGAGCATTAGAGTTTTCAACAGGATCATGCACATCTTGAATAGAAGCACCTTCTTTGATAGGATCATTTGTAGCTTGCAAAGATTTAGGAAGAGAAGAAAGTGGAAGTGAACATGGAGTGGTAGAACAAGAAGATGGAAGACTTTGATCTTGACAAGGATCGTTGGGTAGCATAAGCATATCAAATTTCTTTCAATTTTCAATAAGCTTTACATCAGAAGTAACAACACTATTTTTAATAACCTTCATGGAAGTATCATCTTTGGAAAGCACAAGTGTGGTAAGGTTATTTTGATTATCAATAAGCTCAACAGTGTAAGTAGTAGCTTTATCTTGCTTAGGAGATGGTGGAATGAATGCAAAAGAGCGTAGAGGATCAAAAGACCCATGAAATGGAGGAGATACATCATGAAGAGAATTGGATGATATGGAGGGTTCCTTATCTTGATCTTTATTTATATTTTTTTTTTTATCATTTTTAGGGTCCTCTTGACATGGAGCCACTTCTAAGGACAAGGAAGCATGTTGGAATTGTATGGAAGACTTTGGAGGAGATGCTGAAAGACTAGCTGAAATAGGCATTATAGCATTTAAAGGCTTAGGCTCTTTAGGTTTAGCATTATTGAAAGTATTTGTAGCCAAGTGAAGGTTAGCTTGAGTATATTTAAGAGGTGGCCCTTGAAAATAACTATAGGGAACCGCATGGAAAGCCTTAGGATCTTTGTTGGATGAAGGATTTATGAATGATTTGGAAGACTCAGAAGCTTTAGGAAGTGTGTGGGTATTGGAGGAAGTAGAGGATGGAAGGTAACCATCACAAGACAAAGGTTCAACATTAATATGATCTTTCTTGAGAGCGCAACCTTTATTTTCAGCACGAGAACTTTTAGAGGAGAGATTCTTTTGACGTTTGAAATCAGCGTGGTAGATTTTCTCTTCCTCAGTAGGAATATTGTATTGTTCATAAAAATAATCAAAGAATTCTTCAAATTTAGAGTCATATGGATCACCATCACAGTCTACCCAATACGACTCCCCCTTAGAAATCACAAGTGTACCATGAGGATGATGCTTAGGAATAGAAGTTTTATGGGCATCACTACATTGTCCATCATCATAGTCATCATAGTCATCATAGGTGGGTGTATCACTCTTTGTGGAAGAGACATCACAAGGACTATCACGTTGCTCTTTATGGTATGTCTTCTGAAGAGAAGTAAGACTCTTGGGAGAAGTAGAAGAAGAACGAGATCGTGAAGAAGAGGAAATTGAAGACTTAGTGGAAGAAGAAGACTTGGATAATGAAGAATGCGAATAATGTTTAGAAGAGTCATGGTAAGATTTGGAAGATGAGGAAGAATGAGAAAGCTTAGATGATGAAGAATGTTTAGAAGAAGGAGGTTGTGATATGATCATGTCTATGATCCTAGCAAAGGCATCTAATTTAATCATCTTTTCCTTTATTTTTTCCATAAGTTTATCACCCATGAGATATTTGGAAGGACTATTGGAGGAATAAAGATACTCTTCAAATTGAGCAATGAGTTCAAGATCATCTATTCTCAAGAGAGGTTCCTTAACAAGATAGTTGAAATTCATGGTTCTAGAAGAGGAGAAATCAAGCGTAGAAGAAATGAATAGATGAATAGAAGAAGGTAGACTAGAAAATAAGAGGAAAAGAATCAAGAAGAAGAAGAATTTCCAATGGGAATAGAAGACTTTAGAAGAATATGGGAAATAGAGAAGGAAGAAGAAGACTAAGAGTCATCTTATGCAATTGATACCATAACATTCATTGAGATGTTGAGAAACAAAGAATTCTTCAAATTTAGAGTCATATGGATCACCATCACAGTCTACCCAATATGACTCCCCCTTAGAAATCACAAGTGTACCATGAGGATGATGCTTAGGAATAGAAGTTTCATAGGCATCACTACATTGTCCATCATCATAGTCATCATAGTCATCATAGGTGGGTGTATCACTCTTTGTGGAAGAGACATCACAAGGACTATCACGTTGCTCTTTATGGTATGTCTTTTGAAGAGAAGTAAGACTCTTGGGAGAAGTAGAAGAAGAACGAGATCATGAAGAAGAGGAAATTGAAGACTTAGTGGAAGAAGAAGCCTTGGATAATGAAGAATGCGAATAATGTTTAGAAGAGTCATGGTAAGATTTGGAAGATGAGGAAGAATGAGAAAACTTAGATGATGAAGAATGTTTAGAAGAAGGAGGTTGTGATATGATCATGTCTATGATCCTAGCAAAGGCATCTAATTTAATCATCTTTTCCTTTATTTTTTCCATAAGTTTATCACCCATGAGATATTTGGAAGGACTATTGGAGGAATAAAGATACTCTTCAAATTGAGCAATGAGTTCAAGATCATCTATTTTCAAGAGAGGTTCCTTAACAAGATAGTTGAAATTCATGGTTCTAGAAGAGGAGGAATCAAGCGTAGAAGAAATGAATAGATGAATAGAAGAAGGTAGACTAGAAAATAAGAGGAAAAGAATCAAGAAGAAGAAGAAGAATTTCCGATGGGAATAGAAGACTTTAGAAGAATATGGGAAATAGAGAAGGAAGAAGAAGACTAAAAGTCATCTTATGCAATTGATACCATAATGTTCATTGAGATGTTGAGCAACATGACAACACCTAGGATCTGACAACTGGAGGTTGTTTCCTTTGACTAACTTGGTATCTTGTTGTAACTGACATGAAAGAAAGAAACTCTAGGTGATAATTTAATCTCTCAAAGTGCCAATGCCAACCTAGGATAATTAAGATTCTCTATTGTCCAAAGAGAAAAATGAAAAGATAGAAAATAAAAGGTGTCACCAACACTATCAAAGAGGTGCTTCAAATCAAAGGGTGAATACCCTTGTACTTTTGAATCAGGAGGTTGGACTTAGCCAAAATTCAAATCAAAATTGAGATATATGAAAATGATTTGGACAATAGTAGGACCAGAATTCCCCAAGGGTCTAATCGACAATTCTAAAGACAAAATTTTCACTAGGAATAACTCTCTAACTTGACAAATTATTTTCAAGGTAACGTTATAAATCAATTGATATGATCCCTAGAAGGCTAAAATAAAAAAATTGTAGTCAAAACAGGTCTCTAACAGCAAGGTTAGATAACCTACTCAAAGGCCAAGTTGTACTAAAAGCAACTCAATGACTGAAACTAAAAATACTATTGAAAACTTCTAGGCAACAGACTCTAGGTAGACTAGGTGATATACCTAGGACCAGGTGATACTTCGCACGATGCCATACGATAAACCTCAAAACTGGTAGGCGATAGACCTAATAACTGTCAGGTGACATAGTCTAGTGCGAACTATCGTACAATATTTCTATCTTAAGTAGGCGATACTGATGCAGTTTTTGACCAAATGTGTGCAAAATTTTGAGTTTTTAAGGTTTGATTTCAAATGTCTGGATCTGAGGGTGAAAATGTCTGATTTCAATCACAAATTTAACAGCATTTGGATAGGTTTGCAAATAGTAGGGGATCAAACATGTCTTCAAACGCTTGAAATAAGGGCAAAAGAAACCTTGCCAAGACAAACACTTGTGATATCAAAAATAAAATTGCACCCTATGGAAGCTACCGATTGTTTGTATGTAAGAATGTTTACACTGGTTTAGCACATTCAAAAACACTTCAAGCATTATCTATCCTAAAATTCAAGGCTCATTACTTACCAACTTAGCCCACAACTTGATGCTCCCTCACCTCACACCAAGTGGTTGCTCACAAGAGATATTAGCTTTGTCGTGGAAGTGTCAAATAACACAACCAAAGGAACACATATGGTGAGTATCTTGGGGTGATCCAGGTTAGTCCACTTGGATCAATCCTTGCACTAAGAAGATAAGTGGCTAAATAAATGTGGCTTCTAACCTAAGGTTCTTAGTAAGGGATTCTGTTCATAACACCTGTCTTGTTCCTCATAAAGGACTAGAACCTCACGGTCTCAAGAGTACCTTAAGCATTCTTGCTCAATGCTTTCCCCATGGTCACAATCCCATGAGCTACTCACATCAAGCAAAGAAAAGTGTTATGTCTACCAAGGTTTTTAGTGTCTGAGGTAGCCTTGAGATTATAGTGAGTCGGAATAGCCAGCAAAAGGCTTGTCCCCACTTGGGTCGTTCCTCTTGATTGCTCAAGAGCAGGCCCTCTAAAAGATTCCTATACTAAACAAAAGTGGATTAAATCTTGAGGTTCAAAGTTTTTGGTTCACCACAAGGGTGAAGAGCACACTCCCCTATCTCAAGAATCTCTCCCAAACACACCAAGCAAATTCAATTACCCCCTTACTTTCAAAATCCCAAGATGGGTCAAGATTTCTATTTCACCACAAGGGTGAAGAGCATACTGTCCTACCACCTCAAAATTCCTACAACAAGGAATTAAAGTTCTTAAAATAATTAGTAGATGCCACACTTGAAAGGAAATAGATCACAAACACTTGAAAATTTTTCTTTTTTCTTTTGATTATGCTTTGGGCAGCCCTGCAAAAACTGTTAGTAGCCCTTATGCATGCAATGCATCAATTTCCTTCAAGCAAGAGCACCTACAAAACAACTTGTTAGACCAAAAAGGTTAGGAAAATCCAAAATCTAACAATGGTTAGCACATGAAAAATCAGATAATCTAAAAAATAACTCATCAAATGACAAAATCTGAAAATAAAACTATCATGGTTGGATTAGGCTCGGAAAGACCTTTCCAATGATATATCACACTTTGATATTCGATACCATTTGCAAAAATTTTAAAAAAATGGGTGCCCGTTTTCTAGAGTGGATTTGAAAACGCTGAAATTTTCAAAAATTTTCAAAAAGATAGCAGGGAACTTGAAACTTGCAAGATACGAAAAAAAATAGCTCAAAAATAACTCGCTGTCAGGTACAGGTGATATACCTCAAACTTCACCAGAATCACGCGACACAGTTTCCTGTACCAGGGTGATACTATCCATTTGGGTGATACTCTACAGAATAGTCAGGCGATACTTTGCATGATGCCAGATGATAGACTAGAATATAGATGGACGATTCTTCCTCTGCGCAAAGTGTCGCACCTGTATACTGAGAACTGTCGCCCGATAATCCTAAGAAGTGTCGTGCGATATTCTGAGATAGAAAATAGAGAATGCAAAATATTCAAAAATTAATCCAAAAAATGATGAAAATGCAAAAAACTAAAGGACAAAGTCTATCTACTCTGTCCCACAGTGGCCGCCAAAAATGTATGGTGAAAATGTGACCACACTTCTATGAACCATTACATGCAAGGTTGCTCAAAGGTGAGGCCTCACAAAGCGGTTCATAGCTCTCTATGCATAGAGTTGCAAGACACTGTGATAAAATTGCCCTCAGCTAGAGCTACAAACTTGTGACCTTGCTAGTCAACCACACAATGAGAGATTCAAAAAAAATTGAAGACTAGGGCAAGAGTGCCAAAATCCCCAAAATGAATCAAATGTGCAAGATGCAAATGAAACTAGTATGAGTGCAAAGTTAATCTATCAAATGACAATGCAAACTACTCTATGAAAGGAAATTGCAATAGATTGCAAACTACTCTATGTGAGCTAAATCTATTGCATAAAAGGAAAATTACTCTAAAATGCCATGATATGCAAACTAATCAAATGAAATATGCAACTAAATGATGAAAGCAAATGAAAGGAAGCAAGTCTTTAATGTCTTCAAAGGAGTCTTCAAAGTAAGCTAGAAAACCTGTAGCATAACATTAGCATAAAACATGATCATATCCAAAATGAAGGAGAGAGCTCTCCTTTTATAAGAAATGAGGTGAAATGGACCATTGAGATTAAGAGGCAAAAGACTTAATCAACGGTGGAGAAAAATGGAAGCTTGATCCTTGTGCACAAATATCCTCCAATATGAAAATAGGAGTTGACTTTAGTGTCCATATGAGATAAAAAGTACTTTTTCTCTTTTTATAAAATAAGAATAATACTTTATTTGTGCAACTTAGGATAAGAGAAAAAGTGGGGGCTTTTTATTTAATAAAAGTGGAGGAAATATTCCTTTTAAGTAAATAAAAACTTAGGATAAAATGGTCAGCCCAAGGAATAATCTAAAATGATGAAATAGGATTTGATCAAAGAAATTGATATAATTGAAAAAAATATTGATTATTGATAAAACTGACTCAGGATTGATAAATCAAATAAATAGGGCCCAAAGTCTAGGCGACCATTTTTGGGTGTATACAGGAACATGCTGAATGGATTTATTTCCTGTATTGAGTATACATGAATATTTATGCATTTGTAGGAGGTTGTAGGGTCCCTAGTATTCTCCTTGTATTTCCTCTCTTATCCAGAATGTTCATGAGTTCTTTGAGGCTTTAGAACTTCTGTTTCAAACCTACGGTTTCATATTTATTTTTGCACCACTTTTCTTTGCCCAGATCTATAATACATATGTTGGATAGATAGGATGGATTGATGGGCCATTTTTGAAAGGAAACTAGGAGATCTCAAATGGGTCATGCTCAAATTAGGCAAGCCTAGTTCCCATAATGCCCAGTTTTACCCGCAAGCCAAAGTTGACAGTCATATTTTGTAGTTTTTGGCAATCGGTTTAGTGATGACCGAGTAAGTTAGTGGTGACCGAGTTAGTGATGACCAGGTAAGTTAGTGGTGACTGAGTAAGTTAGTGGTGACCAAGCAGGCTGTGTTAACCGACCAGACTATATGAACTGAGCAGATTAGTGTTAACCAAGGGAAAACAAGCTTTATACAATTATAACAAAGTATAAGTTTACGTACTTTAATTTCTTATACTTTAAGTTATACTTGTATAAAGGGTTTAGGTACCTTCTGAGATGATTGGGATAGGTTTCAGATTCATGGGAGTTAAGATGCAATTTCTAATTTTGAGATTTCTTGAAAATCTAGACTTAGTCAAATTTCAGGCATATGGAATTTTGTATAAACTATATGAAAATTTGTGTAAAATTTATTTATGATCACTTCTTGTTTGATGTAAGTTTAAAAATGTGTTTATGATGTGTTTTACTACATGTATGATGTATTTGTGATGTGTGGGTTAAGGATAGAAAACCTAACGACACCAAGTGAGTGGCTCTCAGTGCGGGGCCGGGGCCCTAAGTGGCTAGAACCAGGATAACCGACTGAAGAGTTATTTAACATGTGAAAACTTAATTAAACTTATGGGAATGGGTTAAAACATTAAAAATATTAAATGTGCCTCGCCCATGCCATTAGTGCTAGTAAAGGCTATGGATGGGAGTGGGAGAAGGTACCTATGCATAGGTACAATTGAATGGCGATTATTTGTACGAAAGGCATTCAATCCCGCATGTGCCTACTTGGGGGCCGGGGCCCAGAGTGGCTAGTACCAGGACAACCCAAGGAGTGAGGGCTATGTGATGACACTCACTTAGGTTGTTGCTTAGAGTTTCTACCAAGCCTTAGAACCTTTTGGGAAAGATTTATACTTTGATTCTCTTTTCATTTTCTATTTGGGAAAGGTTACCCAACCCTAGGTATGGCCTAGCTATTCCTTCTTTGTGGACCTTGGTGTTTATCTCCTAGCATGGGGGAGTGGGCCTTTTGGTATCCACGTGGTTGGGTGGTAAATATTTTTATCAAGGTATCTTTTGCGGATGTAGCGTTTGAAGATCCATGCTTCCTCATGTACCAGTTTGAGAAATAAAGGCTTGTAATTATATTTCATGATGTAAAATTATTGTTACCTCCCATGAGGAGATGAATGTATTGTAATCATTAACGTACTTCAAAATGATTTATTTGGAATGGGTAGACTTAGGAAAAAGGAAAAGCATGAACTTAATGTATAAGATGTATGTTGGAAAAGAAAAAGGATTTTGTAACATTTCAAGTATGGTAGTATGTTTCTTATTATTGATTAAGTGAAAAGGCTATTGAAAAACAAATGTATTATTTGCAATGTATCAAATGATTTAGATGATTCTATTTGATTTAAAAGTTATAAAGATACTTAGGAATATAGATGGTTTTAAATGGAAAGTTGAAATGAAAGTACTTTGTATTTCTTAAAGATATGATGTAGTTTTCCTTGTGAAGTAAGCCTTGTTGATTTACTTAATGGACTTAAATGAATTGTGCATTTAAATGAAAAGGGAACCTTGGAGGAATTTAAGTTAATCTATGTTTTGTTTATTTAATTCTTTTTAAAAGTTCAATTTTTTTTCATAAATTACTACTTAGGTTTTCTTTTACAAAGAGAATCTTTGTTCTCTTCCCCAGTTCCCTTGCAGGGCATGACACCTCACACATTGATCCCATTTGGATAAAGAGGCTTCAACATGAAAATATGGTGTTGTACCATTTGCACCTAAAAATAATTACCATGATCTAATAAGTCCTTCCAATGCATAATGCTCATCCATACATAGTTTTACCACCTTTTGACCATCTTGGACCATTTCGATCCTTAATAGGACAACTAGAAAATTTTTCTAAGAAGACTTCTTTCTATACTTAAAGTTTTAAATGATTAAATAAGTTTTAATTAAAGATTTAAAATTATTAGTCTCAATATATCTTCTGTAATGTTTATATTTTAATGGCTCAAATGGCCATCTTTACATTATTTAAAGACCTTATAGAATCTTGTAATTGATAAATTATGGATGTTTAATGTCTCTAGTACACTCCCTCAGGATCTTGTAATTGATGAATTGTGGATGTTGAAAGTCTCTATGTTCAAGAAATTTGGTATTCTATACTAAAACATCATTTTATTTGTATATATAACTAGGTCTAAGAAGATATGTGTACTTTTGACACCATTTTGCCTAGTTTGTGAAGGTTATGGACCAAAGTTTCCATAGGCCAATGTTTTTTCCTGTGAAGAAGGGTCATGCAAGATAATATAAGTGGAGAACAAGATAGGGAGACAATAGGGAGACAATCGCTAGATTGTGGTCTAACTTCAAAAGAAAAGGTGATGGAAAATGTTATTGTCCTTGCAAAATTTTTAAGGGCTTAAATAGTAGAAGATTGCTAATCAAAATAGCTAAGAGACATTGTAGGGAGAATGGTCAGATTGAAAGTGCACATGATTATTATCCATTGGTAAGTTATTCATTATATCATTTTAACAACTTATATACATAAGAAATCACTTGATGATGAGATCACGTTACAAATTTATTTATGTTCATCATTTTTATATAGGTTGATATCCCTAGGGCACATGATATCAACCACCACAACCTGAAGAATATGGTTTTCAAAGTGGAGGAACATGGAGGTGTGAATATCAAAGCTAAAGATGATGATCATGTGCGAAAAACACATTTGAAGATGATGGTACAAATATGTTGATCCATAACACATTTGGTACTTGTGCAGCTGATGATGACGATCAAAATGACCTTAATGTCATCCATGATATACCTCTATTTGAGAAGGCCAACGTGACCCTTTATGAAGGCTCCCAAATAAATCTTTCCTCTGTTGTATTGTCTTTGGTGAACTTGAAAGTTATGAATGGTTTATCCAACATAAAAATGTCACGTATGTTAAGGTATGTCATATATGTCATTATAGTTAATAAAGGGTGAATCATGTACCATTAATATTGTTTATATTAACAACTTATATCTTTTTTTGTAGATTGATAGGCGAGTTTTTGATACCACCATCAAATATTCTACCTCACTCCTACTGAGAATTATGTGCCACTATGAAAGATATTAGAATGGAGTACCAAACAATATATGCTTGTCCCAATAATCACATTATATATCATAAAGAACATGAATTTGCAATAGAATTCCCTAAATGTAATACAAGAAGATATCAAATAGATCAAATAACCAAAAAGGTGTCTCACAAGTTTCTTTGTTACATTTCCATTATTCCACGTATGCAACGATTATTCAGGTGCAGTAGCTTGGCATAATTTATAGATTAATATGCACGTAATAGAAGTAGAGATGACATTATTCGAATGCGTGTGGATGGTTTAAAATTTATGAAAATAGAGAAAAAATGGCCACACTTTAAAGAAGAACCTTATAATATCAAGATTTCATTGGTAGCAGATGATGTCAATCCATTTGGAGAGCTAAGATCTGTTTACTCGGTGTGGCCTATTTTTGTTATCAATAATAACATTCCTCCATGGATGTTGATAAAGAGGGAGCACATTATGTTGGCAATGATTATTCCAGGTATTTTATCATTTAATAGTTATCTACATGTAATTATGAATCTCATAGTAAAATGGTCACAATAATTATATAATGTTGTTTTTAATTCAACTAGGTAAGTACCAAGTTAAAGCTATGAATGTATATATTGATCCTCTTATCGACAAGTTGCTGGAATTATGGAATGGTGTCATTATGTATGATGTCTCTAGAATAGTATAAAAAAATAATTTCAATTCCATGCAATGCTTGTATGGACAATACATGATGCCCCTAGACTAACACATTTTTGTGGTATGTTATAGTGAATTCAAGTTGTTCACGATAATTTTAATTATAAAAATTAACATATTTAATCTAGTTATATCATTATCTTGTAGGTCTTAAGACAAAGGGAAAATTGGCATGTCTAATTTGTGGTCCAAAGATGAAATATCATCATTCAAAAAGTTTAGGAAAGTAAAATTTTGATGAGTTTAGGCACTTCCTCCACATAAATGATAAGTATCAAAGTACTGAAAAATATTTTTTCAATAGGAAATAAGAGACCACATCAAAGGGTAACTGGACATAATAACCCAACCAAAATAACCCTGGACACAATAACCCCACCATAATAACCCAAGGACACAATAACCCAGGGTTAGAATAACCCATGGTCAAAATAACCCATGGACAAAATAATCCATGGTCATTTTAGATCAAGTTTGTATGATAAAAAAGGGATTGTGAGGAACCATAGAGGATATTTAGATTATATTTAGATCTTATATCCATTATATACCCCTAAAATAGGCTTAAAACATCTTTAATATGCTTAAATAACTTATAAAATGATAAATAATTATAGAAATAAAGACAAATTCATGGGAATAAGATAAATGAGAGTTATTATGAAAAGATATAAGCCAAAAGACATTATGAAGAGGCATTTTAAGAGGATATATAAAGTGGTAGAAGGAGGCATTATTCTACTACATGTTATAATATTTCATTACCGGTAGCAGGAGTAATACCATCAACCAATGCATTATCCAAAATGATTCAAAGGAAAAGAATAAGATTTGAAGCACCACCACCAAATCCTTTGACATCAAGAGATCTTATCTTACCAATTAAATATACAATAACCAATAGAGGGGAAAAGTTTATATTCACCACCACACAAAATTTGCAATTACTAAAAGAATCTAAAAATTGGTTTAGTGATGGTACATTTAAAATAGTACCAAGTATTTTTCAGTACCTGTACACAATTCATGGCTTGAAAAATGATGCAATATTTCCACTCATCTATATTCTTATGACTGACAAAACAAGATCCACTTATACATAAGTACTTGTAAAATTAAAATAATTGCAACCTGATCTAAACCCAAAAACTATACTTATTGATTTTGAATTAGGTTTCAAGGGAACTATTTCTAAATTTTTTCCAAATATCACTATTGTAATATAATTTAATTAATCGTCAAGGTAATGTCATTCCACCTAATGGTTTGTGTTTAGAATTTATATTTTTCTATTGTGTTTGGTTTACTGATTATGTAATTGATGATCATGAAGGTCGTCAAGGCATTACTGAGCACATTCCAAAATGATGAAAAAGTTATCCCAGACAATTTAGTAGGTTTCCCTACTACGAGTAGCTACAATTTGTGCATTTGTTTGATACTATGCATATTGGAAATAATGTAACCGAGATATTATGGAAAATAATGGATGGAAGGCGCGACAAAGAGAAATTGTCATAATTTATAGTGATATTCATGAATCTAATCATGCAATGAAAAATTTCATTCAATCAAATAGAAATGGATACCAGATTAATATAAGTGCCCTTCCTTGCTTATTAACAGACCATAAAAGAAATGCTACAAAAAGAGTCATACAAAAAAATTGATTTCTCACAAGATTCATTGTGAACATAAACAATCTCATATCAAAGAAAAGTGAATTTAGGCCAAGGATAAAAATGCATGATTGCCTTACCTTCATCAAAGTAAATCATGTTCTTCTGTATTTATAATGTATTTGTAAATTGCATGTAATTTTCATTGTATTAGGTTAGAAAATAATGAAATGACCACTTTATAATTATTGAAGTACATGTTACCTCTATCTCTCCTAGAGAACTTCGATAATAATGTCAAACAAGTGATATATGATCTTGGAAAATACACAAGGTAAGAAGTGATATTTGTTCAATTTTTTGTTGTCATGCCCAAAACTAGGACAAAACACACATGCAATTTTTTATAAAAGAACAACAACTACGATGACACAACTAATATTGAATGCGTTGCGCAAAGGATGACAACATGGTGAAGTTAGTTTTCAAGTTGCAAGGTCTAGACGTATATTGAGTTTGGGTCGCATCACGTTCAAATGCAGAGTCGGTATTCCAACTCGTTACAGGGGTTAGACACCTTATGCTTTAGTGCTACATGAACACTTGGGCCAAGTTGATTAAACTATAGTTTCATGTTAACAAAGTGTGGCATCATGATCGTAAATCATTTGTTAAGAACATAAGTTATGTTAAGTTGGTTTGATACTCTTACACTTCATTTTACTAGATGATTCACATGAGTGTACTGAACTACATTATAGGTTGACCTAACAATAATTGAATCCTTAATCCTAATTATAACATGATCCATTTAGAACTAATACATATTACACTTTCATCACTAAGCCATTTATGTCCTTCAATGTATCTTTAAAACGTGATCCTATATTACAACCAAGTTGACTAAATAAGACCCCTTCAATATCCTATCAAATGTTTAGCATTTACAATCAAATTAATTAACCTCATTCATGACATTATTAATCTTTTAAACAAAAACCTAATTTAATTATTCTATCCATGATAGATTTCCTAACACATTAGAATAAAATTCCTTACAAACATGATAATTTCATCCAACTATATTACTAAAGGATACATTAAGATTTCCCAAAGAACTATCACAATTTTACACTAATTAATAACAACAATAATTGAATACTAAAATTTTTATTAATCTACATTTACTAACACACATTATTTAAATTAAAATAATAACTAATTAATTACAAAGACTAACATTTATCCTTGCTCGTAAGTATTCATTAAACCCTTAATCCTAAGGTCATTTTAACATAACCCACTAACTCTTAATATAAGTTTTTTTAAAAAATCCTACCCATATGAAAAAATATTAAATTTTAATTAAACAAACTAACCATGTTTCATTATTCATAATTAAATTTCATTAAAAAAAAACTAACCTATACAAAAATTACTAGCTAGAACTATAAAGCAACTCCTAACTAGCCTATCCTTATAACCTACCATATACCCCAACCTACTCCCTTCCCATCAACCTCTCCCTTCCCTTGGTCCATGTGCCAAGGGGGATGAGGTGACATGACCAAAGTCAATGGGCTATGAAAAGGGTTGAATTCTAAGAAGAATTAAAGTGCAGATTTGTTTTTGAGAAATAAGTTTGGGGCCCACCAAAATATTAACTTTGCTAAAGTGGTGATCAAGTTTTGAAAAGAAAATGGAAGACCAAGACAAGCATGGTATGCATGGGCATGAGGAAGGAAAGTACACATGGATGAAGGGTTGTCAAGTGGGAGGCTCCTTATCCAAGGAGGATGGGAGACCCAAAAGACACCCCTTCCAAAAGTCACGCAAGGTAAGAATTAAATGGCGATTTTCTCTCTCTCTCTCTCTCTCTCTCTCTCTCTCTTTTAAAATACAAGAAGCATGTCACTTCATAAAGGTAAAGGGGATATGGGTGTGGGACCCACGGAATGTCCCTTCACATAATTATGCCTTTCCCATTAATAAACAATGCACTAACAAGGGTTAAAAAGAGAGGTTTAATATTCTAACCATATTCTTAGTGAGGGGATAATGGAAGGAATATTCTCTATGGCAAATGAGAATTAAAATTCTTCTCTAACATTTTCTAGAGAGCTATTTTGGCTCTCTCATAACATGAAATTGTATTTTAATTTGTTCATCCTCCTAACAATGTATTTCATTTTTTTGAAGTTAAATTGATGTATCATGAATTATTGTTTTTTTTGCAATCTAATGAGTGGATTGTTTATACAAGTATTGATAATAGGTATTTAATTACTTAGTATTAAAATTTGGTGATTAATCCATTTCTATCATGATTTTCTTAGATAAGATTTAAGGCGCAATATTGAATTTAATGTATAATGTTTTGATCATTATATTAAAATTCATGATCCTAAAGATGATTAGATGCAACTATAACTTAGATAATTCATTCCTCAAACTTATAACATGAAATTTTGATCACAATGTTTATAAACCAAATTTTCAAAGAAGAAATAGAGAGAGTATTCAACATGAAGTTGTGCAAACAATACATTTGAAGACAAGATATGCTTTGTAATCCAATAAACAACTTGAACTCATAACTTGCTCATTTTTAACAAAATAATTACATTTATATTAACAATATTGGAGGCTACAACACTTGCTCCATTTCATTACAAAATTTATCTTCAACAAGAAAGTACAATACAATAGGAGATAATACAATGGAGAGGTCTCCAACACAATGGCATCAAGAACACCTTCCATGCTCCAAATCTAAAATGGCTCCATTAAAGGTCTATCCAAAATATGAAAAAAGAGACATATAAAACTAACCATGGAGAACTCACCTCCCATCCTAGGTCTCAAAGGGACTGCCGCCAAGCTAGGAGAACCGGTAACCAACATATGACATCCACACCATTCACACAACATAAACATAACAAAGAACAACCATCCAAGGCTTGCACAATGGGACTCACCTTGAACCCATAATAAGGGGTGAAGGTGGACTTCCATGTAGGAGAATTCCAAATGAATACATACAATAACCATGCCTTTCCAAGGATAGAATCCACATACATTTTCCCATACATTCTTCTCCTTATCTCCCCCAAATCAAGATCAATAATAATGGCATGAAAGGGCCCATAGACCTTTCATTTTTTCCCTTTTCTCTCCATGAGAAGAGACTCTACACTTTCATGGAGTCCAGCTAACTCCTTCCCCCATACATGGACACTTCTTCTCTATCCAAGGGTGAGTAATGCTATTACACCCTTCACAAAAATCCCTCATTCAAATAAAGATAAACACAATAAGCATGAAATTAAACCCAAAATCTCATTCCCTTACATCACAACAACACAAAATACATTGATCACATATGAAAAAGAATGAAATACATATTAATCTATTTGCAAAAAAACAAAGAAAATTTCATGGGAATGGAGACCAACCTTCATAAGTGTTATGGTAAAATGATTCTTGAGAAGAGCCCAATCCCTTTTTGCTTCCTTCAATCCAAAACCCTAATGTCTCTAAAAGTAGAGAGTGGGTGAACACCCACTAACTCTACAAAAAAACTCTACAAAAGGCCTCCAAATCCTACCCACCCACCAACATTAAATTCAAAATTGACCCCTAAGTCTTATGGCTTTTCCTTTTCCCCTAACATAAATCACTAGTACATTTGACTTAGTTTTTCTACCAAAATTTTTGACCATGAAATAAAAAGGTCTTGGTTGGTCAGATTATAGAAGTAAAACTTTCATTTTTTTTTAATCCATGCCCATGTTAGTCAAAAGTTCAACCAATACCGTGTACATTGAAAGTTCGACTAACACAGACATAACTTAAAAAAACAAGATTTCATTTCTCATTTCAAATAAAAATGACAAATTTTTTCAAGGGTTGCAGTGCGTGAATTACTATGATCATTACTCCATGCTTTGTTGTGTCCATGGCATTGAGTTCATTTCTTTGGATGATTTGGTTTGGCACTGTGTATAGGGGTTGTAGTGTTTATCTAGACTTGGGCCTTTGATCTTTGAGCTTGGTTTTGGAAACTTGGCTTTTCCTCTCCTTATCAAATTGAAGCTCAATCATTGAGGTAGGGATGCTTTGATTATGGCATTTACATCTAGATTCTCACTATTTTATTATGAGCTAGGGCATCATGTAATGTTTATTTTCTATTACTACAACCTATGAGCCTGATCTTCTTCTTTGATTTTATCACACTTGCTGTGTTAGTGAACTAGGGCATCATATTAATGTGTGTTCATTGGATTCTCTAGTTATATTGCTTACTTCTTTTAGAACCCGTGATCCTCATGGCATCATTGGCGACACATTTCCTTCTCTACTTGCTAACTAGTGTCCACCATTGTTTTACATGGCATATGCCCTTGGCTCCTACTTTTCATATTACCACTATTATTAATTTCTTGGAGTATCATTGATTACCCACAAGCTAGGGCATCCATTTATACAAGCTAGGGTATCATTGATTATTTTCTATCAATTATATGGCACTGGTAAGTCTTTCCCAGCCCACACAATGATTATTAATACCAATATGAATAGACACGACTGACATCATTTCATGATCAGTTGATTGGAATCATTTCATTATCTTACAAAGTGATACGAATAACTGCTAGTTAGTGGTTTTCGTAACACATTAACAATGTGTTACAATAACCATTAATTACTAGTTATCGTGTGATCAAGCAATTGACTAAGCTGATCTTAAAAGTGACTACATAATATATATAATGTGAGCCCCAATAATTCTCAGTCAACTATGATACATATGATCAATATTAAATCACACACACACACACACACATATAGTCGATTAACCATAATAATAATCAATCAGATCAACACTATAAGTTAACACATTCCCTATTCCAAAGCTCCCATTTTGGCACAAGCAGGGAGGATGCTAGCAAAGATTGTGGAATTTAGCTTTACACCTGCCATTTGCATTTGCTTGAAATTTTCTAAAGCCTTTTCAAAAAATCCATTTTGTACATAGCCCGTAATCATGGTATTCCATGATACCACATGTCTTTGATGCATTTTGTCAAAGAGTTCATGTGCCTTGTCTATAGTTCCACATTTTGCATGCATGTCTATTAGGGCAGTTGCAACTACAACATCTGACAAAATTTCTTTGTCTTTTATGCTTTGATGGATGTCCACACCCTGTTCCAAAACTCCCATTTTGGCACAAGTAGGGAGGATGCTGGAAAGGGTTGTGGAATTCAGCTTTACATCCACCAATTACATTTGTTTGAGAGTTTCTAAATCCTTTTCAAGGAATCCATTTTGTGCATATCTTGTAATCATTGCAGTCCATGAAACCACATTTCATTGAGTTATTCTATTAAACAACTCATGGGCCTTGTCTATTCTTCCACATTTGGCATACATGTCTACCAAAGAATTTCCAACCATAATGTCTGATAGGAAACCTCCTTCCATTATCCTTTTATGGACGTCCATACTTCGTTCCAAAGCTCCCATTTTAGAAAAGGGAGACAGAATGCTGATAAAGGTTGTGAAATTAGGTTTTACACGTGCCAATTGCATTTTCTTGAAAGTTTCTACAGCCCTTTCAATACATCCATTTTTAGCATATCCTCCAATCATTACAGTCCATGAGACCATGTTTCTCTGAGTCATTCTCTCAAATAATTCCCGTGCCTTGTCTATGCTTTTACATTTTGCATACATGTCTAATAGAGCATTTCCAACTATAATATCTGATGGAAATCCCCCTTGTATTATGCTTTGATGGATATCCATACCTTGTTCCAAACCTCCTATTTTGGCACAAGCAGGGAGGATGTTGGAAAAGGTTACGAAACTCACATATATTCCTGCCAATTTCATGTCTTTGAAAGTATCTAAAGCCTTTACAACAAATCCATTTTGTGCATATCCTACAATCATAACATTCCATGAAACCACATCTCTTCAAGGCATTTTGTCAAACAGTTCATGCACCTTGTCTATCTTTCCGCATTTTGCATACATGTCTACTAGAGTACTTACAACCACAACATTTGATGAAATTCCTCTATCCTTTACACTTTTATGGATGTACATACCCTGTTCCAGAGCTCCCATTTTATCCAAGGTAGAGAGAATGCTAGAAAAGGTTGTGAAGTCAGGCTTTACACCTGCCAATTGCAACTACAACATTTGAAGAAATTCCTCCATCCTTTACACTTTGATGAATGTTCATGCCCTATTCCAAAGCACCCATCTTGACATAGGCTAGAAACATGCTAGCAAATATTAATTGATCGGGTTGGAAACCAATTAGTTTCATTTGGTCAAACAGTATTACTACCTCATCAAGACACCCATGTCTTTTGTAGGCCGCAATGATCATATTCCATGAAACCCTGTTGTGCTCTTTCATTTGGTCAAACACTTTACGAGCATCAACCAAAATTTTGCACTTTGCATACATATAAATAATCTTATTATGAGTTGTACATGTACCAAATACCCATCGTTTGTGAGTGATGAAAAAGAGTGGACATTTTTTCCCAGTGAAAGCGTGTTCTTGAGAATGTAGGTTTGCAACAATTGAAGATATATAGAGGAGTCTTCAGGAGGGTTGTGTGTAGGAAGAAGAATGTGCAGCACCTCCTTCAACTGGCCCTCCCTACACAATGTTGTAAGTTTGAAATGAGTAGTTAATGTCAATGGCATTTTATGATTGTAATTGAAGTGTGTTATTCACCATACTCAAACATTGCCTACCATAGAGACATTGTCAGTAGTAAACTTGTGAGCATTTTCACATGATAACATACAATCAAGTTTACTGTTTACCTTCTTAGGTTTAAAATCTTTCTTTTTTTATTGATTCAACATTTGGAGGAACACTGGTTGAATGTAACAGAGTTATTGCAGGTCAAATGTAACTAGACATAATTCTTATTTGTTGGACTATTCTTTTCTTTGTTTTGTATCCTTTGAAGAGACCTTAAGTTGGACACTTGTTCATTGGAAACCCTTTTTATGAAGGCCTTGAAGTTGACTAACTCTAGCTTAGGTATAGTTAAATTGTCCTTGCTATCCTAGAATGACATCTTTGTTCAAACCATTGATTACAAACATTTTTAAGTACTTGAATCTACAATAGAACAATAGTGGTGAATGTATGATTATTATAATCATATGATTATATGTTATAATATTTATGTAATAAATGTAGTAATGATGGTGCGGTGCATTATTGATATAGGCTTGATGGCTCTTGTCAATGTGCCAAATTGTCAATGTGGTGGTGGGCAGTGTGTGTTGAAGACTTCACAGACATAGAGCAACCCTGGACGATAATTTTGGTGGTGCCCAAATAGAAAAAAGGTTGCTAATGTGTATATATTTAATGTTTCTATTGTAAATACTATTCATTATATTATAAGAACTAATGTAGATTGGGCATCATAGGGAAATAATGGCTGCAGATACTTTAGTTGGGTTGATGAGAACTCATCTACATCTATCTACCCATCTCCACTTATCCACGATGAAGGATTTGAGTGCAAAACGTGTCAGGATAGGGAAAATGCCAAAATTATACTTTTACAATGCCTTCTCTATATTGTAATCACATATCTTTGTTGCGACCATATGTAGAGATGAGCTCAGGAATTAGTCAGTTTAGTATTTTCATATTGTAACTAATATTTTAATATGGATATGGCATAACTTATCTTTGACTCAAGTACACATATATATAGTTTACATCTTTTTTTACAATAATTCTTCATGTTTATGGCTCAGGTGAGCCCCAATATTTGTATTTTTTTAACATGAGAGTTTGTAGATTAATAGGAGTTCATAGTTTTATGGGAACATATCATTCAATTGAGCATTAATGCCCATCTATATATAGTGAGATGAACATAACTCATTTACCTCATGCTAGTGTGCTTGGATACCTTGTATACACTATTTTGCATTAGACTAGACATTATCCAAATAGTGAGTATTTATATTAAGTGCTCAAAGATCAAAGGCCCAAGTCCAGAATGCCAAAATTAATAACAGTGACAACCCTCATAGGCGGTTGGATAATGTCTAGTCTAATCCAAGCACACTAGCATGAGGTACATGAGTTATGTTCATCTCACTAGATATAGATGGGAATTAATGCTCAATTGAATGATACGTTCCCATAAAAATTTGAACTCCTATTAATCTTATTCAAATCTTATTTAATTCATTACTACATAAAGATATAATCTTTTTATATAAATATAGACTAATTAAATAATTGAGAGAGTTTGGATCAACATTTGATTATATAAGTCAAACCTAGAACAAGAGTAGGAGAGAGAGAGAGAGAGAGAGGAATAATGAGGATATTGATGCTCCACTTAGCCATTACAGTAACGGCTAAGTGGAGCATTAATATCCTCACCATTCCTCTCTCTCTCTCTCTCTCTCTCTGACTGGTCCTTTGGTGTGTATTAAACAGAATATAATTTTTAGCATATTATTATCATTATATTTATTTGTTGTAAAAATTCCATTGGCTTGTATTCCAACTTCATTCACTCCAATCAACTCAGTTTCTACCATTCCTCTTCTATAGCCTTTCTAGGCTTGCCTAGTAGCCCTTCACACCCTGAAATCAACAAATCATTCACAAACTTCCCAAATAATCTAGCAATGTTTTTACATTTTCTTGTACCCTTTTTGGAGTTACTAAATTCATTTCAGTCTCAGTCCATCATTTGACTGGTGAATATTTCCTTCACCCTCTAGCTCTCTAACTAGGCCTAATTAGCCTTCCCTCAACAAAGCAACTCCTATCCCCACTTACCTCTAGGTCTCCATGACCCTAAACAGTATTATAATATGATTCAAAATCACTAATTTTCAACTTAGTATGATTCCACCTACTCATCTACTTGCCATGACTGGTGTTGATTCAGTTCAATCAATCATATAATTTCACTGTTGTGTTGACTATTCCACGACAGTGTACAAGTTTTTGAGAATGGTATTGGCTTTATTGATTAAAAGGCCTTTTCCATTTGTTCCTTGATACATCAATTCAACCACACCCACTCCACTTCATGTGGATGTCTTTGAAATAGACTCCTAACTCTAATAAAATGACTATATGTAATTACTAACTAACTTCTAATTGTCTGATACCAGTCACCAAACTGACTGTATTAACAATCTAAACAAGAAATTTGTTGTCAAGTTGACAAAAAAAGTAAATTCCGAAGGGGCAGAATCTGCCCTCTTCTTGGGATTTTTATCCCAACCACCCATTCATTTCCACCCAGGTGTAGGATTGTAGCAAACAAGGCATGAACAAGGAGACAACCATAAATTTTAATTGCCATTTCTAACAAGTTTTTGCTTATAATCCCATGAATTAACAATGAAATAAAATTGAACAGAGCAAGGTTCCATTTAAATGCATTTAACACAAAATTTTTTTTTACAAAACTGAACCAATGACATGTTTACAATAAAGGTCTAATAGAACTCCCAACAATTCTTAAACATACTTTATCTGATATGATGAATTCTTAAACAATTAAGGTTGGAGTAGACATAGTTATCACACAATTTTTTTGTGTGGTACAAGGAAGATTTGGCTAAGTCAAATCTTCCATCGTGCTAGTAGTCTATAAAATTAGACCTTTATTAAGAATTCATCATATCAGATAAAGTATGTTTAAGAATTGTTGGGACTGGTGCTTTGGCGTGTATTAAACAGAATAGAATTTTTAACATATTATTATCATTCTATTTCTTTTTTGTAAACATTCCATTGGTTCAGTTTTGTAAATTTGTTTTGTGTCAACATGCCATTGGTTCAATTTTGTAATTTTTTTTTTGTTGTAAACATGTCATTGGTTCAGTTTTGTAATTTTTTTAGGAACAATTTGGCCAAGGGCCAGATCAATACTACTTGCAATATCATTGCGAAAGTGGTCAAAGACTATGTTAGGCTGATAAAATATGGGGATTCTCTTTGCCGCTGCAAATATTTTAAGGTTGCTGCACTTGGATGGATGTGTACCATTGTTAAGAGAATTGGACCAAGTTTGGCTTACCTTGAATAGGTGAGGCAAGAGTTCTGTGGGTACCCTAATGTTGGCAAGAGTTCTTTTATTAATAATATTACTAGGGCAGATGTTGATATGCAACCTTATGCTTTTACTACTAAGTCTCTGTTTGTCAGGCATATTGATTATAAGTACTTGAGGTATCAGGTTATTGATACCCCTAGTATTTTGGACCACCCCTTGGAGGACAGGAACACCATCGAGATGTTCAGTATTATTGCCTTGGCTCATTTGAAGGTGGTTGTTTTGTTTTTCCTTGATGTTTTGGGGTCATGTGGTTATAGTATTGTGCAACAAGAAGCTCTATTTCAAAACATAAAACCTCTATTTTCCAATAAGCCTCTTATTGTAGTTTGTAATAAGATTGATTTGCAACCACTAGAGACACTATCGAAGGAGGATGCAAAATTGGTTGTGGAGATGAGATTTGAGGCTGGAAAAAATAGGGGTGGGTTCTTTGGGAATTAGGAGGGGGGGGATGATGGAGCGCTACTCTCTATGAGTGCTTTGAAGGAAGAAGGGGTGATTGCAGTGAAGAATGCGGCATATGAGAAGTTGTTGGAGAAGAGAGTGGAAATTAAGATGAAGTCTAAGAAGATCAGTAGTTGTCTCAATAGGATTCATGTTGCAATGCCAAAGCTATGAGATGGGAAAGAGAGGCCCCCTTTTATTCCTCAAGCTGGTTTGGATGCCAGGGCACGTGCTGCCAAGGATTCCATGAAGCTAGAGAAGGATATTGAGAATGAAAATGGTGGGGCTGGAGTTTACTCTACAAGCTTGAAGAAGTGGTACCATGATGCCTACAATTATGTTTCTCATCTGTTGTAACCTAGGACCCCTTATGATCCTTTACAACCCTTTATGATCCCTAAGAATACATCTTAGAGGTCTTAAAATGTTGTAAAGGGTCATAAGAGGCTCCTAGGAGGGGCTAGATGAGCTTCCACCTTCACGTGGTTGGCCTTGTTAAGTAGATAATGTTAAACTATTCTCGAAACAAAGAGAAGCTCAATAATTTAAGGTCTCAGTCCACAGACAAATTAAATTAGACTTACTATCCAAATTGGACAAATTATGTCCAAGGTTGCATCCTGGTGAATGGTTTGGATGATGGGAAGAGTGCTAGAAAGGTAGCAGCCACACCAGAGGGTAGAGAAAAGAAAGGACCTATTGGGTGTCGAGACAAGGTGGATGAGTGATTAGATGATCATCTGCATCAACATGGGAAGTTTGGCTTGGGTGTGGGTTGCATTTCAGGGGATAATCTTGGGGATTGGAAAAATGAGGCAGCCAAATTGGAGGATGGGTGGGAAACTATAAAAGGGAGAAAAAAGAAAAATGAAAAGAAAGCTTTTGACATGATCCTTCGTTCTTAGAAAAAGGGTGGAGTTTAGAGAAAACTGTGGAGGTGCTTTCTTTCTTTCTTCTAAAGCTTGTGTGATTGATGTGGGTTTACTAAATATTTGGGGAGATAGCTCTCCTAAATCAAGCTATCCTTGGTTCGGGCATGGAACTAATCCATTATGATTAATAAAATTAATAATTACCATTAAAAAAATAGTAAAGTAACATAACAAAATACACAGTGATATATATTAATGTAAAGTAACACTTGAAGATAAATATCCAGACTAATCACTGAGTAGGATGTTGTTGGTGATTACTCTGGATATTTATCTTCAATTATTTTACATTCCATTATTAGTCAATCTTTTGACAACCTTTGGTTGAAACCCCCACAAAGATTGGTCTAAAGTTTGACAAATTTTTGTCAAAATTTTTTGTCATGGGTTTGGCATCCTGGTCGGATGGTCTAAATATTTCAACCAAGCAAGGTCAAAAGGTCTAAAGATTTTGACCTATTTTGGTCGATAGTTTGACCTGATGAATTCCTAATAGCAGATGTGAATTTTGACCAAGAGTAGTGTCGAACTTTCTACGTTAACAACATTATGTTGAACATTCAACTCAAAAAATAGTGACCAAACCATTGGTCGAATAGTCGACCAATATTGGTAGAAAATTCAACCAATTGTCCATCAAAAATAGGTGCAAATTGTACTAGTGAATGAAAGATGGGAAAGGAGTGTGGGTTTGGGTAAAAAGTCAAGACTCACTCCATTTTTGTAACATGTGAGGAATGGGTTATTAAGAGGGTCACCAAGGCCACTAGGGGGTTCTAGAAGTGTTAGGAATGTTCCTAACCCATACCCCTATCACTAAGGTACTAGGATTTTGAAAAAAATGATCCTTAGGACCACTTTTTGGCCTCTAGAAGTGACTAGAAAAGAAATTAAATTTAAATAATCAAATTGGTGGAACTTTGCAAGTATCTCCAAACAAAGGGGGTTTAATTAGGTTCCTAATAAGTCAGTTAGGCTTAGGTTTACATTGACAACCATAGTAGACATGCCATTACATAAACACATAACAAATGTCAAGTGACTGTAAAATAACATAATACAATATTGACATGTCACTAATTACACACTAGAAAACACCAAATACATACACATAATTTATAGTCACGAATAAAATCACTTAACAATGAGGTTCAAATATCTTCATTAGATTCAACCTTGGCATTATAGTTTGCACATATGGTTGGATATTGATTCTCTGATAATATCCATGGTAATTTTCCTGCAGAGTAAAATGAAATATCAATAGCTTTTAATACACAATCGTAGGTTGTTTTCAGGTTGCTTCGTGTTTTAGGTGTTTGACTGAATTCTTTTAGGTCACTTTTCATGTGATCGATTATTGTTTCTTTAATGAGGAATATGGATTTTTGTTATATGTTTATCATGTGTATGCATAGATTAGATGATGATGTTTCATGACGATAGATTATATGTTTTATATTGATTATGATGTACTTACCCCATACTTGCATGTGTATGGTGATTATGTGTCTGTATTTGTTTGATGTGTTTGTGTGGTAGAGGACAGAGGCATAGTTACTCACATAGTCAAGATCCACATGTCCAATCGTACCCTATCATTGTCTGCTATTTATTGTATGTACATGCTTCGTCTTGTGATGACAGGTTTGTAGGTACAGGGCATCGTCTTCCTTGAATTGGCAGGAGTGAGCGTGCCCACAAACATTCATCTCAATGGTAAAGAAGGGAGATAATACACAGACCCAAAACCTAACCCTAACCTAAGCCAAATTGTCCAAGGAATGGACAAGTGTCTGTTTGACTACCCTACCCGAATTCACCTGGTTGGCATGAATTCATGGATCTTGTTCTTGGGTCTGTGCATGGTTTCAGTTTGCTTGATTTTACTATGCTTGATTAAGTTAATTCATGATTATTCAGGTGATTTTATATGATTATCGATGTTAGGATTATGGTTGAATTTAATGATTTAATTATGTTCTTGTATTTAATTTGGAAAATGATCTAAAGTCAAATATTTGATTAATTGGGATTAATTGATTATTTAATTGAAATTGGATTTGATTATGTTTGAATGTATAGTTAAATAATTGAATATTTTAATGCATGCTTTAGGATGTATTAAATATTTAATTTATTTAATTTGGGTTTTTAATTATTAACATGTGCTTAATTGGATAATGATTTGATTTATGCTTGCATATTTTATTAAATGATTAAATAATTAATTGCATGAATTTGTGATGCATTAAGTATTTAATATATTTAATAAATGAATTTAAATTATAACATGTGCAAATTGGAAAAAGGTGTTTGCTTTCAAAAAGATAATTAGTTTTCAAAAGACAAGTTGAGTTATGCATTAAAAAGATATTTTTAATTAATTAATTGTATTTTCTTTCAATTTTTGGAGTTTGAGTTGGATTAGGAGTTGTCTCATGAGTCACTTTTCTGATTTGAGTTGAACTCTGAGTTAGCTGTTGAGTTGTCTTCTGTGATTGCTTGGATTTTGGAATTGAATTCCTATTAGGAGATTTTGGCATTCATTTTTTGAGGGAGACAGGTTTTGGAGAAGATTTTTGGGGCGAGCTTGTGTGTTTGGCATTTTGGAGATTTGTGGATTGTTGTGGCTACAATTTGGTTTGAATTTCTCTGTGCATCTGGATTGGGCACCTGGTTGCAAATTAGCTTTCAGATCTGCAGGTTGTGTTTGAATTTGGAGAGAATTTGGTTCTCAGATCTATAGGGGTTTCCATTTTTAATCTATTTTTGGCATTGGATCTGAGGTAGGTTTTGGAATTGTTTATCAGATCTATATTCTCATATGTTTATCTTTCTTTGTTTTATATTTCTCTATGTTTTCAATTTTTGATAGATCTTTATTTTGGTTGGATCTGGGTATTCTGAAACCCTAGCTTAGTTGATTTATGTATTTTATTATTACTTAGCATTGTAGTGTTACTTTAGCAAAATTTTGTTAAATGATTGTTTATAGTTTTCCTTCAAATTGAAATATTAAATTTGGGCAATAGTATAACTATAGGGATTGATGAAATAAATTCCTATTGAAAGAAAATCTAATTTTAGTAGAAATTACATAATCTAGTTAAATTATGTGCTTGTTGGAAAGGGTACAGGGTACAGTCAATATAAATTACACCAGTCAATTAATAGGATCAAATTCCTATGTGTTTGGGGAGGATTCTGGAATATATTCTTTCTTGATAATGTCTTGTCCTTTTTGTTTTAAAAATAGATTAACCTCTGTAAAAAAAAAACTTTACACAGTCAAAATGGTTAAATACCAAAATCTGGAAAGTGACAGATTTTATGTAAATGCATGTGAATGTCTTAAAATGGTTATATTACTTTCTTTATGCTATTTGGAAATAAATATATATTCATGTTGACTATTTCATTCTATGAATATAGAAAGGAATATATATTAATTTTGGCAATTAATAATATTGAACCTGTTAAATATATATATATATATAGAAATAAATTAGCATTGCTTATGAAATAAAATAATATATATTAAAATATCTATTAAAATTTATAAATGCATTTTCGTTGGCAAGTAAAAATTTAATGTTATAAAAAAAAATTAATTGTTTTTATATTTATTGGGGGGCAGGGTCATCACGTTCCCCAACCCCCCTGTCGCGGCAGCAAGTGGTACTACCGGCGACAGTATCACCGCTGCAGTAGTACTGTCATTGGTAGTACCTTGTAGGCGCGCAGGGCTTGTACTGGTGGATGGGAGGAGCGGTGGGGCCCCTCTCCACCCTCTCCCAATGTATAATTTTATTTAATTTTTTTTTTATTATTTGCAAAGGAATTTAAATGATAGTTTATACATATGTATATTTGTTAATTAGTTTTTTATTATTAATTTATATTTTGTGAGTTAGATTAATTTAATCTAATTTAATGTATAATTATTTTAGATTAGATAATTAATTTGTTAATTAGTTTAATTGTTTTATGTATATATACATTTATTTCTAATATGGGATTATATATGAAATGATAAACTTTGTGTAGTCAAAATTAGATTAAATCTATATATATCTCTTATAGAATGTTTATTTGTTAACTGACCATTCATTTGAAATTGAAGTGCGTCAACTGAAATTGGGTCTTTTATTTTGTCAAAGTCATAGGACAATGCTAAGGAATAAGCTCTAATTGTGTTATTAAGGTATTGATTATGTTCTGATTATCCTAGTGGGATTCTTTGTTTATGTACTTGAAATCAATTATGCTCGAAATGGAATTTTGTATACTTGTGAATTAAAGTATTCTATGATGCATTGTGTCTTCTTTGTGCCTGAACTGTATTCTTGTACTTTATGTGATGAGGGGCATTAGAATGACCTAGGGGAAACAGAGGCAGGGATCTTTGTCAGTTGGATTTGTTTTCAGCAACATGATTGTTGTGTGTGAGTATTATGATTATCATCTATGTTTTGATCTTAAGGGCTCTTGTTGATTTATTATCTATTTATGGTATCTTTGTAATCATGTCAGTTTCTTGTGTGTGAAATTGCATCTAGGATTACCTAGTTGGATACATGTTGGATGTTTGTGAGATTATGAGCCTAGGGGAGATTGATTAAGTGCATCTTAGGGGAGTGGCTTACAATAGGGGCCGAGACCCAAAGTGGTAAGTACCTAGGTAACCTATTGTAGGTTATGTAATTAAGTGATAACATAGTAATTAAAATGTGTAGAGATCATTAAAAAGATAAGTTAGAGTTTGGTTATGATTAGAATTCCTCATATCTGAGAGAGAGTATTCTAATCCCACATGGATCGTATCGAGGGTTCGGGGCCTAGAGTGGTCAATCCAGGGTAACTCAATGCTTGAGGGTCCGGGGTCCAGAGTGACCAGTCTAGGGTAACTCAAGTAGATAGACATGTGATGACACTCCCATAGCATGTAGCCTAAGTCATCTCTTGAGTTTTTGTTTATGCCTCTGGATTAGTGTGTTTCACCTTTCACTTTATTTTGTGTACCTTGAGTAGAGAGCTTTCAAGATTCCTTTCTCAGTGGTATTATCCTTGATTGGTTTTGGTCATCCAATTGGGGTTTGTGGTTATCTCCTCAGCACGATGGGGTAGACCTTTGTGGTTCTACACGGACGGGTGGTAGTGATTCTTTACCATTTGAGATTCATCATCCTGGTGCTGGTGCTGTTGATACTGCTGTAGTTGGATGCTTTCTTGGTTCTTCATTGTTGGTTCTTATCATGTCTTCCTTTATGTAATCCTATATTAGTGTATCACATGTGTACCTAATATGATCATTGTACTTTTATGTTAGATTTATTATTACATTCCCTGCGACATGTGCAGTGGATGTCAGTTTATTAGTTAGCATGGATGTCCATGAGGTTTGTATCTATTGATGTAAGTTGTTATTGTATCATTTATGATATGGAATCTTTTGTCATTTTTATTTTGTTGTATTTATGTTCTTAAGTAATTCTACATCAAGGAACCCTCGAGTTTTGTAATCTGTGTTGGATGTTGTTTCAATGTGAGTAAATAGTAATTGCTTCCGCACTGTTGTTTATCTTGTATGTTAACTTTAAAAAAAAATGTTCATTAAACCTAGTAGCAAGTTATAGGTTAATCTCTCCTGGGTTCCCTGGTGGGGCATTACATTTGGTATCAGAGTAGAGTTTCTACACTGGGAACTCTGGGTATGTATGCCTATTAGGATTTGTGTGGTCTAAACTTGAAACTAAACATAGACATAAAACATTTTGTTTGCAGACCATTGCTTTGTGATTATGTTTTCTTTTCAGTGCAGAGAGTTTCATGGGACTTATATCCCTACTTGTCTTAGGCTTCCAGGAGTAAGCCTAATCCTAGGGGGGTGAATGTAATACCCAATTGTAGGTTTTTTTTAGGTTGCTTTGTGTTTTAGGTGTTTGACTGAATTCTTTTAGGTCACTTTTCATGTGATCGATTATTGTTTCTTTAATGAGGAATATGGATTGTTGTTATATGTTTATCATGTGTATGCATAGATTAGATGGTGATGTTTCATGATGATATATTATATGTTTTATATTGATTACGATGTACTTACCCCATACTTGCATGTGTATGGTGATTATGTGTCTGTATTTGTTTGACGTGTTTGTGTGGTAGAGGATGGAGGTGTAGTTACTCGCATAGTCGAGATCCACACATCCGATCGTACCCTATCGTTGTCTGCTATTTATTGTATGTACATGCTTCATCTTGTGATGACAAGTTTGTAGGTACAGGGCATCATCTTCCCTGAATTGGCAGGAGTGAGCGTGCCCACAAACATTCATCTCAATGGTAAAGAGGGGAGATAATACACAGACCCAAAACCTAATGCTAACTTAAGCCAAATTGTCCTAGGAATGGACAAGTGTCTATTTGACTACCCTACCTGAATTCACCTGGTTGGCATGAATTCATGGATCTCGTTCTTGAGTTTGTGCATGGTTTCAGTTTTCTTGATTTATTGTGCTTGATTTTACTATGCTTGATTAAGTTAATTCATGATTATTCAGGTGATTTTATATGATTATCGATGTTAGGATTATGGTTGAATTTAATGATTTAATTATGTTCTTGTATTTAATTTGGAAAATTATCTAAAGTAAAATATTTTATTAATTGGGATTAATTGATTATTTAATTGAAATTGGATTTGATTATGTTTGAATGTATAGTTAAATAATTGAATATTTTAATGCATGCTTTAGGATGTATTAAATATTTAATTTATTTAATTTGGGTTTTTAATTATTAACATGTGCTTAATTGGATAATGATATTATTTATGCTTGCATATTTTATTAAATGATTAAATAATTAATTGCATGAATTTGTGATACATTAAGTATTTAATATATTTAATAAATGAATTTAAATTATAACATGTGCAAATTGGAAAAAGGTGTTTGTTTTAAAAAAATAACTAGTTTTCAAAAGACAAGTTGAGTTATGCATTAAAAAGATATTTTTAATTAATTAATTGTATTTTCTTTCATTTTTTGGAGTTTGAGTTGGATTAGGAGTTGTCTCATGAGTCACTTTTTTGATTTGAGTTGAACTCTGAGTTAGTTGTTGAGTTGTCTTCTGTGATTGCTTGGATTTTGGAATTGAATTCCTATTAGGAGATTTTGGCATTCATTTTTTGAGGGAGACAAGTTTTGGAGAAGATTTTTTGGGGGAGCTTGTGTGTTTGGTATTTTGAAGATTTGTGGATTGTTGTGGCTGCAAGTTGGTTTGAATTTCTCTGTGCATCTGGATTGGGCACCTGGTTGCAAATTAGCTTTCAGATCTGCAGGTTGTGTTTGAATTTGGAGAGGATTTGGTTCTCAGATCTACAGGGGTTTCCATTTTTAATCTGTTTCTGGCATTAGATCTGAGGTAGGTTTTGGAATTGTTTATCAGATCTATATTCTCATATGTTTATCTTTCCTTGTTTTATATTTCTCTTTGTTTTTTAATTTTTGATAGATCTTTGTTTTGGTTGGATCTGGGTATTTTGAAACCCTAGCTTAGTTGATTTATGTATTTTATTATTACTTAGCATTGTAGTGTTACTTTAGCAAAATTTCGTTAAATGATTGTTTATAGTTTTCCTTCAAATTGAAATATTAAATCTGGGCAATAGTATAACTATAGGGATTGATAAAATAAATTCCTATTGAAAGAAAATCTTATTTTAGTAGAAATTACATAAGCTAGTTAAATTATGTGCTTGCTGGAAAGGGTACAGTCAATATAAATTACACCAGTCAATTAATAGGATCAAATTCTTATGTGTTTGGGGAGGATTCTGGAATATATTCTTTCTTGATAATGTCTTCTCCTTTTTGTTTTAAAAATAGATTAACCTCTATAAAAAAAAAAAACTTTACATAGTCAAAATGGTTAAATACCAAAATCTGGAAAGTGACAGATTTTATGTAAATGCATGTGAATGTCTTAAAATGGTTATATTACTTTCTTTATGCTATTTGGAAATAAATATATATTCATGTTGACTATTTCATTTTGTGAATATAGAAAGGGATATATATTAATTTTGGCAATTAATAATATTGAACCTGTTAAATATATATATATATATATATATATATATATATAAAATAGAAATAAATTAGCATTGCTTATGAAATAAAATAATATATATTAAAATTTATAAATGCATTTTCATTGGCAAGTAAAAATTTAATGTTATAAAAAAAAATTATTGTTTTTATATTTATTGGGGGGTGGGGTCATCACGTTCCCCAAACCCCCCTGTTGCGGCAGTAGGTGGTACTATCAGTGATAGTACCACCGCTGCAGTAGTACTACCGTCGGCAGTACCCTGTAGGCGCGCAGGGCTTGTACCGGTGGATGGGAGGAGCGGTGGGGCCCCTCTCCACCCTCTCCCAATGTATAATTTTATTTAATTTTTTTTTTATTATTTGCAAAGGAATTTAAATGATAGTTTATACATATGTATATTTGTTAATTAGTTTTTTATTATTAATTTATATTTTGTGAGTTAGATTAATTTAATCTAATTTAATGTATAATTATTTTAGATTAGATAATTAATTTGTTAATTAGTTTAATTGTTTTATGTATATATACATTTATTTCTAATATGGGATTATATATGAAATGATAAACTTTGTATAGTCAAAATTAGATTAAATCTATATATATCTCTTATAGAATGTTTATTTGTTAATTGACCATTCATTTGAAATTGAAGTGCGTCAACTGAAATTGGGTCTTTTATTTTGTCAAAGTCATAGGACAATGCTAAGGAATAAGCTCTAATTGTGTTATTAAGGTATTGATTATGTTCTGATTATCCTAGTGGGATTCTTTGTTTATGTACTTGAAATCAATTATGCTCAAAATGGAATTTTTTATACTTGTGAATTAAAGTATTCTATGATGCATTATGTCTTCTCTGTGCCTGAACTGTATTCTTGTACTTTATGTGATGAGGGGCATTAGAATGACCTAGGGGAAACAAAGGCAGGGATCTTTGTCAGTTGGATTTGTTTTCAACAACATGATTGTTGTGTGTGAGTATTATGATTATCATCTATGTTTTGATCTTAAGGGCTCTTGTTGATTTATTATCTATTTATGGTATCTTTGTAATCATGTCAGTTTCTTGTGTGTGAGACTGCATCTAGGATTACCTAGTTGGATACATGTTGGATGTTTGTGAGATTATGAGCCTAGGGGAGATTGATTAAGTGCATCTTAGGGGAGTGGCTTACAATAGGGGCCAGGACCCAAAGTGGTTAGTACCTAGGTAACCTATTGTAGGTTATGTAATTAAGTGATAACATAGTAATTAAAATGTGTAGAGATCATTAGAAAGATAAGTTAGAGTTTGGTTATGATTAGAATTCCTCATATCTGAGAGAGATTATTCTAATCCCACATGGATCGTATCGAGGGTCTGGGGCCCGGAGTGGTCAGTTCAGGGTAACTCAATGCTTGAGGGTCCGGGGTCCAGAGTGACCAATCCAGGGTAGCTCAAGTAGATAGACATGTGATGACACTCCCATAGCATGTAGCCTAAGTCATCTCCTGAGTTTTTGTTTATGCCTCTGGATTAGTGTGTTTCACCTTTCACTTTATTTTGTGTACCTTGAGTAGAGAGCTTGTAGGATTCCTTGCTCAGTGGTATTATCCTTGTTTTGTTTTGGTCATCCAATTGGGGTTTGTGGTTATCTCCTTAGCACAGTGGGGTAGGCCTTTATGGTTCTACACGGACGGGTGATAGTGATTCTTTACCATTTGAGATTTGACATCCTGGTGCTGGTGTTGTTGATACTCCTACAGTTGGATGCTTTCTTGGTTCTTCATTGTTGGTTCTTATCATGCCTTCCTTTATGTAATCCTATATTAGTGTATCACATGTGATAACTAATATGATCAGTGTACTTTTATGTTAGATTTATTATTACATACCCTATGACATGTGGAGTGGATATCGGTTTATTAGTTAGCATGGATGTCCATGAGGTTTGTATCTATTGATGTGATTTATTATTATATCATTTATGATATGGAATCTTTTGTCATTTTTTTTTTGTTGTATTTATGTTCTTAAGTAATTCTACATTAAGGAACCCTCAAGTTTTGTAATCTATGTTGGATGTTGTTTCAATGTGAGTAAATGGTAATTGCTTCCAGACTATTGTTTATCTTGTATGTTAACTTTAAAAAAAAATGTTCACTAAACTTAGTAGCAAGTTATAGGTTAATCTCTCCTGGGTTCCCTGGCGGGGCGTTACATAGCTCAATAATAGATATAATCAATAGACTAAACATTCTACATTTTCAAGTAGAAATGGTGAGTAGGATTAGGGAACAACTGGGGAGTGAAGGTGTACAGGTAGGAATTTAGAATTCAAACCCTCCTGTGTGTGGGAATGTGATTCCTATCAAACCTGATCCCTCAGGAGATGCAGGGTCCTCTGCCTCTGGGGGAATCCCTACGGAACAAGCTGGTGAGGACACTGATAACAAAGACCAAGATGGCCCTATGGATAGTGGAGACCCAGGAGGGGGTCCCATTTTAGGCTTGGATAAGGCTAAATGGTCCTCTTTATTCGGGATTAAGCTTACAGGTAAGTCAATTTTTCCTCCCGTTATGGTTACCTCTAACTTATTTGAAGGGCGATATGATATATCTATCCTGGACCAGGTCATTAAACATAACATCAAATCTATGGAAAATTCTTTGGTTGGGTGTTTCATAGGGGTCATACCTAATATTGAAGTTGTTTTCTCTTTTGTTAAGAGAAAATGGAATCTCAAAGGACAGGTTGATGTCATTTCTATGAATAAAGGCTCTCTATCTTTTCTCTTCTCTTGTGAAGAAGATAGGAAGTAGGCTATAAGCAGTGGTCCTTGGTGTATAGGAAGCAACACTATGTATCTCCAGAAGTGGTATCCTAACATGGTTATTAATGAGGATTTCATTGTTCAAATTCCTATTTGGGTAAGACTTCCTAGCCTCCCTCTTGAATACTGGAATGAGGATGTTTTTGGTGGAATTGCTAGATCATTTGGAGAACTTCTCTCCATTGATCCTGTTACCGTCTCAAGGAAAAGACTGATTCATACTAGGATTTATTTGGGTATAGCACCGAAAGATGATATGCCTGAGAAAATTGAAATGGAATCTAAGTTAGGGAAATGGGTTCAAAAACTTGAATATGAAACAATCCCCTTTGCGTGTTTCAAATGTAAGAAGGCTGGAGATTGGGCCAAACAATGCTCGTATAACATCATTAAGAAAGTTCAGCAGAAGAAGGTATGGAAGCCTAAAGATAAAAATGGGGACTTACAATCAGGACCTAAGACTAGCGACATATCTATAGATGACAAGGAGGACAAAGGGAAAAGTAATAATGAAGCTTTGAATCATGAAAAGGAACAAAGCCCCAATCCTAAAAACTTAGAGAGGGTAAAGGATAAATCAAACCCTTTAGATGAACCCATGACCTCTCAAAGTGGGTTTTTTCAAGACACAATGGAAACCCAACAGGGTGACAACCCTCTGAGTCAAGAATCAAAAGAACTCATGCGATAAGAAAGTAGTACTCCAGGTAATAAGGATTTGGATTTGGGTCAAAGTGTTAGAACTCCTGTCAAAGAAGAGGATCCTCCTTTTAATGACGCTCAGCAAGATATTGTGCTTGGACCAAGATTATCAGACATTTCTCAAATTAAACCTCTACAAGCTTCACAGGAGGAAGGAGAAAAGGATCCTAATTAGGGGGAGTCAGATGCTATAGATAAAGCGTTGGGAGAAGGTGCAAGTGAAAAAGGATTTACTAAAGTAGAGAGGAAAAAAGCTCAAAAATTGCAGTCACAGAACAAACTCAAAACTTACTATCCAGATGTTGGAAAGATTCAACTGTCTCCCCTAGGCAGACCCTCAGCTATCAGAACTAGGAAGCAGGAAATGACAAGGAATATATTATGGATGGTACTCAAATAACCATCCCACAGGTTAGTAAATCCAAAAATAAATGAAGATCATAACCTAGAATATTAGGGGATTAAATAATCCTCACAAGCAGGATCTTATTAGGAATATGGTTAGAGATGATAGACCAGATATAGTTTTGATTCAAGAGACTAAAATGTCTAAGGAGAAAGTTGAAAGCCTCAAGTTGTTTAAAGATAATTATATTATTGGTGGTAGTTTTGAAGGTGCTTTAGGTGGTATAGCTACTTTTTGGAATGGTAATAGCATTGAGGGGGAAGTCATATCGCAAGACAATAATATGACAAGTATTAGATTTCATCATCTTAAAGATAATACTTCCTGGGTTCTTACTAATATTTATGCTCCAAATACTAAAAATGAAAGGAGAAAATTTTTGTTGAAAATTGATCAAGCCAGGAGCCTTTTTGAGAAAGAAAGTTGGATTGTCTTAGGGGATTTCAACACTATTCTAAAGGAAGAAGAGAAAATTGGAGGCAGCCAACCTAATTTGGATAGTAGACTTGATCTTATGAACTTCATAACAACACAAGCTCTCATTGATATTGATTTGCAAGGTATAAGCTATACCTAGTCTAATAGAAGAGAAGGCAAAGACTTGATTCAGGTAAGATTAGATAGAGCTCTTATAACTAATGACTGGTACCAAAACTACTTTTGTTCTCTGACTACTTTTGTTAGGGCGGGTTCTGATCACTTTCCTCTCTCTTTTATTTTTGATCCTATTTCTAGGAAAAGAAATTTTCCCTTTAGATTTGAGAAAATGTGGACCTTGCACCCTGACCTTAATTAGAAAATTAATGCTTGGTGGAAGATTGATATTGATGGCACTACTATGTACAAGTTGGCTAACAAGCTTAGGCATGTGAAAGAGCAAATAAGAGACTAGAACAAGGAGTCCTTTGGGAACATTTTTTCTAACAAAGCTAAAATATTGTCTGACCTTAAAGAGATCCAAGATACTATTCAAATTTCTGGTTATGATTTAATTCCCAAGGATAAAGAAAGTGAAACTCTTATTAAGTACCATGATCTGGTTTATAAGGAAGAAGTTTTTTGGAAACAAAGATCTTGCAATACTTGGCTTAGAGATGGGGATAGGAATTCTAAGTTTTTTCATCCTTCGACGATCAAACATAAGGCAGCTAATAGAATCTCTAAGCTCAAAGTTAACAAAAATCTTCTTGACAAGGATGAAGATATAGAAAAAGAAGCCAAAAACTATTTCTCTAATTTTCTCTCTCAAGAAACTGACTTGGATCAGAATGCACAACAGGATATCCTTGCTAATATCCCTAAAATTCTCTCCGAATAGGATAACATCTTCCTTAAAGCTATCCCTTCTAATGAAGAAATAAAAAAGGCTATCTTTTCTTTTGAAGGAAGTAAATCCCCTGGTCCTGATGGCTTTCCCATGTTTTTCTTTTGAATGTACTGGTTGATTGTTGGCAAGGATGTTACTAATGCTATTAAGGAATTCTTTGGTGCTAAAAGAATCCTAAAGGAGCTTAATGGTACTTTTATTGCTCTTATTCCCAAAAAGGCTGGAGCTGATTCTATGGATAGCTTTAGGCCTATCAGTTTGTGCAACTCATCCTATAAAATCATATCCAAAGTTATTACTTCCCACCTGTTGATCCTCCTCCCTAAGTTGATCTCACATCAACAAAATGGCTTTGTTCTAGGCAGACAGATTCTTGATTCTATTATCATGGTGCATGAGAATATTCACTCTTTAGTCTTGGCCAAGAAAGAGGGTTTTATCTTAAAAATTTACTTATCTAAAGCCTATGATAGAGTTGATTGGGGTCTTCTTGAGAGAAGTCTTCTTGCTTTTGGTTTCAATAGATGCTGTACTGAGATCCTCTTGCAACTGGTGACTTCGACCTCTTTTTCTATTTTGGCTAATGGTTCCCCCACTCCCTTCTTCAAATCCTCTAGGGGCCTAAGGCAAGGGGATCCTCTTTCTCCTGTATTATTTGTTATTATAGCAGAATGCTTGGGCAGATACATTGAGGTAGCTATCTTAAAAGGTGAGTTAAAAGGTTTGAGACTGTCTTCTTCCAACTATGTTTGTTTTCACTAGAAATTTGTGGATGATTCTATTTTCCTTGGAGAAGCCTCTATGGCCGAAGCAAAAAATTTAGAACTTTATCTCAATAATTATGGTAAAGCTTCTGGGAAACTCATTAATTGGAATAAAAGCTCTTTATACTTCATAAATGTTCCTGATATTAGGCAAAGGAAAATCAGTAGAATCATGGGTTGTCAAATTGGCTTGGTCCCTGCCACCTATTTGGGCCTTCCTCTTGGCCTTAATCCTCTGGATTGTTTTTGGAGCTCCATTGTGGACAAATTTCATAAAAAACTAGCTGGTTGGAAAGGTGCTCTCCTCAGTCAGGTAGGTAAAGTTCAATTTTTAAAGGCCTCCCTATCTATGCTCTTAGTCTTTTCAAAATTCCTAATAAGTATGCTGAAGCTATTGAGAAAATTCAAAGACACTTTCTCTGGACTGGTGTTGAGAAAAAAAGAAGAATGGCTTTGGTCTCCTAGGATAAGGTCTATCTTCCCAAACCTAAAGGTGGATTGGGAATTAGAAGAATTAGACACTTGAATGATTCTCTTTTGGCTAAGCTCTGTTGGAGAAGTTACAACTCAGAAGGCGAATTGAACTCTATATGGAAAAGTAAATATAAAAAAAGCCTTCCTAATCTTTGTAATTATTTGCATTCTGATATTGAAATAATGGGCTCTAGTATATGGAAAAATGTTACTAAAACTAAGAGTATCATCCGGGAAGGAGTTAAATGGAAGATTGGTAAGGGGAACATTGTTAGTTTCTGGGAAGATCTTTGGACTGGGGACCTTCCCTTATCTAAAATTCCTGAAAGGAGTAAGTACATGGCTGAATGCAAAGACAAAATTGGCTCTAAAGTTGGTAATTATAGGATCAACAATAAGTGGATTGATTTATCTTTGATTAACATCAACCTTTAGACTCTTAAAAACATTCTTAATGCTGTGGTCCTCTCTGAGAAAGAAGATACTATCATATGGAAGCATAACTCTAATGGGCAATTTTCTGTTGGCTTGGCCTATTCTCAAAATTTTAGTACTACTATGCCCCCTTTCTGGGCTAAGGCTTGGGTTAGAGGTCTTACCCCCAAGATCAATATTTTCTACTAGATGATGTTACAAAACAAAATCCTGACTCTTGATAACATCAAGATGAGGGGAATTTATTTAACTAACATGTGTTGTCTATGCAGGGAAGATGAAGAATATGTTAACCATATTTTTATTCACTATGCTTACACTCAAGAAATTTGGGGCCTCTTCCTCAGCACCTTCAATTTGAATTGGGTGCTCCCTAAAGATATGGAGGGAATGTTCAATTCTTGGAACATAACTTCTAGAAACAAAGACATTAAAGGGATATGGAATTATGCTCTACCTCATATATGTTGGGCTATATGGAAAGAGAGAAATGATAGAATCTTTAGAGAGATCATTACCCCTCCCAAGATTTTGTTCAAGAAAACTAGAAGGTTGATTAGTGAAAACTACAAAATAATGAACTTGGAGGACACCAATGCTAATGACGAGGATACCGTAATCCTTAAAATGTGGAGAATCCAAACTAATAATAAGAACCTGACTAATCCAAGGGATGATGTGAAATGGGATTGCCTGCCTCCAAGATGGATGAAGGCTAATTTTGATGGTGCGTCTAAGGGGAATCCAGGCATTGCTGGATGTGGCATCATTATTCAGGATGAGAATGGTAATTGCAAAGCTATAAAAGCTATACCTATTGGTTCCCAGACTAACCACATGGCTGAGGCTTTTGCAGCTTATCAGGGAATCATCTTAGCCAAAGAATATAATTTTAATAAATTATGGCTTGAAGGAGATTCAAAAAATATCATTGACTGTCTTAATGAAAAATATAAACCTTCATGGACCATTGATAATATTATTAAAGTGAAAAGAGAGCAAATTAGTACTATGGCTGAGTGTATCATTACTCACATCTATCATGAAGGTAATGTGGTGGCTGACTAGGCTACTAATTATGCTTGCAAAAAAGGGGAAGTCACATCTTGGCAGGACAAGGATAGTTTTCCACTTGAGATCAAATCCATCATTTAGCATGAGAGATCTTACAGAAACCAGAGAAGTGAAAGATAACTTAAGTTGGATGGGGATAAAAATGAGGAAGGTAAAGATTAATTATTGCAGTATCATTTCCCAAAACTCCACTTGGGATGATGATGTATCCTCACACGATTGCTAGGCTTCAAAAAGATCAGATATTAATACTAATATCAGTAATGGGATTGCTGTCATTTACATCATTGTGAGGTTCTTTTCTCAAACTGCAAAGATGGGAGGTGGGAAGAAAAGATATGAACTAGTGAATTGCAATGATTGGAGACGGAAAAGGGAGGCTTGGGAGATTCTCAAGAAGGGAAACTTCAACACCTACATGGAGAAAATCAAGGGGGGCAACTCAGGCATCACTCAGTACTTCCTTAAGAATTGGAAAAATGGTAAGATTCTATTTAATAACTACTGGATAGATATCAATGAAGATTATATAGCTGATGTGACATGGCTTCTTAAGGAAGGGATGAAATTTTATCACGATAGGAGTTTCTCTGATTCGGCGGTTGATAAATTCCCAGAAAACAAGGAGGATAAGGCTAGAATGGTTAAATAGGTTGGTGGGTTTATCAGTCCTACTCATATCAGTAGACCATGGCGCTTTGTACTTTATGATGCTATTAGTTACCTCACCCTTGATGGGAGGTTTTTCAGAGCTTATGGTCACCATTTTGTCATTTTGAATCATTTTAGGCATGATGAATTTATAATTATGCCCTATTATTTGATGTGTTCCATGAACCATACTATCAAGAGCCTGTAGGAAGACCCTAAAGGGAACCACACATCCCATTAGGGTCTTATGGTTATTCTCTACAACCATATGAAAGTTAAAAATGTGGCTAGACCTATCAATAAGGGTAATAGCCCTAATAAGGAGTACTCAGACTAGGAGGGCTCGGATGGGATGTTTGAAGCTAACATAGAAGATGATAGTAGGGATGATGGTAAGAAGGTGGGTAAGAGTAAAGGTAAAAATAGGGCTAGCACTGTTAAAAGAAAAATTGAGTTGTTGAATTAAGATATTCCCACTTTTGAGGATGAGCAACAAAATTCGAAAATAATGAAAAGAAATAACCCAAAAATCAAAGGGAAAAAAGTGGAAAGCAAAAGGAGTACCAAAAAAAAGGACTTTTTGACTCTTCTGATGATGAGGAGAGAATGGAGTACAAGAAAGGGAAGGGTAAAAGGAATTATAACAGTGTTGACAAAATTCAGGAGTAAGAGAACACGACTCATACCTGTGTTAATCACAAAGAGAAGGAGAAAGAGAAAGTTGTTGGAAAAGGCCCCGACCAGGCTGGGACTAGTGACCCTCTAAGGAAGAATACTAAATACAACATTGATCCTTACCATAAGGACAGTATTATCTCCTTTGGAAAGTTTATGGGGTCTTTTGCCCATGATATCAAAACTATCAAAGAGGACATTCAAGACCAGAAAAAGACAATAAACATGATAAAAAGGGCTAATTTTGGGGATAAGCCATTGGCTAAGTGCCTTGAAGATTGGATGGAAGCTATCAGGAAAGGGGAAGCCTTTGGTGAAATGGGGGGTAATGTGATGGATTTAGACCAAGCTTTTGAGAAGCTAAAAAATGACAAGAGATAGGAGGAAAGAATCACTTTTTTGGAAGAAAAAATCCACAACTTAGACAAATCTATGAATAGTGAGTAGAGCACCCAAATCATTGAGATTCTTGATGATACTAAAGCTACTGTGGAGAAATTGGAGCTCAACAAAGGAGAGAATAACAAGGACCTCAAGGATACTGGTATCGGTAATCACACTAGAGTTGGGATGAAGAAAAAAGGAATGGAGCTGGTGGATCAGAATGCTAATATGGACCTTTTGGCTATTCATGCCTCTGACTTGATGGAGATCAATTAGCTACTGCTTTCATTTGTCTGTGCTGTCTTTCTTTGTATCTGACTGCTTGACAGTCTTTTTTTACTGTCTTTGGTTGGGCCATGTGCCTTTTCTTTTGTTGTCTCTTTGTTTGGCTGTCTGATCAGTGTTGAATATCTTCTGATCTTTTGTATAAGGTTTCGGGACCTTTCAAATCCTATTTTTACTTAATCAGAATATTCTACATTTTCATTTAATAACCTTTTTCATTTCTGCGCCTAATAACCATAATTGATTGCATAATCAAAATAATGTAACATATTCCTCCATTAGAATTAAAATACTGAAATAATCATCATAATGCATGCGTATACCCAAAACACCATAAACATCATCAATAAAGTATACTGAAGTAATCACCACATGACATAAATAATACTAATAATGTATAGTCCATCAAATATAATGTCCAAAAATATCAAATCATAATGTATCAAAATATGTGTATCAGCTGAACTATGATGGGTCGGGGTGAGGCCTCACATTTGTATTTATTTATTATATTTGCAATTTGTTTTTCTTGTTATGTAATATATTGTATATTATTTTTTAAAGTCTCATATTTATATATTTTTGTGTCTAGAATCTCTTGTAGATGGTTGTCATCTAAAGAAATCCATAAAGAAGACAAAATATTGGAAGATAAAAATTTCTCATCTAATGTGTGAAATGAAAAAATGTCTACCTTCAATTTTTTTCAAAGCACAAGAACACTACCTCATACACCAAGTTGAGGAGATTGAATTGTGTGGACTTGTACACACTAGGTCAATATGGATGGTTCAGAGGCACTTGAAATATTTGAAGGCTTAGGTTCGACAAAGAGAACATCCAGAGGGTTCTATGATGGAGGGATATATGGTATACTAGACTATGGTGTACATTACTGAATACCTTCCTAAGTTTGCAACAAATATCCATGTAGACTGCATTTGGGATCCCGACCCCATTAACAAACTCGAAGGGGAGTACTTGATGGGAAAATGTAGTAGATTGAGGAAAGTGAGAGGTAATTAATTATAATATGTTATTGTAGTTAATAAATTATTAATCTTCAAAATAAATAAGTTGTAAGTCATCTATTTATTTTTTGCATAGTTGGTCGAGAGTGGGTTGTACTTCATTTGTATATTGTAAACAATCTTGATTAGATGATGATATGGACTTAACAATGTTAACATTATGGTCGCGTATTAACATGGGAAGGTGTGTCTTCATTGGTTATAGAAGCTCATCGTAATGGAGATTCTGATGTTACACAAATGGAAATGGATTTAGCATATGGTTTAAGAGATAAATAGGTACGTATAATTTATTAATCACCTATATGTTTATCAACTCATGATGCAATAATTTTTACATGTTTGACATATTTTTGTAGGTCAAACACCACAAGGCTATGTTCTACAATGGTTATAAATTTCACACCAAAATTTTGGATGACACAAAGAAAACTTGTGATTATAGGATAGCTGTAGTCTTTCTGGTGACTAATATTTCATCTAGAAATGTCTTACATCCTCAAGAGTCTCAAAATCGATACTATAAAATTTTGGATGATATACTTGAGTGTGACTTTAATTCCTTCAAATTAGTGGTCTTCATCACCAAATGGTACATTCTATGACTTAATCAAAATGATCCTGATAGAACTATTATGGAACATGATAATGGATTAATAATAGTTGAGCCAGTTGGAGATGAGACCTATGTTCTTCCAAGCCAATGTGAGTAGGTACTTTACTTAGAGGTTCCACATAAACTGGGTTGGTCATTTGTTATTAAACATTATCCAAAAGGAAGGTTGATAAAGTATAATGTGATGGAAGAAGAAGATACCAAAGAAGTAGAAGATGTTGTAGATGATGATCACGATCGATAGTTTGTCGATGATGTTCCTGATGTAAATTTTTATGAAGAAGAAGAAGATGATGATGATTATGCTATTGATGATGATGATGATGATGATGATGATGATGATGATACTGATGATGATGGTGATGATGATGATGATGATGATGATGACGATGATGGTGGTGGTGGTGAGGATGACGATGATGATCATGATGATGAGTTGGATGAAGAAGAAGATCAATGACATGAATGGTATATAGAGTACATTATGTGATCAATCTTTAATCTATTTCATATTGATTTATTGATAGAAATATATTTGAATTATATGGTTACATAGTTTATTCATTATGTATAGAATTCCTATGCCATTACATAATTAATTTGTGATGTACCTTTTAATGTTTTTAATTTATATGTTATGCTTATGATGGATTTTGATGAAGGGTGCTCCTCTTAATACCAAAAACACATAATAGAAACAGAGAAACAACAACAATATGCAAGAACAAAAAATTAGCTTCTTATTATCTCCACAAATGTGGAATTACAAACTTTTAGAATTACAATATGCAAAGCCACATGGGCATTCCCTTACAATATTTTATAGGACAAAGCCTCGAATCAATATCCAGATCTACTACCAAAACTATCCCGAACTTCCTAAGACAACACTATAGACCTTTCTTATATAGGCAATTTCCACCGCCCGAGAAGGTTCCAAAAATTTAGCCCTTTAGGCCGACTAAACATAGAATTATTTATTTTTCACAATTATTACAATAGGGTCGGCTCAAAAGAAATACAAAAATATGATTTTAGGTAACCCAACTTCTAGAGGCCATAACTTTCTAACTGTAAGTCCATTTTTCTATTGTAACCACTTTTTGAAAATGCCATGATGAGATCTACAATGCCTGACATGCGCAAGCGCCAGTCAGCCAAAGGTCGATCATGATCTAGAGCCTCTAAGGCCTTCAAAATTGACATGAAATATTTTGTACCCAAAATCCTCAATAACTTCACCAATACTGATGATGTGGCAATGAAACTCAACTGGTAGGCTGAAATGACTGAGATGAACCTCCAACTGTGAAATCAGAACATTTCAAGAACATATGACCAACTTACTAAAAATAGTAAGTTCCCATAAATAGCAGCTCTGCACAAGATAGCCCTTATTGAAAACAAGACCAAAAATATTTTTGGGTGATGCAAGATTGCTCTTACACCCAGGATGCTCCTGCATCAGACACCTGGGGTAATTTGAGAAGTGACCCTGTCATGACTCAGGTGTGCAGAGAAAAACCAAGATGGTTAACCTCCTCCTTTATTAGCCATGATGAATCTTCAACAGGTCATCCTTTCCATTTGACCAAATACTCTTTATATGTCTTGTTCCTTGTGCTTCTACCAACACGACTATCCAGTATGTTTTCAATCTCCTTGATATCTAAACTGGTTGCTGGAATACTCCACTGTGTTGTTGTAACCTCATCTTCAACACCTCCTTCATGATACTTTGTCAGGTTTGAAACATTAAATACTAGTGAAATATTTATCTTAGTAGGCAACTTGACCTCATGCATTTCCTGAATCATGTTTTTTTAGTATCTTACATGGCCCAAACTTCTTCATTTTCAACTTGTTATATGTATCAACCAGAAATCGCTCCTTCTGCAAATGAACCATGACTTCATCTCCAACCTGAAATTTCTTATGCCTCCTTTTCTCATCTACCTTAGCCTTATACTACACATTCATCTTGGTAATGTGCTTCCTCACCTCCTCATGGATGTTCTTCAAATGTTCTGCAAAATCCTCAACTTTAGCACTACTTATTTCTCCTTTATCTATCTTCCTCAACTCAGATGCATTTCTGGGACTACTTTCATATACAATCTGTTGATGATGTGATGAACTAAACTTCAAATATATCTTCAAATCTTCACTTTCTGCTAGTGTCATTCTATGTGCTGCCTTATTTGGAAAACTGGCTCCTGGAATCAAGTCCATTTGATCATTGATCTCTCTTACTAGTGGCAATCCATCAGGTACATTATCAGACACAATATCCTGAAACTCATTCAATAATTTTGCAACTTCTACAAGTACATCTTCAACTTCCTCTTTCCTAGCCTTTGGAATTAAGGTAAAACACATATGCTCATGCCTCATACCATCTAAGAAATTTCCTCTATCAACAAAAGTTAGTCTTGCATTACCACATACCTTTTCTTTTGTTTCCTTCAATGGTTTTAGCTTATGTCGCACTCCATCCTTTGTCAAGGAATAGGCATTCACATGACCATCATGTACAACACATCTGTCAAACTACCATGGTCTACCCAACAACATATGACATGCATCCATAGATATGATATCACATAGTACCTCATCTTGGTACCCGCCGATCTTGAACTTCACTAGGCACTGTTCACTGACCATGACCTTGTGGTCATCCTGCACCCAGGCAACCCAATATGTATGTGGATGTTTCTGCCTCTTGAGCTTCAACTTTGTCACCATCTTTTCTAACACCAAATTATCAGTACTACCACTATCAATAATCACATCACAACACTTACCCTCACACTTGCACCTGGTGCGAAACAGGCTCCTCCTTTGTTCAGGTTCATTCTTACCACTCAACATGACTCTTTTGTTAATCGGCATTTCTCCTCTTTCAACATCTTCAAAATTTGATGATCTAGCATCTTCATCTACATGTGCAACTCTGGCCTGGCCTTCACTCCTCCTATCCATCCATCCTTGGCATTGAGGGCATTCAAATTCCCTACGACCTTCTTCTCCACAGTGAAAACATGTTCCACGGAAGCCTCCTCTTCCTCTTCCTCTCTGATCTCTGTTATTCTGATCATGGAAATGATTGGAATTATCTCCTCTTTGATCTGACTATTACTAGCCTCATCCTTCTTTTTCAGATGTTCATTTCGATCTCCATATGACCATCCATTAGATCTTCCATCACGACCTCTTCCGCTTTGTCTACTCTCAAACTTCTTGTTCAACTTTTCCTCTACTTTTAGGGCAAACTGATATGCCTCTTCAATACTGTTCATTTGAACCAGATTCAATTCTTCCTGAATGCCCAGCCTTAACCCATTAAGGTAATAGGCAACTTTCTCCTTGTCAGCTTCTGCATGGCCCGTTCTGATGAGGATTCGATAGAACTCCTCTGTATACTCTTGAACAGATCTTCCTGCTTGCTTCAAACTTTGCATTTTCCTCAGTAGGTCAAGCTCATAATCAACAGGGATGAACTGTCACTTCAATTTATCCACCATCTACCCCCATCTTTTGATTTTATCCTTTCCTCTTTGATTTCACTCCAACTAAATCTCTTGCCACCAAATCTTTGCATGACCCTTCAGTCTGGCCTTCTCAAACTTGACCCGATCAAGATCCTCGATATCTTCATACTCAAAATATTCTTCACATTCATTGATCTAGTCGATCAATTTCTCTGGGTTAAGATTTCCTGAAAATGCAAGAACCTCAATCTTAGGTCTTTTCCCGATCTTTGAGATGGCTCAGAAAAGTCTTTCTTCCTCCTGGTTCAGAACTTTGCCTTCTTCTTCTTGATCTTCTTCTTCGGCTTCATCCTTGCTTTCATCTTTGACATTAATATTCATTCCTCTGTGAATCTCTTCTTGCAATGCTCACACTTGTCTCTAGAGCACTCTAACCTCAGGTGCTACAACACTAGCTCTTCCGCCATGTTCCCTTTGTGAAGGCATTTTCGCACTTCTCACCGAAACCCTAACCATAGTCCTAGTGCAAACTGCCTCACAGTCGGTGATCTGTTTACACAGAAACCCTAACCACGGTCTTGGTGCAAACTGCCTCACAATCAGTAATCTGTTTACACACTCAGGAACTCCTGCTCTGATACCACTTGATGAAGGGTGCTCCCCTTAATACCACAAACACATAACAGAAATAGAGAAACAACAACAATATGCAAGAACAGAAAATTGGCTTCTTATTATCTCCACAAATGTGGAATTACAAAATTTCAGAATTACAATATGCAAAGCCACATGGGCATTCCCTTACAATATTCTATAGGACAAAGCCTCGAATCAATAGCCAGATCTACTACCAGAACTGTCCCGAACTACCTAAGACAACACTACAGACCTTTCTTATATAGGCAATTTCCACCGCCTGAGAAGGTTCCAGAAATTTAGCCCTTTAGGCCAACTAAACATAGAATTATTTATTTTTCACAGTTATTACAATAGGGTCGGCTCAAAAGAAATACAAAAATATGATTTTAGGTAACCCAACTTCTGGAGGCCATAACTTTCTAACCGTAAGTCTATTTTTCTATTGTAACCACTTTTTGGAAATGCCATGATGAGACCTACAGTAGCTAACACGCGCAAGCGCTAGTCAACTGGGGGTCAATCATGATCCGGAGCCTCTAAGGCCTTCAAAATTGACCTGAAAGATTTCGTACCCAAAATCCTCAATAAATTCACCAATACTGATGATGTGGTAATGAAACTCAACTAGTAGGCTGAAATGACTGAGATGAACCTCTAACTGTGAAATTAGAACATTCTGAGAACATATGACTAACTTACTAAAAATAGTAAGTTCCCATAAATAGCAGCTCTGCACAAGATAGCCCTTATTGAAAACAAGACCAGAAATATTTTTGGGTGATGCAAGATTGCTCTTACACCCAGGATGCTCCTGCATCAGATTTGATACATATGTATTTATTGTTGGTGCTGATTTCATGTATATATTTTGTGTGATAGTGCCACCCTTGGTGGAAACAGGTAATTCCCTATAGACATAGTTAACCAAACTTCTGTTGAGGGTCCTTTACAAACACCATAAAGTAAAGGTAAGGAATACAAAAAATATACAATGATTATGCTGACTACATATTATTCATGTTGTCTACTATGTAATTTTGAGTATATGCATCATGAATTTTTTAGCTAACATAAGATAATTGAATTACATATGCAGGAACCTAAACCCCTTTCATGAGCATCCCACACAGTCTCACGGATCGACATGTATAAGTAAATACACCCTATAGAGATAGTTTATTTAATACAATTATCAATAGTAAGATTAATGTTTTATAAGATATCTCCACCTTTTGTAAAAATATATCTCTCTCATTTGATGGAGTGCAGGTACTAGAAAATAGGTATTTGTTAGATGTGTCTTCCTCGAGTGAGGGAAATATAGGAATAGAAGATGGAAGTGAGACATTAGGTATACAATAGGGAGATCAACTAGGGGTCAAAAGACTAGAAGAAAATTGAATAAATGCATAAATTTTTTTCTTGCTCAAGGGGGGTCCCGTTCTCATGATGATGAGACCAAAGGCGGCATTGAGGTGCCCTTGAGGTATCAATATCTACAAAAACAATGAGTACCCAAGGAAATTTCTCCTATAAACATTGATATTTGTGTTAATGAGAGGATACATCACATAACACCATCGCCATTACATGGTTTGGGCCTAGTTTCCATGGACGGCATAAAGGTCTCTTACAATAAAGTTTTTGAATTGATAGAGTTTGATAGACCTTGTTATGATTATAAAAGTTGGATGCATATTGTTTGATATAAAAATGTATGCGTAGGTATGCACTCTCAACAAATTATATACAACAGAAAGACAATAATCAAAGTAAAAGAGTGGCTATATACATTGACGGAAGGCCAAAAGCAATAAGGAATATTGTAGGTTTTATAAATAGTACACGACCTGGGTCAACTATTAATTAGCAATCCAATTACATATTTGAGGTATTTAAGGGAAATCATGTATTTGTATGTGCAATAAAATTGATACGTGAAGGGGAAGAGATGCTTATTGATTATAATTTGAATCACATAGATACAAGAAAAGATTTTATTATGGGGGTGCATGTACGCACTATGCACCATTTAAACCAACTTCCAATCAATGACTTCCAACACACCATTTTATATTTAAGTTTTTTTCTAAAAATTTAATTTTTAAATCTTTGTCCCAGGGCCACATGGAGCAATCACGTAGAAGGGACAATGTTGATACTCCCGGATCTTCTACCTAATAGGTAAACCTCATTGTAATTGTACAAATTAGATAGAAGCAAAATTTTATTTTACTATGTTCTTATCTTGACTATTTTGGAGTAATTTTGAACATGCTAATAATATTGTTGTCATAGATAGATGATCAGAGAAAGGGAAAGAAACCTGCAGTCCCTTATGAGGACATCTTTGATGAGGACCCATTGTTTGTTGATTTTGCACAATTCGATGACCCTATCAGTGTGATTAAATAGTGTCTGTAATTAATTACAAATGAATTTTTTTATTTGTCATCCATATACCATCAAAATCTTGAGTCACAAGAGAGGGTGAACGAATTGATGCACTAAAGAGAAAACTTGAGAGTAAGTATTAATAAAAAGTTTAATTATAAGAAAAGTTCAATAATAGTTTTTATTTTATACTCTTTTATGTCATTAACTAAAATACAGACATGTTTTTTTTACATATTTTTGCATGATTTTAACCTCATGGCCATGATGACAATATTGTAGGTGGTTATGATAGATCACATGTTCTATCCCCCACTTGTGTTTTCCACTAAATATATAAGAATGATCATAATCAATGACAATATGCTCTAACAATATATTTTATTTTATTCTCTAACAATCTTGTCCATGATAGTCCATGCTTTTTTATGCTCTAACAATCTTATTCTTCAACTCATGTCAATGATCCTATGCCAAAATAACCTCAGATGAGGACAATCGTAAATGTACTACTGATTGCAATGTTGGAAATACACAACATGCAGACACCCGCTAATGCACCACCTATTGGTACGTAGATCCCTCTTTTTATGTCTCTTTTATTATGTATTTATTTCCCTTGAAGTATTCTTTCTTGGGGGTATTTCATAATGGATTCATTTTATGCAGTAGGAGATGTAGTACATGATGATGCAACGCCATTTCCTAGATGTACCCGCATTGCTAGTATGAGAATGGTGAAGGGCTGCATATTTCTCGTGAGCTATGAAGAAATGGTTCCCTTAAAAGTAGCGAAGGTTCCAGGTACTTTAAAGTTATTATAATATAAAGTGTAATAGTAATTTACTTATTGACCACTCTTTTTCGACTAATGATCCAATGATTTTTTTGCAGGGAATGATGTTTTTTATAGAAAACTTAATAATGAGTGTTTGTGGATATTCGGGTCCACCATAGGTAAATGGTGGAACATCATATCCAAACTAAAACCGTAATCTACTATTTTGATTTTATATAATTGGTATAATAGTTTTCCTTTGATCCATATCTTGAACTATATTAAAGGTAGCTTCACTTTATTTATGAATCTATCAAGTTTTTTTTTCTTAAAAGGTGGAATAACCAAGATAAAAAGTTAAAGAATGATCTCATAGAGAATATGACCAAGTTGTTTGGAGCTCACACATTCGAGAAAAATAGGATCCTTGAGAAAGATGGGTTATGTATGAAGTATTTGAGAGACTAGTACAAGACAAAATTAGAGAATAAATTGAAGTATGAGCGTCCCCCCTCATTTCCAAGGGTGAGTGGTAGAATCTAATTTTGGATGCAAAGGAGAGAATTGAAAGGAAAAAAGGAAATACACCACCAGATGCTAGAAGAAGGTATGTGATACTGTTAAGAATGTAATTATGTACTAATTAATATTTATATTTATATGGTCTAACATATTTCAAAATTTTCATTGACTAAGTTACACATCAAAGGAAACCAAGGCAAGACTAGAAAATCACGAGCAACACAAGCTCGACTCTAGTGGTTATTCAAAACTTTCCGCATGAGTTGTAAGTATTAGTAAATGAAAAATCATACCAAAATATCTATAAATTGCAAAAATTTTGTTTTGATGAAATAATGCAAGAAAAATTCATGTATCAAGAAAAAATGCAAGGATTTGAGTTCAGTAAATCACTTGTAGAAGATGACAGGACCAGAGAATTGGCTTCCAGCAAGGCTATAGAGTTGTGGCTGAATGACTATTAGGATTGAGTGCACAAGGTTCTACTGATGGATCCATCATAGAGGTAATTAAGATAAATGATTAATTAGTCTAACAATTAGTATATTTTATGTTAAGTTTCAACATAAAGTGACTATACTTGTTTTAAATAAGCAAGCAATGATAACAATGCACATGACATTGGAATGAAATCTGTTAATCTTGGAATACAACCTGCACATGATGAAGTTCTAGATGTGCATACTAGTAGTGCAAGAATTTATTTTCCATTAATTTTTTTAATGTAATTATTAATACAATTAAACATCTTAAATTCAGATTGGTGTATTAATTAATGTAACCCTTTTTGTTAATATTTTAGAGCATGTCGTCGGTCGTGACCAAGTGGAGCATGACCTAAGTACACAAAATAAGGAACATGATGTTCTCCCATCAGGTAAAGAGGACCACTCTTATTTATTTAAATGAATTTAATTACAATTGGTTTATTGATTAATGTAACCTTTCATATTTCAACTCCAGAGGCTGTTCAACATGCCGAGGTTGAGGAAAGACAAAATGACACAGAAGATGATGTGGCCCCATTAGGTAAAGAGTGCCACAATTATGTTCTTTAAATTAATGAAATACTTGTAAAAATAATAAAAATATATTTTGAATTTAACCCATTTCTTTATTTTTGCAGATGACCCCCCTTTGCATCAACGTCTTTGTCCTCAATATACAACTAGGCATACATTGAGATCATGACTAGAGTGTAGAATAAATTAAGAGAGGGTAAATGATGAAGAAAATGACGCTCCACTTAGTATTTAGATAGCTTTGAAAAAAAACTAAAAAAGAAATGATTGTAATCTACCTTATTTGATAATGACTGAATTTTTATGTGTTAATGGATGTATTTATGTGCTAATGAATGTTCATGAATTATAAGTGTTAATGAATATTGATGAATGTTGCATGTTGATGAATGTTAATGAATGTTATGTGTTAATGAATGTTATGTGTTAATGATTGTCATGTTATAATGAATGAATGAATGCTATATTTTATTAATGGATGAAAGAATGAATAAATGTTAGATGTTAACAGGGAATGTAGAGTGATGTTAGGGGGGCAGAGGGGCCATTTGAGCTTCCACCTTCATGTGGTTGGCCCTGTTAAGTAGAGAATATTAAACTATTCTTGAAACAAAGCATAGCTCAATAAGATAACACACTTTTCTCAATAATTAAATTAGTCACTCCAATCCTAGATCACTTATTATCAGTAGGGGTTAATGGAACAATATCCTAATGCCCCCTTTGATGGAACCTTGGTGTAGAGGGATAGTGGACCCACACGTCTAGAATCTATTGTTCAACATTATTAAAAATTACTATGTTGGTCTTTGTGGACTTGAAATAATCATTCATTTTGATAAAGAATATTGATGTAGATCCCTTTGTAACCCTTCAAGTAACCTAAATTGACTCAAGGGATTCAAAAAAATATTGGTACTCCCTTAAGGAATCAGGCTCAATACAAAGGTTTCAACAGAAGGTTCTGACTTTTGGTAACCAAGACAACATACTTTTGAACAAGCTCATTCCCATTGAGCACTATCCTTCAACACACGGTCCTTGATTGGAACAAAACCTCTGGAATTTGACTTCCCCAATTCCCATCCACATGTAAGACCTCTTGTACTTGTATTGGATAAGAAGAAATCTTATAACTTCCTCAATAATTTAACTCTCAAATAACTCACCATTATCTGTTCCTTAGGATAGTCAATCTACGACTTGATAAGACAGTCACATCAAACATCCTCGAAACATTATGTCCCTTCACCCCTAACCATTGAGACATGTCTATATCCTCCTAGACTCCTTAGGCTCTTTCCACACATCCCCTTATCCATTTGACTCATGAAACTCAACTTCTGAAAAAAAAAATGACTTACTAAGTCACTCTCCTACTGTGACCTTCATTTCCAAATATCTACAACTTTGGTTATTGAGACATGTCCTTGGACTCACTATCTATGATATTTTGACTTATTTTCATAAGCATTCCAGCCTCATAGTTTGCTTGTGCCTTTACCTTTGCAATCTCATATAGATTTGTAAACTCATCATCAAAGGTTCTCATCAATTTCTTTGCTTTCTCCAGAGGGTTTGCATCTGCAATCTATGTGGTTACAACTCCTTATAACTTATCAATTAAGTCCTTCAGACAACCTTCAAGATTCTTTACCTTCTTGTTTTTACCAATAATTTTATTCAGGGAAGTGATCAATTCTAACTGATCAACATCATCAACTTCCTTGCCTAAATCTTCAAATAAAGATCCAATTTCTTTCTTCTTTTTAGTCTTAGGAGTAAGACTGATGTCTTCGTTTGTAGGAAGGGGTACTTCAACCTTAGTTTCTTTAGGTTCTTCAGTCATAGATTGGGTTTGTTCAGTTCTATCTAGTTCATCAAGAGCTGAATTGTCAACAATGTTCTCTAAGTTCTAAAATACATTTTCTTCAGTGTCCAAAGTAATCTTTGTACCTTCAACATTCATAGATTCTTCTTCAATATTTATAGTAGGTGGAGAGGGAATATCCTCCTATTCTACTTCTCTCTTTTGCTCTTCTGCAACTGAAGTCTCTCCAACAATTTCTGCCATAACTTTAATTATTGCTTGCTCTATTTCTATTCTCACTTGCTCATACTATCCTACCATGATTTGAATGGTTCTCCTCTTAGTCCTCAAAAGAGTGCCAAGGGACTTTAAAATCTATTTAAGATGCTCATCATCTTTCACAACACATAGTTTCTTCACCATATTTTCTCTCATAGTTTTATCTTCTTCTTGTGCTCTCATTTTCTTGTTAACAAGCTTCTTGAATAGGTCATCAGGAATTTTGCCTTGAATAGTATCAAACTTCTTGTTAGCTAGAATCATGTACTTAACAACAAAATTTTCAAGATTCAATCTCTCAGAATAGTCATAAAGGTCATAGTACTTATTCATCTTAGTGAAGTTTCCATCTTGTATGATTTCTTCATTCACTCTCTCAATTCTGGGTTTCCATGCTTTCTTCTTCATAGTAGCGTCATCATCTTCAATTACTACAATTTTCCTAGGGACCGATGGCACCAAAACTTCTACCTCTTAGCAAGTCCTGTAGCACTTTCCTTCACTCTCTTGCTAGGTGTGGAAGAAGAGGATCTAGTGGATTTCCTTGTTGCTTGATCTTCCACAGGTTCCTCAACTTTCACCTTTACTTGTGTAGGTTCATGCTCAACTACACTTGATGACAAGGGAGGTACAGACAAGATTTCTTTTTGCTCAATACCTCTGATTGCCACTACTGTCTTCTTTGCAATATCAAACTCATGCTCTATCATGCTAGAATCCTTTAATATTTTCTTTATAGTGTTGTCCATTCTCTTCTTAGACTATTTTTCTTCCATTATAGCTTTTGCAAGGTTGAAGTTTTCTTCAAATGTTCCAAATCTCTTGCACTGGGTGTCCAATTTACTCTTAAGTAACCTGCCAACATATCCTTCTATCTCTACCTTAGATATCTCATAGCCAAGAGGGTCTATGAACTCAATTCTAGGTTCCAATGCTTCAATAAATCTTTGCAGGCTGCAGAATTGAAATATGATATAAATGAAAAATAGGCTTATGCACTTGTGAAGGCAATCAAGGCTTTTATATGTTACTTGATGGGAGCAGTTGTGATTGCGTTTGTGCCAAGTGCAGCTGTGAAGGACATTTTCTCACAGCAAGAGGTGTCTGGAAGAAGATGCAGATGGATCAATAGGATCTAGGAATTCAATGTTGAGATCCAGATCACTAAATTGGTTAGAGGTCAAGGATTGGCAAAGATGGTGGCCCAATCCAATCTAGATGCAAACCACGTAAATCATTCTGAAATTGATTATACATGTGATATGGATGATTGTATTTGGTATCAGGATATTATTTACTATTTGAGAAACATGAGGTGTCCATATAGTATGAATGATAATCAAAAGAGGACATTGAAGTTACAGGCCATTAAGTATGTAATTGTGAAATGTAAGTTGTATAGAAAAAATCTAGATTGCATATTATTGAAATGTGTAGATGAGGATCAAGCTAATGTGTTGTTGAAGGAGATGCATGAGGGAGTTTGTGGTGGACATTATATGGGTAAAACAACTGCTCATAAGATCTTGAGAGCAGGATTTTGGTGGCCCACAATCTTCAAAGATGCAGAATAGTTGGTAAGGAGATGTGATGCTTGTCAAAGGTTCTCTGGTAAGCTTAAGTTTTCAGGTAATGTACCATTAAAACCAGTAGAAGTTCAGGCTCCTTTCCAGCAATGGGGAATTGATTTCATAGGGGAGATACCAAACAAGTCAAGTGGAGGACATTCATGGATCTTAGTTGCCACTGATTATTTTACAAAGTGGGTAGAAGCTATACCTACAAGGAATGAAACTAGTAGGGTGGTAATTGATTTCCTGATGAATAATATTATTACGAGGTTTGGGTGCCCTAAGAGGATAGTGAGTGATAATGCTATGTGCTTCAGATCTACCGAATATAAGGACTTTTGCAAAGGTTTGGGAATTCAGATTTCTAATTCCTCACCTTATCATCCACAAGGAAATGGTCAGGCAGAATCTACTAATAAGGGCTTGATTAAAATCTTGAAGAGAATTTTGGAGAAGAATAAGAGGGCATGGAATTCAAAGCTGCCATTAGCGCTATGGGCTGATAGGGTAACTGTGAAGAGGGCAATTGGTTGTGCACCATTTGACCCAGTGTATGGAATTCATGCTAGAATGCCTCAGAATAATTTGTTGGAGATGTACAAGTTTGTGCAGTTGTATGATGATGACATTGATGATGAGATGCAGTTGAGAATTGAGGACCTCATTAGGTTGGATGAAACTAGAAGAGAATCAGTTGCAAGGAATGCCAAATTGCAGTTGCAGGTTAAGAATTTATATGATAAAAAGACTGTTGACAGAAGGTTTGAGCTTGGTGATTTGGTGTTAGTTTGGAATGCCAGATTGGAGGATAAGGGGAAACATGGTAAATTTAATCACATCTGGTTAGGGCCATAACTGATTCATGAGAAATGGGGCCAAGATTCTTACATCATCAACGATTCTAATGGTGTTATTCAGGAGTTGCTAGTTCATGGACAATTCTTGAAGTAGTACTTCATTTGAAGTACTCTATTTTCCATGAACAGTAGTTAGGGTTGTATATCTTGTAAATTCTTGTAAATAGGTTGCTTGCCCCTACCCTGTTTTGCCTTGGTCTGTCAAGTTTCCGGTCCTGTTGCTTGTCTTGCCTTGCTTGTTCCTTGCTCTCTACAATTTTGTCCTGTGGGATGGTCTACTTTTACCAGTGATTCTAAGTTCTTGCCATGCCTGCAGGAGGCATGCATCCCCAACTAGAGCCACTGTTAGGCCTTTTTTCTATCATTGCAAAATCTTGTGAAGTTGGCCTGTTCCATGCAATGTTTTTTTTTTGCTGTCCTGTTGTACCTACAATCTCAGTCTTGACTTGCGATGAGAATCCTTAGTGTTTCATGGTGTGCATGTCCTACCTCGTGCTCTTTAGTGTTGTCAGGTCCACTTGCTCTGGTCCATGTCGCGTCTTGCTGAATCATAAAATCCAAAAAGTTATTCAAATTCTAGGGTCTGCTAGAAATATTGTCAAAATCTTCCACAGTGTCGAAAACCCACAGTGTTTTCAAAAATCCATGATGTTTTCGATCTTTGACCGATAACCTACGTTGTTTTTGACCCTTTGTCTTCCAGCTTTGTGTGCTTATCTGTTGACGTGTCAGAAATTCTGTGTGTTTTCGATCCTCTTTCATTGAAAACATTGTGTGTTTTCGACCTCACACTAGTTACCTATTTGCTGGTGTTCCCTCAACTGCGCAAGTTTGACATGGGTGGTGGGTCCAGGCTCTTCCTAATTGGCTATCGCATGGGCACATGTCAGACTTTTCTGACATGCGATCATGCGACGGCTTGCCACCTAGCCGTGCGGGTCCCAGTTTCTATTCAGCTGCCTAGTAGTTTTCTTTGCTTTAGTGCATAGGTACGACGGATGGTGGAGCCCAGTCCTTCAAAGTTCCTTGTCGCTGATTCTCCAAGTCTCCAGGTGGTTACATCTTCTATCCAGTGACTCGGCAATTGTTAGTCACGTGATCTTTGAAAGATTGGCAGTTATCTGCTAACATCCAGTGACTTGCGAATGGTTAGTCATGTAGTCACTGAGTGCTTGGCAGTTTGTCTCTTCTTATGCTTCCAGCATAGTTAAAGTTTAGACAGGATCGATGGTTGCCACAAGTTCGCATGGTGAAGATGCATGAGGTTTATTTCTTGTGCTTTCGCAAAAACCGTCTGATCCTCCAAAAGGGTAAGGCTTCTTTGGCAGTGGTCCCAGAGGTGATGATGTGGCAGCTTGTGATTGGCTATCGCATGATCACATAGCCTAATTTTTGGCTATGTGATCATACGACCGCTTGCCATGTGTCCATGGCAGTGTGGTGACGGTTGCGGCGGCGGTTTGGGTGATCTGAGTTGGTGGGTTTTCATTCATCTGCATGATGATGAGTTGGTTTATGTCAGAGGTGCCCACGTTGAAAGCTTTTAATCTAACAGTCGGCGTATGATCTCAAGGAATATTCCAAGCCTTTGAGATCATGCGCCATTTGTCAAATTTTATTCCATTTTGCCAGGTTGCTTGTTGTGCTCAGTGGGACCGTCTGCCATGTGGAGCTTAGTTGCTGTGTTCCTATTGGTCAACATGGATGTGCTTAGAAGTGGGGCCATTGTCAGAAGAGTTTGTGATGAGGATAGATCTAACGGTCAGCATAAGTTCTCATGCGATTTGTTAGAGCCATGAGATCTTACGCCAACCATTCATTTCAAAGGCTTAAGGAAAGTGGGTCCTGGGTCAGTATGATCAGGTGTGAACTACAAATGAAATGGTGACATGTGGCATCTGGCAGGCCCAAGTGCAGTCTAGTGTTTGGCGGAGTGGATAAAGAAGTTAACGGTGCCGACAAATTTAATGTGTTCGCACATTCGTGAGAAGAAAGGGAGATTTTCTAGTTTGTCTGGTGATTGTGCGAATGGTAGTCAAGAAGTCGCTAAGTGTTTAGCGAAGGCATGAAATGTTTAGCGAATTGGTGAAGGGCCTTTGTCACTAGTTCACTAAGTCTGGTGGGGCCACTTTTAGAGGAAAATCATAAACCCGCGAAAGAAATTGATCGGACGGCTGTGTTTTAAAGCTGGTCTCAATTTAAATGTGGGTTGTCGTTTCTCTGTAGGTGCCATAGAAGTGGCTGTTGGTATTCAAATTCAAATTTTCTGAGGGTTTGCAATGACAAGAAGGACTAGTTTTAAATGTTTTAGTGGCTTGATTGGATTTGTTTGGTGTTGCGGTGTGGTCCAGCGGCTATGTGGCTTAATTGCAGAAGTTGATTTGGTACCTAGTGAAGGACTTTCTTGGCTTGAGGTGTATTTGTAGTAAATTTTGTGACCGTTTCTAGCAGGTTGGGTGGTTGAGACCCTAACCCTAGCTGTCTGAAGCTTGTTGCATCCGATCTTGAGGATCCCAAGGTAGCTAGTGGTATAAGTTGCAGAATTTTGGATTTTACAAGGGTTCCAAAATCTTATTGCTTTTGGTCCCTGGTTTTTGACTATAATACATTGATAGAGGTTTGATTTGGTGTCTTTTTCTCAGCTTTGTATCATACTAATTGTATGCTGATCCTGATTGTGTTAAGGAGAACATTCTTGAATCCTAATCTTGTATCTTATGTATGTCTTCTTGCTTGTCTCTGAGCTCATATATGTTAATGTCACAAAGTGTGTTAATGTATGGTAAACAAAGAGTATTTTGAATTCATCTCTGAGTTTCTAACAAAGTTAGGATTAAAGCCTTTTAGGTGAATTCAATGAGTTTGCAGCTAGGTGTAGAATTTGATGTCCTTGTGCTTGAGGGAAAGGGGTAATAGGCAAAGCACTTACTCTGGTTTCCATTGTGTTTGACTTAAGGTATTTAGTTGAAGTATACGGTTGGCTGACTCTTAGCCCTAGGATAAGGCACTGGTCCCTTGTCTTGAAGTCATGGTTAACAACCACACAAACATAAACATTCATTTGATAAACCTTTTATAGACTTGTGTTGAGCATTGTGTGCATCATTTTGAGACTCCTTTGAAGAAGTGAGTCAAGGGTACACCCACCTGAGCATTGAAGCCCAAAGTGAAGAAGGATCCTTTGATCCTTGTCAGTTGGTCCTCTTCCTTGTGGCCTTTGGAGTGGTGATAGAGTTAGGATTTTATTTATATTATCCATCAAAGTGTAAATCTGCAAGTTGAAGATCAAAGGGAATAATAATCCACAACCAACAGAAAGATATATGTAATTGACAACTATACTTTGTCTAAATCAGATCTTTGAAATACTAAATGAATATCACCTTTGTGTGTAGTAATTTTTTCTCTGATCTGCTCGGTAGCCTTCAACGTTTCTGAATAAACTAAATATACTGATAACTATCCTGTTATGCAAACCTTGTCTATATTCTGATGTCTTGAAGGTGGCTACTGCTTCAAGATCTCTTTCTTCCTTCATCCTCTCATCCACACTTATGTCTCCTTGTTATCAAAATAGCAACAATTACAAATATATAGCAAACTGCTATGATTTACATGACCTAATTAGGTTTATATCATCTTAGGAAAACCTAAGATCTATGGTGTACAAAAATAACCTAGATCTATCTTTACATAGGAATCATCATTACATTTAATGATTACATCCATAATAGATAATCCTTGATCTTGGTAAAATGTTTTGTGAATCCATGTAACCATTTACATAGGTAGATGTGCCATTACTGATGACTATGTCATTTCCTAGATTGCTTGATAAACACAACCAATTATGTTCAATGAATATACTGGTGTTCGATGTCCAGTCTGCTCGGTGTTTACTGATGCTCAGTACTTAATTTACACTGATGATTGGTAAAACTGCTCTGGTGCCCAATTAACATTGTTTCCATTTAGCTCTCGGTACTGCCTTGTGAATACTCAGTATGAAGGCTTGTTATGATTAACCGACTGACATATTGTAGCTTGAATTTCTTCCTTTTACTGACTGATTAGCATAGATAACCGATTGATCCAATTTGATACTAATGACAACATATAATGCTCAAATAGAGATAACATATAAAATAAAATTTGGTTCAATTTACAGCCCTCCATAATTAGTTTAGACATATTTTTCATGCACCTAGTTTAGGGGGCTTGCGTAATTCTGCATTGTGCACCTAATCAAAAAATTTGAAATGACCTACTTTATGGACCTAGTTTTCATACCCTATTGATGAAAATTACAATCTAATTATTCCACTTAATTATAAACATGAAAAATACCCATTTTCTATAGTTTTAGACCCTAGTGAGTTCATTTGACTAGTTTTCCCAACCAATTTCAAATCCCATTTATTTAATTTTACTGATTGTGAAATGCAAAAGTTACTAAAAGGACAACTTTGTGGGCTAATAAAAATTAACTAGATGACTATTAGAACAAGTTGGTTATATTATTGTATTGATTGTATGTGAATGAAACCATGCCCAAGATTTCATATCATAAAGTGTTCATTTGATGAGTTTGTGAAGTCAAATCTATATGCAACTTATTCAGTTTTCCTACACATTTAGTGGTACATCAACAATGTTTCTATGTTGAGGATGTCATATTTTGAAACATATTAGTTTTAAAGAGGTTCTAGGTGATATTTAATAGTGATGGTATCTTCTTGTGCCAACTTGCTGAGCTTTAGCCTTCCAAGACCCCATCTAGTATTTTTAATGAACCAATATGAAATGCAATTTTCTATGTTTTGAACTTGAATGTACAGGACGTTGTGAAAAGGGGCATGATTGGCTAGAAATAACTTGTAATTTTACAAGAATATGGAATTTTCTTCTGGCACACATGTTCCTTTCACTTAAATGGTCAAGTCTTATTAGTGGTCATTCCTAAAGGGGCCATTTGATATTTCTATCAGAGGCTTATAAGTGAATTTTGAGTTTTCTTCTAGCATGTTCAGTCACATATAAATGCAATTGGTGACTTTGGGGATTAAAATATTTCACCCTGGCTATAGTCAAGGGATGCTTCTTGGAGGGTGAATATTTGTGTGATTAGTTGTGTGCTCACAAACTCCCAGGATTCAGTAATGGTGTTGGGTCAATTTTTAGAGGTTCTTTGCTCATTTTGGCAACTTTGCACAATAGTTTGAAGTCAAGTATTTAATGACCAGAGAATGTGCAAAATCAATTTAGAGGTACGATAAAGTTGTCCAAATGGGTTCTTGGAGAAAATAGCCAGAGGAATTGTGACAGTGATGAATATTTGCAACAATGTATGGACATTGATCATGCCATGGAAGCACAACCAAGAATTCCTCAATAAATTGAGGTCTTATAAAATGGCTTGACTACAGGTGATGAAAAGGGAATGGAATTTCATGTGAGCATAGAGAGTGGGGGATTTTGTAAGATATTCATGTTAGAAATGCTTTGGTAGATGTATATGCAAAATGTGGAAGGAAACGTGCATACAAATATTGGACAAAGGGCTTCATAGAAATGTGGTCTCTAAATGCCATGGCTGTAGGGCTTAACAATGTTGCCACAGTCAGTTTGTGATTGTTATTAGATAATTTAAGAGTTAGTTATTTGGTTGTAGTTGATTTTGAGGAGTTTAGGAGTCTATATCATTAGGATCCATGTGAGTGAAAGAGACCATATGGATTTGGTGTGTAAAGAACCATTCCCAATGGTTTTCATTTAATAAACAACAAGAATTTTCTTTCAAATTGTATTTTACCACAGGGACACAGTCACTATACCTGTGATCTTGAATGGATTTTTTATTGCAAATCTGATAGGATACAAATGTAGAATTATTGATTGGTATTTTATTTACATGATCATACATTTATTGCAGTGTTTCAATCAGTGTTAAGACCAAGATATTTACTAGTGTCCCTGATTGAGTATGTGTTTGTAAATGCAATAAGTGATTTGGGATTGAAGTCTCTATATTGGATTGACTCTCCCTCCCATGTGATCATTGTGATTGGTGGGAGAGGGTTTAAAAGATGTATATTTTCCTTGTAGATAATATTTTACATACATTTCATGATTGCATATCCTAAGTTTTTCATAATCATTTCAAAAACCTCAAAATCCAAAAAAAGAATTGTCTTTTGCATAATCAATTCAAAAAATCCATAAATATAGTCAGTTTCTTGCATTTCCTAAGTTGCATTAATCCTTGCATTTCAAACTTTTTCAAAAATCTAAAACAATTTGCACTTTTCATATCCTAAGTTGCCTATCATTTCAAAAACCCTCAAAATCCTAAAAAAAAGTGCATTTTGCATACACCTCATATATCCTTAGGTGCATTTAGACATCATTCTGATTGTAACAAGGTCTCAAGCTTCTAAAAGGCAACAAAGTTCATACCAGTCATCATGTTGAAGGAATGCCTTGTGGAATGTGTTGTTTCCTGAAAAGGATTTTACACTCAGAGAGACATCAGTATAACTAAGACATATTTTGGGGAGGGGTTAGTTCAAAATATGGGGAGATATGTAGGTAACTTGACCAACTATAGGGACAAGACTACCCTCTGCATTTCTCGCTCTGCAAAACCAAGGCAAGTGCACCTAATCAAGTGAATATAACACTATTTAAAATAGAAAATTTGGATTGAAAAAGAAGATAGATAGCAAGAAAGTACTAAATGATAACTAGTCATTCATTGACTCTCTATTTCTATGATGAACAAATGGCCCTATAACCTCAATATTTTGAAAGACTTTAAAATTGGTTATGATTTAAATTTGAGGGACATAAGAAGACCATATCAAACACATATTATTGCAAAATATACCTACTTCTAACCAGTGCCTTATCCATTGGGAAAAATATCTAATGTACTGCAAAATACATAATCCAACTACTATTCTTCATTATAGATCCAATCCATTCACACAAATACTCCAAACCCACACTACTTATAGAAATCCCTATGCAAACCTAATGAATCTATGTTTCATCCAAATATTTTTAACTTGACCTTGGATCAAAGTAGAGTAACAACACATACATGGGTAAACACCATGCAATTGACCAGAAAATCCAAAACTCAAGAAATAAACACAAAAGGAGAGAAATGGATCAAGATATTTGTATATGTTTGAGGATTCATGCCTTTGTATACACTTTGCTTCAAGATTAAAAACCACTTCAATAATATGCAAAAGATCAGAAGTTTTCCTTTGATATAATAATATTGTCTAATACAAAAATCTATTACACCCTAGACTGAGAGAAAATCATCAACCAGTATTATGAAACCAAGGAGAGACTAGACCTAGACCTCCCACTTAGCCAAAAGATGACCCTCCTAAATGATCTTGGAAATCCATATAAAGGACTACAACAAGCTTGGGATCATTTAGGGAAAAATTAGGTTTCCCCACCATTCACAATAACCAGATACAATAAGAAATAAAAGAAGACAAGACAGCCTGAAAACCTAGGAAGGATCAGATCCAATCTGATTATACAATATTTGGGTTTCATAATCATAGGCCAATTGCAGTTACAAATTAAAAGCTTCTTTTTGTAGACAAAAGTTTAATGCCAGAACCACCCTAGCAATCTTGCATGTACATGACATGTAAATTCTAACAACCATCAAACCCTAGCTACCCCTCACAAAGTACAAGTCCTCTCCATTAACCTTGGCATGGCACTTTAGGAAAGAAAATCAGTTTGTGATAGATACTGTAATGCCCCGCCAAGGAACCCAGAAGATCTTAACCTAACAAGCAACTAAGTTTGCAGAATATATTTTTTTTTTTAAAGTTAACATACATGATAAACATCAATGCGGAAGCAATTACCATTAACTCATAAAATGTAAACAACCAACATAGGTTACAACTCTCAAGGGTTCCTTGACAATGATTACTTAACATAAACTAATAATATAGATAAGGTACAATTACGAAAATCATATAAGCAAATGAAAGATAAAACAACATCACCTAGAAGATAACATAATTACATTTGGTACCATAAGGTAACCATAATAACCTACATCCATTGCACATGTCGTAGGGTATGTAATATAATAATAAAAAAGAAGCACACATGATATCTCTGAAGAACTGATACAAAGATACAAGATCACAAGAAAGAAGATCATGAAGAAGAACACTTCTCCAACAATGAAGATCAAGAAGAAAAAATTGCTACAGGGGTCATCCAGCACTGGTGCACGAACGTCAGAATCTCAAATGGTAAAAGAACCACTACCACCCGACCTCGTGAACCAAAAAGGTCCACTCCCACCATGCTAAGGAGACAACAACATATTGCACTTGGATAACAAACATCAAACAGATCAAGCTAAGGAAAGGATCCTGAAAGCTCTCTAACTCAAGGTAATAAGTAATAATGCCATGAAAGACTCACTATTCTAGAGGCAATCGACACATGTAGGATAACTAGACTATGCATAGGAAGGTGTCATCATGTATGTCTAACCCTTGAGTCTCGTCCTGGTAATCTTGCTGGATCCCGGCACTCAAGTGACCATACATGGTATCAATGACCTCTCATACTAAAAAAGTCATCAACTATGCCAACTCATCCCTTAAAAGGGGGCTAGTCATCTTCTCAACACCATCTTAGTCTGTACTAGCACTAACACCTAGGTGAGGACCATACCTTATTAGGTTCATTTTAATAAAACTCTCAATGTTATATTTTTTGATTAAGATACTTAACAATAAGTGATCTTGGTAGCCACTTGTGGGCCCCGACACTTATTGCAAGCCACCTCCTACTACATATCTAGGTAAACTACCCTAGGCTCACAGATCTCTCCTAGATCTAATCAGGTATACAACTACATAACCTCGTATCCATATTCACACAAAAGAGCTAGCTATGGTTACAGAGATACCACAAACAAGTACAATATATCATGAGCCCAATGGTCAAACAGGAGTGATAATCAGATAGAGTACACACACACCAAAACATAGCTGAAATAAAACATTTGACACATACCCTAGCCTCTGTATCCTACTAGGTCTTCTAGTACCCGATAACCCATAGCGTAAAAGAAGACATGAAGAATACAACACTCACGCCATTTCAAACTGAAATAAAACTATGATCAAATTCACTCTATACTCATCATATTTGGATTCAAGTATATAAATAACAAAGTCTACCAAGAAATTCTGAAAATATACATTCCAATAAAATCATAATGAAAAATGCCCAATTTCAGTATAAATATAACATTTCTAAAAAATCTAGGTTTGCCAAAAGACCCAAGTTTAAACCCTTCATTCTAGGATTGAAATCAAATAAATGACATAATTTAATTCAAATACAAGGTCTAAATTTAATTACCCTACAAGACATTCTTATGTTCAATTGAATAAAATATTAAATCAAAATTACAAGGAAGAACTATATAAGGTATCAGCACAATTTCCCCTTTTAAACACATACATAAAAAAAATCGTACATAAATAAAAGATTAAATTGACATAGTCTAAGCCCAACACTTATATGAAAATTAATTAAACTAATTAATCCAAATTTACTCATAATTCAAACTTTAATTTGCAAATTAATTAAACCATGATTCAAATATAATACAAATTTCATGTATTAAAATAAAACCAAATTATTAAATAAATTAAATATAAATTAAATAACTTATATATTAAAATTAATATAAATTAAATAATTCATAAATTAATTATAATATAAATTAAACATATTATAACTTAAATATATTAACAAAATACATATATTAAATAAAAATAAAACATAATATAATTTCCCATTTATAAGAAAAAAATTTAATAAGAAAAAAAAAAACAAAAGCAAATATTTTGTTTGGGGGGGGCACGTGGGCCCACGTCCCACTGTCCCCACAGTGCTGGCGTGGCCCTGTGAACAGGTACCATGCATAGCGCTGAGTACTACGCATGGTACCATGTCAGTACCGCCTTGGGGAAGCGCACGGGGAGGTGGGGAAAGCTAGTGGCCCACACTCCCTTTTCAACTTTTCATAATTTTTTTTTTAAACTCTTTTTAATATATAAACAATGCACTTTGCCAATGAATTTTTTTTAAAGCATAAATATTAATAAATTTAAAAAGATATGTTTTTCTATTGAAAAGAACAAACAATATTTTTTATTAAGGCTCTATTTCCGAAAATGAAAGTTAGAGGCTTGTCATTTTTTTTTTCAAAAATGGAAATATTGGATTTTTCAAACACAAGTCCAAATTAATTTTAGATCTAGATTGTCTTTTAATTGCTTGAGATTTATATGTCTATTTGTTCAAATAATTTGTCTTGTAGACTTTTTTTTTAATTGTGGTAATTTATTTTTCCTTACTATCATTTTCATAGAGAATATTTTTACGCAGAATTCATTTTCTCATACCAAAATTGTTTCTTCTAAACAACCCATTTAATAAATTTATTCAAACTATAGAACTAACTATATAGAATTTTATTTTTCATTTTCTAAGAGTTCTAGGATGAATTTTTAATCCAAAATTGGACAGCATAACCCTACTATGCCAAGTTTGTATAAAAATATCAAATAGCATTCCTATGGTTCTTCTAAACCCCAAATTGAAAGCATATACAAAAAATAGATCTATATCTACAAACTGAAACAAACATAAAGAAATTACAGAAATAATTACTTATGAATTCATAGGAAAACTCCACAAATCCCTACCTCAATTCCAATGCTAAATATTGAATAAGAAGGCCTGTAGAATGCTGAAACCCTCAGATCTGACAATAGAAAAGCTCCAACTACATATCTGAATCAGAATGCATACAATCCCCAAATCCAGATGCAAACAAGCTTTACCCAAAAATCCAAACACACACACCAATGCTCAAGAACACAAAGAAAACTTCAAAAATCTCCAATAGCTCTCTCCAAAATTCTCCAAAACCTGATTGAATGCAAATGAATGCAAAATCCCTCTATTTGGAAATCAATTCCACCAATCAAGCAAAACCCTAGATGACTCACAAAGAACTCCTAATCAAACTCTCCCACTTTTGTTGAGAGAAAATACTAATTAATAATTAAAAATAAATATAATTGTGCACAACTCAACTTAGTCTCCTAAAGACAAGTTGTCACCATTTTCAAACAAATCACTTTCAATTATGCACATGTTAAAAATTTAAAATACATATTAAATAAATAAAATACTTAATGCATCATAAAGCATGCAATTAAATATTTAATTATTTAATAATACACACAAACATAATAAAATCTAATCCTCAATAAAATACTCAATTAAATCCAAATAATCAATTATTTGATTTTAATTAAATTTCATTAAACTAAACTTAGGACATAATCAATATTAATTCCCAAATATTCAAATAATCAACTTTAATTTAATTTCCTCAATTAATCATAGGAGCATATTTAATCATTAAATTCAACTATGCACCTAACATTGATAATCATATAAAATAATCTAAACAAACATAATTCAACTATAATCAATAAATTAATAATCACTCACATAACCATAAATCAACTGAAATCATACGAAATATAATCAAACAAAACTAAAACCAAGCAACACTAGAAAGGGATCCACGAACTTTGCCAACCTGACAAATTCGGATAGGGTAGTCAACAAATACTTATCCAACAACTAGGATAAATGGGTTTGGGTTAGGGTTTTGGATCTATGTTATCTCCCCTCTCTTACCATTTGAGATACTATGATAGGGCACACTCATCCTGACAATTCAGGGAAGACGATGCCCAGTACCTACGAACTTGCATACAACACCCGCATGTACAAACATATACAACTATATAACAGACAATGGTAGGGATCGGCCAATCGTGTGGATCTTGCAAGAAAGTAACTATGACTCTGTCCCTCAACCACATCAAGCACATCAAATAAAAATATAAAACAAATCCATCAACCATACACATGCAAGTATGGGGTCAGTAAAATCATACGCTCAATGATTTCCTAACATGTAATCTATCATCCTAGCATAATCATAACATTTATAAAATTGGACTAAGGGTGGGGTACTACAGATACCTAATATCTTGTTCATTAATCATTTCCTGTAACTATCCTTGAAACATATAAAATTTGATTTGGTTCAACATTTATAGCCTAGAGACTCGATTTCTTCCAAAAAACCCTTAAACAATTCAAATAGAATGACTGCAATGGTTAATCAATCAATTTTAAAATGCAGTTGTCGATCCTTCTCTTTCCTGGCACATAGTTTGGTTCATAATTGTCAACAGAACGGTCAACTAAGCTTTGAAAATAACTGGCCACATCGCCTCCATGAAAACCAATCAGGAGCAAGCATGTCATCAATACCTAGCACAGAGGACCCACCCTCTTACCAACTTCATCAGACTGGACATGTGGCAGTAAGTCATGATCTTGCAATCAGTAACTATCATTCATCTTTTCATTGCGGCTTCACGCCCTTAGTTGATTAAAATAAATCTCACGATCCATATCAAACAACATCTCTTGGCACCACTGTAACTATTTCCTCATCTCTACATCTGATTGAATGACTATCACAATCCCGCACTAGATAAAGGTCATGTACTTTCTCATCAAGGCATTACACCCACCGTCAGATTAAATCTAATCTTCATTACCTTTATCTTTAACCATGACAAGTCTCTTAACCTTACTTCATCTGGAGATCACGTGAAAACATGCTTCTCATGATCTATGAACCTTTGTCTTAACTAGAGTGTGATTACAAGAATGAGCGACAAACACATATCTCATGATCTACAAATATTTCCATTGACCCTAGTTAGTTCGTGAGATCTAACAAAAACCCTTGATCTTGTCCGCCATCAACGGTTGTCACTTAATCATTGAATGCATCATGACTTAGCCATTTCATTACGAGTCTAGGAGATAACTTCCGTGCTAGATCACTGAAGGCTAAGAAAAACTGCTAGACATTGGGAGACTTGGAGAAAGCTTGATCGTCAAGTCGCTGGATGAAAACACTTAACTGCCTATGTTTGGAAATTAAGAGATAACCATAAAAACATTTCTCAATCTCTTAATCTTTGGATCATTATACTTAGCTCCTGAACATCCTGAGACTTGGAGAATGAAGGGAAATAACAAGTCATCAGGTTTTGCATTGTATATCGACTAGGTCCAAAATACATAACAATTTTTTTTTAAACATTGGGACTTAGGAATATTAAGGGGCATCATCAGGTTTTTTTAAGTTGAAAGACTTGGCCCCACTCGATGATACATAAGACATGTGCACAAAAGAAGAACTTAAGTGCCCAGAAAAGGTAATGAAGAAATAGAAAAAGATAGGATTCTATGGACTTAGAATTTTTTTTTGAAACCCTAGCAACATGAATACACCCTATTTCCTCATAAACCTTGACAATTTCAATGGATTTTGGAGGATAAGACCATTTTATTTGGATTTTTTTCAATGATTGGAAAATGGGCTAATGTTGGCTTTGTTTGGGGATGAATGCCTCTTGCATGCATAGAAAGAACCTTCGGAATCTTTGGTAGAGAAGACCAACATTAGACAAAAAATTTGGAGGGAAACTTCTCAAAAACTAGAAAACAAACTAGGAATAGGAAGAACATGAAAGAAACACACAATTGAAAAAGAATATTTACAAAAATTACAATATTATTGTTATAATATTTTTCATCATGCAAAATAATAGACAAATAGTAAGGGTGCATTTAGGTTCTTTCATTGAACAATGCTTTTCAGGTTATGTGAATCAACATTTTTGTTATTGCATTCATATCAGATTGATAGATTTTACTCTAAGTATTGATCACATGTCAAAACTTTCAAATTCATAATTGATCATTACATTGTGCATTCATACTGAATGTAATTTACAAATGTTCATTCATACTTCGTATTTCTTATCAATAAGTAGAGTACAAAGTGCAGAATAGAAAGAAGAGATAGGGTATGAGTGAGTCCTCTGCATTGCCTTGAAGAGTCTGCATCTCTGGAGCTGGTTGTCATATTTGGTCCTAGTCATCTAGGTCTTTGCCTGAGTCTGCATCTATCTGGTCCTAAGTCTTTAGGGGTTGTCCTGCATTATGGTTAAGGGTTTGTTAGATCCGACTGGATCTAAGAAATGAAAAAAAGGAAGAAAACATCATACATCATCAAATTCTTTCATAGTTGCATATATTTTTGATATTCAATGCAATAACAAGATGAGCATGCACACAAAGTGAAAAGCAATGTTAAAGGATAGCAATGTCGCATTATGTTAGTGAGCACACCAGTGGTTTAATGGATGCTCAAAATTGACCACTAGGTCATGTTCACTAACCTAATGCGTTAGTTTTGATGTTTTCAAGCTGAACAGAAAGATACATTGTTTAAACAAACTGTGTTATAGTAAAATCAAAGATGCAGATCAAGCTAGTTCCCATGATAAGAATGCTATAGGAAGTGCCGGTGATTGCTAACTTTCAAAGTTCAAATTACAAATGATGCTGCATAAATACTGGTTATATGTCCTTACTGTTTCAAAAGTACATTTTCAAGCTATGAACATATTTGTTGCTGAATATAAAAGAGTGCTTCAAGATTATGCCATAATTGATAAAATGTTTATAGTTTATTTTTACTAGGTGTCATGAACCTGTGTTCAAACCTCAGTTATTAACATTTTGATATTTTTGAGTGTCACGAGCCCATGCTCGAACTTCATTAATAGTGAACAAACATTTTCATCTTGTTGTACTTATCATATTAAGTGTAGATTCAACATCAATGAGAATTGTATATAGTGGACAAAGCTACAAGAGCAAGCTGAACAAAAAGTGTAAAATATGTATAAACTGGAACAGAGTATGTATAGCTGACAGTTGAACATCATAAAGGAGAAAGCTACTTATTTTTTGTGGAATGAGTAATAGTAAAATACTATGATCGCAGTTTGTGTACAAATTGTAGAAAGATTTTAAATCAATTTCTAGTTACTCTCTATTTTGTATAGAGTATTTACAGCAAGGATAGTCAGATAGAAATTTTTCATCTGTTATGTTTACAATTCCCTGTCAGAGCTGTTTGGTTTTCATTTTTATCACAGTGATATGTTGAGCAAAAAACTAGATTTAATGAAGTTTCTATAGACAATAATTTAAAAGTTCATGCCAGTGTGTTGAATGGATATGTGTGTGAAGCAAGCTTCATGAATAACAGAGAATGTTCAGCACTCAAAGGTTTTAACATGATAATTAAGTATAAGCTGCTAGTTTTCATTGTACAATATCAATGAGCTCTCAAAGCCGAATCATTTTTAGTTACTTGACAAGTTTTCTTTTTAAAAATTCCAAATCAAATGTTAAGCATCTATTCACAGCCGTGAGTAAGAAATGACAACAGTTTTTCAACCTGTGAGTTCCAAATTAGGAAGCTCAAGTTCTTACTAGAATCATTGTTACAAGCTCAAGCATATAAGTGAGTAGGGTCTCTACCAAATATAAGCTATAGAATGTAATCATAGGATGTAGTCATGGCTTTATTTTCAAATAAAATGGTTACATCAGTCATAAAGCCGTGACTGCAATCAATCATAGTTTGAGTTCGTTGTTCTCAGCTTGAAGAAAGAAATAAAACAAAACATTATATCTGTGACTCTCAGCAAAGTGGAGCTTATAGCTTTCAGATAGAAGCATACTACAAATGATAAAGAGATCACTTATTATTGTATAGAATAAACTTGGAAATTGTGACTTGAAGAAACAAAGAAGAGGGAATCTAAGCAAAGTGAAGTTTACGGCTGTCTAATGAAAACAAAAGATGAGACAGATACCAGTCACAACTGCGGCTTGCATGCATAGCCCATGCTTTGAAGACATATTTGAATAAAACAATTTCCTAATCAATTAACAAAGAGGTCAAATAAATAAAATTACGGTTTGGTCAAGCTTAAGTTTGTCTCAATGCCGAGTTCTCCAGTTTGAGATATGCATCAGTCAATAATGGCCAAAGATCTCTAGTGCAATAGGGAGTTTGAAATAACTTACAATTCACTGATGAAAAGATAGAGAACAAACACAAATGCCGAGTTCTTTCAAAGATGCAAGACAAAGTAAGTAGCAGATGAAGTCTCAACTCCAAAACTAGTTGAAGATCATCATAGTAAAGCTGAGTTCCTTCATAGTTACAGGAGAGCTTAGGGTTTCATTTCCCTGAGTTTTCTTCGAGAAGCTTCAAGAGAACAAACAAAAATGCTAAGGAATGGAATAACTGATTTTGGAGTCTACCAAGTAGAGAGTGCATTCAATGCATGATAGTGCCAGCTCTAGCCTCAAAAACCGAACATGCCACCTTTCATGCTTATCCCATCAGTTATTTTAAATGCATTGCAAGTGGATTGAGGGTTATGTCAACTTCTCCATTTTGCAATAGTTCACACTTAGATTTTTATCTAAGTTAGGAAATAAGAGTTAGAATATAGGGATAGTGCAATTAGTATTAAGTTTCTTTATTTAATATTAATCTCCTATTTAAATTTTGGCATTTTTTATTTGTAAAAGGATTAATTCCTTATATTTTTAGGCCAAAATTTAGGAAGAGAGGCATGTTTGAGGAACTCAATGTAATAACATATTTTTAGGCACATTTTTTGGCTAAGATAGAGGAGCTTGGATTTTCAAATTGGAGGCTAGAGCTGATTATAAAATTGATTTTTGAGAATCAATTAAGGGTTGCAGATTTTGGAGAGAGTGCATTTTAGTGAACATATCATTCCTAGGTGCTTTGAATGCCATTTTTGTAATCATCTTGTCAGATTTTTGAAGAAATGAACCAGATTCTTTGACTCCCATTTTGTGTACTTGTTTTCAATATCGAATCCTACTTCATCTTTTCTAGCAAGTGTTAATTGGTTATTATCTGAAAGAAGTGAATGAAATTTTGTTCCTTCTCAAGAAAATTAACTGCCCTAGGCCTTGCATGAGAAATGTATGTTGTTAATTCTCCAAGTTGTTTGTTGTAGAACCCTGATAGCATGAGTTTATTAACCTATATGTTGAACAAAGAATCAGATTGTTAAGGTATTCATTTGTAAGTCAGGATTGAAATTCATCTTTTTGAGAAGTCTGAATTATTCATTGGTGTATCACCCTAATCTTTTTAGTTTTAGTATTCTTTTCCTTTTTCCCAACAATTTGCAAATCAGGAAAGTGATATTCCATATTTTATAGGAACCGGCCTAGAATCCCTCTTCATTCATAGTATACCCACAGCTAGGAGAGGTTTCCATTGTTAGGATAGAATTGTTGTTAGCCTTAATGCCTGATGTAAGGTAACAATTCTAAGCTTGAACAATTATAACTTCATTTGGTGGTCCTAGGCCACCAAAGAAAGAATAACCAAGACCTTCCTTTATCAAAAATTTGGTTTTCATTCACATATGTGACCAACACCTAAAAATATCATGACAAACTTGTTGCCAACATATATGAACATTCATGGGCTGAAGAATAAAATTGTATTTGTCACTACCCACATTCTTCCAGTCACAACCACTATCATATTCGTACTCCAAGAAGTATGGAACATCTATTATCTTTTCTTGTTGAGGACTGTAAGTACAAGATCTATCTTTTAGTGAATCAAAATATAAGCTATAATAATCAATATGCATTACTACAAACTCACCTAGCTGGGAAAGAGCTAGATCCTCAAATTTATCTTCATGAGATGCTTCAGCCACTAAGTAACTTGGTTCCTCAAGGATGTATTCACAAATTGGATCATGAACCAAGTGGAAATTTTATTCACAAATATTATGACATGGGGACAAATGATCTGCACTATCATTTTTATCAAAAAATTCATTGTCCCTATCATTGAAGACATTTTCCTCAACACTATCACAATCATCTTCATACTCATCAAAAGAAGGAAAATAAAATGAACAACAAACTTGTTCATCACTAGAATCTTCATGACAAGACAACATATTGTCATGGTCTTCATTCTCTTCTTCTAAAAAATCACTATATGAGGGGAACTCATACAAACATGAATCATTATTAGCATCACTTTGAACAGCTACCTCATTATTAGTGTCAAGTATATATCAATGGGGTATTGTGAAGTAAAGTTGACATTAGGGGCATACCTCTAAAAATCAATAGCCAAGAGTGCTGAGATTTTCTCGCTACTTAATGGACTTTGAACTTCATGGTCATCTTCTTTGGCCTCTTGCTTGATTCTGCAAACATCTTCTTTGTTTGGAATAAGGATTGAAATCTCTTGACTCATATCATTTTGTGTAAAGAAATCACTACAACAACTTTGATCAGAATCATAATCATCTTTTTGTTGTTCACACAAAACTTCCTTAACCTGAGATAAGAAGGTTGTCCTATTATGTTGATAAGAATAAAAATCTACAGACATAATGGAAACATCATCAACTATAGATTCATCTTCAACATCTTGATATTCATTGGCCTCACTGTCAACATCATAATTAGCATTTTCAGCACAAATAGAGTCAACATCATCATCATTTTCAGATTTAGAATTTTCGATTGAATTTATCCACCTTTTAGCCTACTTAATACCTTCCTCTCTATGAGATGCAAACCAATTGACTGATTCAGGTAGACAAAGCTCTAAAAATAAATCAATATATTTAGACCCTAGAAGTTCAACACCCTTTGGAAGCTCACTATATTTATTAAAAAATCTCTTTTAAAATATATGTGTTGATTCTTGTTTCCTTTTTCCTTAAGAACACTATGGCTTCCTCTTGGATTCTTTGTTTCAGAAAACTTTCTTCATATTTTGACAAAAAACCATCACATTCAAACATAGTAGATCCCTTGATCTCTATGTTCCCCATTTTAACTATTTTATACTTCACTGAATTTTGCAAAACTACAATCCTAATCTTTGAAGCATGAAAACCTCTATTCACACCTTAATCCTTCTCTTAATGCTTAGATCACTTAATAAGGAAACCTTTCTTATGCAACTAATCTTATGCAAAGACACATAAAATAAAAAATAAATACCTGGAAGTATTTCAATTGAAACTCAACCTTTTGACTGGAAAGACTGATAGATCTGAAGCCCGCTTCACTAAAATCTTTCTAGAGTCTCCATCTCCTTGAAGAGGACAAATATTCTCACCATTGAAAACTCTTTCTGTATCCTTTTCCATCAACACAACAAAACTTCACAGGGTATAAAAACTATTTATCAGGATTGCAAATACATCATTTTTTTTAGAGAATAAATTGATCAAACAAAGAATTTTAGAGTTGTCACTCACACTTAGTGAGAAGATATAAAAATAGTTTAAACCCGACTTTATATTATCAATGGTAACCATTGGATGAGATAAATAAGAAGGCTAGGAGTCTAGCTCTACTCGTACCTACATTATTTATAACAAGTTTACAACATATCCCCAGTAGATTCACCATCTTGTTGGTTCCTAAAAAGGATTTTACACTCAAAGAGACACAAGTATACCTAAGACAAATTTTGGGGAGGGGTTAGTTCCAAATATGGGGAGATCTGTAGGTAACTAGACCAACTATAGGGACAAGAGTGTTGGAAAGTTGGCTATACTGATGTATATGACTTGATATAGTTTTATCATTATGGAAAAAAATTCATAAAGTAGTTTGGAGTCAACGCACTTGATGAGATAATCAGAAATTAGTTAAGTATTGAAGACTACACAGTGTACAGAGTTCTTGGAGCTCACAACATCAACACATGTGTGTATGAAAGAATTATGGTATGCACCCTGGAAGTTAAATTGGTTAGACTATACTAATGCTTAGTCTATGAGCGCATGGTTAGATGTGCAAGTATGAGAAAGATATAGTTAGTTGAAGTTGCACAGCCAGTATGTGCCAGTGAAGAATACAGTAAGCAACCGATAGTTATCATTTTGAGTTGCGTCTATATTCTAATATTGTAAAGGCTATGTGCCTATTGTAATAAGGTTTTTGACATGTATATATGTTTGATTGTAAACACAATTAAGCCAACTCATTTGGAAACGTTGTATGTAATAGGTTTAAGGGCCGACCTAGTTGTTTATATTGTATGCGCATATAAATATAAGATGCACCCATTGTATTCGGTATGGAAGTTGATAGAGAGTTGTGATAAGTAGAGAAAAAGTGTGCAAAGACACTATAAGATGTATTAGAGCTTTTCTAGAGGTCAAAGCATCAACGCATCAAAGGAACTGATCTGACAAGTAGTGGCACAGTGATAGTTCATCCAATAGATATAGTGTGTATCTGAGATCAAAAGGTTGTAGCCTTCACCACTTAAGCAGTGAGCTCTAGGATAGTGCATCCACTCCCCTAATAGGGACTATTGTAAAAGACTCCTAATAGGGTCTGACCCTTGACAAGATCTACTATACTTAACGCATTGTAAAGAAACTCCTAACAGGGTTAAGGATCTTCTAACAAGGATCACAAAACACTAGTGTAGAATATTAGTGGGTGTCAATTCCCACCAGGGTTTTTACCTACTTGGGTTTCCCCATAACCATATTGGTGCCATGTGTTGATTTAATGTTTCATGTTTATGTGAATATTTATTTCAGTTCTTAAGGATATAAGTTCAGTATACAGATTAAAGTTAAAAGATAAAATATAGTGAACACTGATTCACCCCCGCCACGCTGCCCCCCCTCAATGTTCCCATTCCTAACAATTGGTATCAGAGCTCTGGTCCTTAGCAAAGAAGTTTAACCACTTGAGGAGATCATGGACAAAGAAGAAATGAAACATCTGAAAAGAAATCTTGAAGCTACTCTTGAAGACCTAGACAAATCAGAAAGAGAAATTGAAGAACTAAAGGAAAAGGTCAATGATGCTCAATTAGTTATCAAAAGACTAAGAAATGATTTGAAAGAATGCTCTAACAGTGATCTAGGAGCAAAGGTCAAGAAGCTAAATGAAGAAAATGCATCTTTAAAAGAACTACTTGAAGAATTCGATGATAAGCTGATCAACAATTAGGAAGTCCATAATGAACAAGTCAAAGAGAACCTTCAACTCAATGAAGAACTAAGGCAAGAAAACATGGAAATTTTGGAGCTAACGAATATCAAAGAAATTTTGGAGTCTAAATTGAAAGAAGCAAAGAATCATATTGACAAATTACACACTAGTTCTAATTTGATAGAATTTCAATTGTATGCAAGAAGAGCCAAAGGAGACACTAGCTGTATTGGATATAATGAAGCACAAAATTAGATTGAAAACATGCGAGCAAGAAAGGATACACAAAAAGACTCTACTAATACTAAGAAGATTGAAGATCAAACCAAAGATAATGGTGAACCACCTAAGAATGAGCGAAAGCTAGTAGATGACACTTTTTTGCATGTAACAAGCATGGACACATTGCGAGGAACTATACAGAGGTAAGACCTTTAATGGTTATTGTTATTCATGCAATAAATTTGCTCATAGAGCTATGAATTGCAAGACTAGTAAGAAGAACAAGATTTAGCATGATCAGAGAAATCAAAATTAGACAAATGTAAGTTCTCAAAATGTTACATGTCGATATGTAACTATAATGGTCACTCAGCTAGATAATGTAAAATGGTGACTCATGTCAATGCACTGAGGAATATAAGGCCTCCAATCATTTTTCACTCTTGTAACAATGGCTGGACATATCTCAAAGTTTTGTAGATCAAGGAAGCAAGGTCAGGAAAGCCCTAAAAAGGCTAAAGAACCAGTATTGGATCCTAAAGGAGAAGTCAAGTTTGTGAAATCCTCAGAGGATGCAAGCTTGATTTGGTCAGAGAAAAAGAAGGACAAGATTGATGAGTATGTACTGGATGCATCCACAGTGGATGCACCCTCTACATCTGGATGAATGGCCTTCAGGGTCATAGGGGGAGCTAATTTAGCTATAGACCCCTGCGTGGCTAGTATACTCACTCTCAGAGTATGCGCCTTTGGACTTAAGCTTTTGGAGTATAAAGGAACCTTTGTACAAGAGTGCACATACTAATTGTTAATAGAAAAAAAGTTGTAAATGTTTAAATGACAACCTGGTTTACGTGGCAAGCATTAATGGTAGAATTTTCACTTTAAGTACACATAAAGTTGTTTGATTACTCATTGCATTCAAATTTAGAGCGATAGGAGAGTAGAAAGAGCCTTAGAAGTTATTGTGAAGACTTGCAGATTGATATATCAGTGATTTGCAATACACCTGATCAATTGCAGAAACCCTAGTTCACCATGTCGGTTTAGAAGTCTTCAGATTATCTCATAATACAGTTGGAAAGTGATAAAACAAGTGATGGCCACTCCCATAGTTTTTGATGTTGTAGAAAAGAAAAGATATGTCTTTAAGAAGCATCCATTTAATTCTACCCTAGATAACTTAGAGGGAACATTCTCTCGCACGCCTATGGGCATTATGCATGTGGAAGACATTAGGGCTTACATTTACTACAAGAAGGAACTAGTTGCATTGGATAGGTTAAGGTCATAAATGGAAACAATGTTAAAACTAGACAAAACCTTCCTAGATGAATATGAGAAGTGGAATGATCACCCCATAGTAGAGTATGGTACGACATATGAATTATATGAGACAGAATGGATTAAAATACTTTTGAGTAGAATTCATGATGACCTATTTTGGATAGGTGATGTGCCAGTTGGAATTACCAATGACTTGATATATGAGATGATAGGCCTATCTAAGATAGGTGTCATCCTTCCAGTAGGCAAGGATGTTAGGAAAATTGTTGAGAAAACATGTAAGTCAAGGAGTGATAGGTGCGGGATGATAATTGAGCCTATTGAACAAGTTGACATCAAATTGATGTCCATGATACTTGGATACAAGTTTCATCACACCATAAGGGTGAATAATGTATATGTGGGCACAATTCTAGAAGCTATTAAACTTGTAAAGGAAGATGGGGAGTTCAACTTGTGTGAAATCTTGCGCACATAGTTTATAAATAAGATCAAGGCAATCAAGCATGACAAAACCAAGATATGCAGGTTTGGGTCATTGATCATTTACATGTACCTTCATATAGTTGGGAAAGTATCAAATTTGTATTTGGACAAGTCCATTACAACCATGCCACAGATATCTAAGAAGGCATCCACTGAAAGTCCATTGAGAGATTACATAACATTGGAGTTGAAGACCTTCAGGGCCAAGATGAAAATGAGGTATAGAATTCCATAAAACATTGTTGAAAAGTACAAGGATACAATTTGTTTTATGGTTGAAATAGATATAACATGCATGGAGGCTATTGTACTTAGAACAAAGTGGATTCATTCACTTGGATATGAAGTAGAGGAACAAGTTTTAGAAGCATATGCTCAAGTATTGCTTTCAACTCCTACTGACCCTAATGAGCCTAGATGGAGAAATTATGAGGAGAAGACAAGAGAAATAGATGCCAAGCTAAACAGCATAGCAACAAAAAGAAAATTTTCTAAAGTCACATCAAAGATCTTGAGAATACATGGTGTGTCTCAAGAAGATCTTGACAAAGAAAAAGAACAAAAGATTTCTTTGGAACTAAAAAGTGTAGATGCAACAAAGGCAGAATCACATGATCCCAAGTTGAAGAAGGTGAAGATAGAGAAATCTAATGAACAGAAGGATATAACTGATGATACTCCTTCTGTGCCAAAGAAAACCATTGACCTTACTGCTCCTCTTGAGTATAAGGAAATGCCAAAGAGGAAGAAAGAAACCAGCACTAGTCATCCATCCTCAAGAGTCACAAGGAACATAAGGAACACTCAAGCACCTCCTAAAGTAAGTTTCAAACCTAGTCTTAGTGTGCTAAGTGCTAGAATAATTGATGAGGGAAGAATTGATCAAGTAGGGAAATTTTATGGTAAGTATAGTGAAATTGACAAGTCAGAGATTCATAGCATGATCATAAAGCACATGATCAAGTTCAAAAGGACAATCTTGGAACTAAAAACAATGATCCCTGACAATGTATGGAATATCCTAGAATTCCAAAAGTGACAAGCTATTGAAGAAGATCTGTGGATAAGGGAAAATATCTTAGATAAAACCCTTCCTATATGTGAGATAGAAGAGAAGAAGTTTCTGTTAGATCTAGTGAAGCCTCACCTCAGAACCAAGACAAGAACATTGAATATAATGGATAAAAATTATGAGTTAGTTGCCAAAGAAATAGAGAAAGCCTTTGAGGTCTTTATAAATAGGAACATGTATCCACCTACTACGCCCATAGCACATGTACCCACAATGGTTACCAAAGGGTCAGAGACCATCAATATACAATCTACAGGTCCTCAGGATTCAACGCCTATAGTGGAAGCACAAACAGAGTTAGATAAGTTTGTGCCCATGACAAAGTCACTCAAGGATAGCACCATTATCATTGATAATGTTGAGATAGCCATGGCAGCCACTAACACTGAGTTGGACAAGTTTGAGGAAGCTTTTGTGAGCACAAAAGAAGCTGAAATTTTATGCAACAACACACCTCCCATTCATTAAGAAGAGGTATTGATTGAAAATATAAAAGATGAGAAAGAAGAAGAAAAGAAACAAGAAAAAGAAAAAATAGAAAAAGAAGAAGAAAAGAAAGAAAAAGAAAAAGAAAATAATAATGAACCATCAGTTGAACTAGTCAAGGTAAAACAAGAAGTGATGGATAACACTCCCATCACTCCCTCTATAGCATTGTTGTCAAGTTTGACACATGACACATCTAGTTTGGACTCATGTAGAGAAGAAGACTTGATTAAGTTTAGTGTCTTAGCTATGAAGAAGGCCAAAGAAAAAAAAGTGATGAGGAATCCTCTCCTGGTAGAATCAGTAAACATTCTGAATGACTTATTGCTAGAGGACAAGAAAGTGTCAAAGATACACTTTGTTGATGATGTGAGTACAGTCATCTCACATTTCAAAAGAAATTTCTCAAGCCTTGAAGAATCTACATCCCTAGTTGTAGAAGAAAAGTATCTGAAGAAGAGATTGAATGAATTGGTTAGAAACTTTGCACTTGACTGGTCAAGCATCCCTAAAATAATTTGCAGATCAAGGAAGAAGAATCATTACAAAATGCATGGATCAAGATAAGCTCACCGATGCTCATTTCAAGAAAATAAAAGAGGCTAAAGCTATGATTGAGCAAGTGAAGAATTTAGTGAAAGAAAAATCCACAGATGTGAACATGTGCAATAATGTCTACCAAGGACAGATAGACAAAATTGAGAAGGCAGAGAAAGAGATGACAAAGATAAGGTCCAGATAGACTCAGTTGAGGAATGCTCTTGCGCCCTTATTAGACATTCTAAATTAGAATATCAAGGATATTGATGCCACCATGATAACCTATAATTAAGGTCCTTCCATAGATTTGAAGAAGATGGAGAAGCTTCAGTATGCATTATGCGCCCATCACTAGATAGTAAACTCTTTGATCTCATTTTGGAAGAAGGAGATCCAGAACCTAAAGATTGCATATCTAGACGTTTTCCCTTAGTATGTATAGATACAATTTTTGTAACACCTTTTTCATTAATGTCAAAGGGGGAGTTGTGTATAGAATATGGATCATAATATGTATAGGGAGATATAAGTATATGTATAGAAGACAAAAGTTTTTTGTATTAAGAACAGTTAGCAACTTGGCCATATTCCTTTGTTTCCATCAATGAAAAAGGGGGAGATTATTGGAAAGTTGGCTATACTAATGTATATGACTTGATCTAGTGTTTCCATTATGGAAACAAATTCATATAGCAGTTTGGAGTCAATGCACTTGATGAGATAATCAAAAATTGGTTAAGTATTGAAGACTGGATAGTGTACAAAGTTCCTGCAGCTCAGAGCATCAACGCACATGTGTACAAAATAATTATCGTATGCGCCCTAGAATTTAAGTTGGTTAGACTATAATTATGCTTATTCTATGAGTGCATGATCAGATGTGCAAGTATGAGAAAGATACAGTCAGTTGAAGTTGCACAGCTAGTGTGTGCCAGTGAAGAATAGAGTAAGCAGCCGATAGTTATCATTTTGAGTTGCATCTATATTATAATATTGTAAATGCTATGCACCTATTTTAATTAGGCTGCCAACATGTATATATGTTTGATTGTAAACATGCTTAAGCCAATTCATTTGGAAGCGTTGTATGTAATAGGTTTAAGGGCCGACCTAGTTGTTTATATTGTATGCGTGTATAAATATAAGATGCACCCATTGTATTTAGTATGGAAGTTGATAGAGGGTTGTGATAAGTGGAGAAGAAGTGTGCAAAGACACTATAAGATGTATTATAGATTTTCTAGAGGTCAAAGCATCAGCGCATCAAAGGAATTGATCTAACAAGAAGTGTCATAGTGACAGTTCATCCAGTGGATATAGTGTGTATCTGAGATCAAAAGGTTGTAGCCTTCACCACTTGAGTAGTGAGCTCAAGGATAGTGCATCCAATCCCCTAATAGGGACTATTGTAAAAGACTCCTAACATGGTCCAACCCTTGACAAGGTCAAATATACTTAAAGCATTGTAAAGAAAATCCTAACAGGGTTAAGGATCTTCTAACAAGAACCACAAAACACTAGTGCATAATATTAGTGGGTGTCAATTCCCACCGAGGTTTTTACCTATTTGGGTTTACTTGTAACCATATTGGTGTCATGTGTTGATTTCATGTTTCATGTTTATGGGAATGTTTATTTCAGTTCTTAATCATATAATTTTAGTATAAAGATTAAAGTTAAAAGATAAAATATAGTGAACACTGATTCAGGCCCCCCCCCCCCTCTTAGTGTTCCCATTCCTAACAAAGAGTGCCCTCTATACTTCTGGCTCTACAAAACCAAGGTGGGTGCACCTAATCCAGTGAATATAACACTCTTTACAACAAAAAAACTAGATTGAACAAAGCAGATAGATAGCAAGAAAGTACTAAATGATAACCAATCATTCATTGACTCTCCATTGCTATGATGAACAAATGAACCTATAACCTCAATATTTTGAAAGACTTTGAAATTGGTTATGATTTAAATTTGAGGGACATAAATAGACCATATCAAACACATATTATTGCAGAATATAGTTACTTCTAACTAGTGCCTTATCTATTGGGAAAAATCTCTAATGCTCTGCAGAATATAGAATCCAACTACTATTCTTCATCATAGATCCAAGACATTCACAGAGATACTCCAAACCCACACTACTTATAGAAATCCCTGTGCAAACCTAATGAATCTATGTTTCATCCAAATCTTTATAATTTGATATTGGATCAAAGAAAAGGCATAACAACACATACATGGGTAAACACCATGCAATGGAACAAAAAATCCAAAACTCAAGAAATAAACACAAAAGGAGAGAAATGAATCAGGATATTTGTATATGTTTGAGGATTCATGCCTCTGTATACACCCTGCTTCAAGATTAAACACCACTTCAATAATATGAAAAAGACTAGAAGTTTTCCTTTGATATAATAATACTGTCTGATAAAATTTTTTGTTACACCCTAAACTGAGAGAAAATCATCAGTCATTATTTTGAAACCAAGGAGAGACTAGACCTAGACCTCCCACTCATCCAATAGATGACCCTCCTAAATGATCTTGGAAATCCTTATAAAGGACTGCAACAAGCTTGGGATGATTTAGGGAAAAATTACACTTTCCCACCATTCACAACAACTAGATACAACAAGAAATAAAAGCAAATAAGAAAGCCTGAAAACCCAGGAATGATTAGATCAAATCTAATTATACAATATTTGGGTTTCATCATCACAGGCCAATTGCAGTTACAAATTAAAAGCTTCTTGTTGTAGACAAAAATTTAATTCCAAAACCACCTTAGAAATCTTGCATGTATAGGGCATGGAAATTCTAACAACTATCAAACCCTAGCTACCCCTCACAAAGTACAAGTCCTTTGCATTAAAATTGGCATGGTACTTCAGGAAAGAAAATCAGTTTGTGACGGCTACCCAATATATTGTTCATCAATCTTCACGTGTAACTATCCTTGGAACAAATCAAATCTGATTCGGTTCAATGTTTCTAGTGTATAGATTCCCTTTCTACCAAAAAACCCTTAAAAAATTCAAATAAAATTGCCGCAATGATTAATCAATCAATTTTAAAACGTAGTTGTCGATCCTTCTCTTTCCTAACACATCGTGTGGTTCACAATTATCAACAAAATAGTTAACCAGGCTTTGAGAATAACCAGCCACATCACCTCCACAAAAACCAATTAGGAGAAAGCATGTCATCAATACTTGGCACAAATGACCCACCCTCTTACTAGCTTCGTCAGACTGGACATGTGGCGACAAGTCAAGATCTTGCGATCAGTAACTATCTTTCATCTTTTCATTACGGCTTCACACCCTTCATTGATCAAAATAGATCTCACGATCCATATCAAATGGCATCTCCTGGCCCCACTACAACTGTTTCCTTATCTCTATATCTAACTAGATAGCTATCACGATCCCGTGCTGGATAAAGGTCAAACACTTTCTCATCAAGGCATTATGCCCATCGTCAGATTAAATTTGATTTGCATTACCTTTATCTTTAACCATGACAAGTCTCTTAACCTTCCTTCATCTAGAGATCATGTGACAAAAGGTTTCTCATGATCTATAAACCTTTTTCTTAACTTGAGTATGATTATGAGAATGAGAAACTAACACATATCTCATGATCGTTGGATGTTTTTTCTTGACCCTGGTTAGTTCTTGAGATCTAGCGACAGCCCTCAATCTTGTCCACCATCAACTGTTGTTGCTTAATCATTGAATACATAATGAATTAGCCATTTAATTATGAGATTAGGAGATGAATTCCATGCCAGATTGTTGAAGGCTAAGAAAAAAATGCTAGATACTAGGAGACTTCAAGAAAGCTTGATTGCCAAGTCACTGGATGAAAACACTTAACTGCCCGGGCTTGGAGATTAAGAGATAACCATAAAAACATTTTCTTAGTTGCTTAATCTCTAGATCATTATACTTAGCTCCTAAACATCCTAAGACTTGGAGAATGAAGGGATACAATAAGACATCAGGTTTTGCACTGCATATCGACTAGGCCTGAAAGACAACATTTTTTTTTTAACATTGGGACTTAGGAAAATTAAGAGGTATCATCTGGTTTTTGTAATTTGAAAGACTTGGCCTCGCTCGATGATACATAAGACATGTGCAAAAAGGAAGAAGTTAAGTGCCTAGAAAAGGAAATGAAGAAATAAAAAATAATAGGGTTCTATGGACTTAGACAAAAAATTTGAAACCCCAACAACATGAATAAATCCTATTTCCTCATACACCTTGATAATTTCAATGGATTTTGTAGGATAAGACCATTTTCTTTGGATTTTTTACAATGACTGGAAAATGGGATAATATAATCAATGATTTTATGATGGAAGATGGATTTTTTTATCCATAATGATGTGTTAGAGTGATTAGATTGATCTGGAGATAGTGCTATGGGTTATTTTGAACAAGCCCTAGTTGTGTGACCCTAGGAAAAATGATTTTGTGGCTAGAAGAATGGGTAGATGGTGAAGTCTTAAAAACTTGAAAATATTGTGTTTTTAAACCTTATGAAGGGTTGTTTCTTGATTGGGAGGTAGGGGAGTGAACATATTTATGAGTCTCTTTGTTATTTGGATGGAATTAGACCTAGTTTGTGGGTGCTAGGGTATTGGATCTAATAGATGGTCCAAAAGAGTGTACCTTGAGATTGGGGTAGGATTTATGGAATCCAAAAAGGTTATCTAAATCAGTAAATAGTTCCTTGAGTTGTTTGGGAAGATTGGGATAAAAAGGCAGATTTGTGACTGGTGAAGGCTTCTAGCCTAATTTTGGCTATTGAAGTGAGTTGTGTGGAGGATCAGTTGACCAGACTTGGTGGGTTGGTGAAAAAAGGGATATGAACCATGTTCAGGTGTTCTAAGGATTTATAAAAAATTTGGAAATCCTATTTGAATATTTGATAACTTGGAGGCTCTAGGTGCATTTGGGAAAGTCTAGATAGTGGATCTTTGTGAAGGATATTTGATGTTAGAAGTTGTCTCACTAATTGACTAATTGTTCATGCATTTCAATCAGGGTATGGGATTAGAGATTCCTACACTCCACCTTTGCATCAATAGAGAATTAAACATCTTAAAGGAAAATGTGAAGAACATAGAAAATAATAACATAGAGATGTCCAAAATCCATAAATGTCTAAAATAAAACCTTGGAAAAGTTAACATAGATTCTCTCATTTCAAAATCAAAGATACCAAATATTTTTTCAAAAATAAATGAGGCAAACACAAATTTCAACCAAATCCAATTGAATCATATCTGAGAGAAATATTTATTCAACCAAATCCCAAATCAAGATATGTTTAGAAATGGCCCAATCCAAATTAATCACATGGATGAAAAAATTAGAAGAACTTAAATCCAACAAACAACTACACACTAATTCATCAACACATTCTCATTTTAACTTATTGCATTTACTCTCCTACTCCCTATGACAACACCATACACCTTAACTATCACAATGGAAACTAGACTCCATTTGCTGCTAGGTCTAGCTCCCAATATTTCTTGGTCAAATATGCATGTTTTCCACCTATGCATATACTTTCTCTAGTAAACTCTTACATGCACAAGTGATGAACATGAAGATTTTACTAAGCACTACTGGGATCTTACCCATCAACACATGTACTATGTGAAAATTATCACAAGTCCATTTGTTGTTGGGTGAAACTCCCAGTATTGCTTGGTCAAATCTTCATTTTTGTCACCTATTCATATACCTTATATGATCAACTCTTATATGCATAGGTGATGATCAGTCAGATTTTTGTAAGTAGTACTAGGAGCTTACCTTGCAAAACATGTACTATTGTGAAAATTATCACAAGTACATTTGTTGTTGAGTCCAGCTCCTAGTAATGCTTGGTCAAATCTGCATGTTTGTCACCTGTACATATACCTTCTCTGGTCAACTCTTATATGCACAGGTGAAGGTTGATCAAATCCAATCTCCTATTTGTATCTATATGTTATCAAAGAATTTCCATTGAGAATCTTGTCTACTTGAGACAGTTCCATTGAGAAATTGTGTGATTAGAGAAGGTATATGCACAAGTGATGAACATGGAGATTTCATAATAATAATTTTAATATTATTTTGACCTCATCTCATAACAATAATAATATTAGTTTGTGTTTTACATGATTGCATTCCGCAAATCATTACTGGAAAAATCTTGAACATATCTAAATGGAATACTTTGTGCCTAACATACTTATATGAAATACACCAAGAAGTACCAAATGATGAATGCTCAATTGTTGCAATGGAAAAGCATCAAAACCATCCATTTATAGAACATGATTTTCTATAGTCTTAATGATCTTTCTATAGTCCTAATGATTTTTATTATTTCTTGTCTTTTGTCCCTTTTTTATTTCCTATGTTTGTGCTTGGTGAGAGGATTTTGAACATTGTTGACAAATCGTGTTTCTTTTTTTTATTATTTGATTGATCCTCTCACCTTTCCTTACTTTGTAAATTTCATTGTCCCAATCAAGTTTTTCAGTTTCTTTTATTAGGTTTCATGTTTTTGATTGTGGGGTTCCGCATTGTTTGTTGCTCTTTATAAATTAGGCCCTAAATTTGACTTTTCCCATGTCCACATTTGTGCCAATTATAGAGTTCTCCTTCTTTTGATGGTATATTTCATTCACTCTATGTGGAATACTATTTTGTTCACTATTTTATTTCAGCTTGATATTTCATTCATTTTTCATATACACAAAGACTACACATGCTGAGAAAAAAATGAGCTATTTGATTTAGGTTTACTGTTCATGATTGTAAATGGTCAATATTTCTGATGGTACTCCTTGGTGTATTCCATTTAAAAATAATCAACTTTCTATGGCTATGATAAATGTCTATTTGTGTTGAGTAAATTAGAGTTGAGAAAATGTTTGTTTAGTGTCTATATCTATAAGTTGCAAACAAATCATCCTTCTCCCACCAAAATTCTAGTCAATGTACAAGTAACGAGTCATTCCATTCAAGAAAGACCATGTCTGACAATATCAACCTAGAAAAAAATGAGACAATTGCTAGATTGTGGTCTAACTTTAAAAGAAAAAGATGATGGAAAATGTTATTGTCCTTGCAAAATTTGCAGGGGCTTAAAGACTCAAAGATATCTAATCAAAATGGCTAAGGAACATTCTAGGAAGAATTGTCACATTGAAGAGGGAAACAAATTTCTTCCATTGGTATGTATTTCAATATATTATTTTAACAATTCATATACATAAGAAATGATTTGATGATGCAACATTGTCATGGCTAATTTAAGGTCATCATTTTGATATAGGTTAACCACCCTGGGTTTCATGTTATGGACCATGAAAATCTGGAGAATATGGATTTTCAAATGAGGGAACATGGTGGTGTCAATATCAAAGTAGAAGGTAATGATCCCATGGAAGAAGATCGCGATGATCAAGGTGATCACAATGATCAAGATGATCACAATGATCAAGATGATCACGATGATCAAGATGATGATGATGATGATGATGATGAAGATGAACTTGATGTACCTATACTTGAGATGGCATACAAGCCCCTACACGAAGGCTTCCAAAAAACTCTTCTTTCCACTGGATTTTTTTTGGCAAACTTGAAGCTTATGAATGGTTTATCCAACTTAGCAATCACACGTATGTTAAGGTATCTCTTATATGTCATCTTTTTTCATCTATTTTAGTCATAATTTCCTTATAGTTAACAAAGGGTGAATCATGAACCAATTGATATTCTTTATATTAATAAATTATATTTCTGGTCGTAGGTTGATAGGTGACTATTTTTTACCACCATCAAACATTCTACCTCGCTCGTACTAAGAATTATCTACCATTATGAAAGATATTGAAATAGAGTATCAAACAATACATGTATGTCTCAATGATCATATTATATATCATAAACAACATGAATTTGCAACAGAATGCCCTGATTATCATATTAGTAAATATCAATCAGATCAAATAACAAAAAAGGTACCTTGCAAGGTTCTTCGGTATATTCCCATTATTCCATGTCTGCAATGATTATTTAGGTGCACTAGCTTGGCACAATTTATGGATCACCATGCACACAATAGAAGTTGAGATGACATTACGTGAATGCCTACACATGGTTCAATATTTAAGGAAATAGAGGAAACTTGGCCACACTTTAAAGAAGAACCTCGTAATCTAGGTATTCAAATTATCTAGAACCAAATTTCGGAAGTAGGAACATTTCGTTACTACTTTCGCGCAGCCTCCAAACCCAGAAATGCACCGAAGACCCTCAAATATGTAGTTTACTAAAACATAGTAAAATTTGAAAAATTAGATTTCAATTTTTTTCCAAATTTAATCCTAAGCATTCCTCCCCCCTTGAGAGGCAATGGGCCCAATTGCACTAATCTACTACAACAGATGAGGAAATTGTTTTTCAATTTGTTCCTTAGTAAACCACTTGCCTTGATGAGAATGTTGGCTAGCTCAAACCACTCGATACAGAGGAATGTTCTGATTTCTCAAAGTCTTTAAAATGAGTTCAATAACATGGTCACACTGGACTGGAACACTAGTAGATGGATTTAACTTTGTAGCTTGAATGTGTTCAGTAGCTTGGGAAATATCCAACAAAGGAGGAAAATAGGGTCTCAACAATTCTACATTGAAAACTGGATGCAGTCCCAAAAATGATGGCAAATTAAGTTCAAAAGCATTCTCACCAACTTGTTTCACAATAGTATATGGACCATAACGAAGAGGATGAAGCTTCCTATTTTCTCTGTGTAGGCACTCTTTTTGAAGATGTAACCATACCTTGTCACCGATCTAAAACATATGAGGAGTTCTATGTTTATCATGCCTTTCCTTATACTTTTGATTACTCTACTCCAAGATCTCATGAACTTGTTGTTGGAGGTGTCTAATGTTATCAATGAATTTTTTTTCTTTATCTACCTCCTTGTCACCATTCAATGGACTATTAGATTGTAGAGATGGTATTGCTACATCCATAGGTGCCAATGGTTGGTACCTAAGAGAAACCTCAAATGGATTGTGCCCTGTAGTACTATGCAGTGCACGGTTGTAGCTATGTTGCACATAGGGTAAACTTTCATCCCATGTGCGAGGATGTTTGGAATGATACATCTATAAAATATGAATAATCATTCAATTCACCACTTCTATCTTCCCATTTGTTTGGGGATGGAATGCTGTGGACTTTGTCAACTTGGTGTCCATTTTAGCCCATAGTGCAGACCAAAATTTGCTGATGAACCTCCTATCCCTATCAGAAATAATGGTTTTTGGAAAACCAAAATGAACCCAAACATGTTCAAAAAATAGCTTGGCAGTATCTTTTGTAGAAATCATCTTTTTACATGCCACCATGATAGCCATTTTAGAAAATCTATCTACCAAAACATATACACAATCATGCCCTCGCCTGGTAGTTGGAAGTCCAGACATAAAATCAATTGAAATAGACTGCCATGGCTTATCAGGAATAGGTAATGGTAAGTATAGACCCAACTTATGATTTTCTAGCTTTGTAATTACATAGGCTGCACAAGCTTGTATATGTGAAATGATATCCTGCTTCATTTTTGGCCAATAGAAATACTTTTGAAGGATAGCAGTGTGTTTGTTTGAATGTGGACCTCTAAATCAGGCACAAATGCAACATAGTCATTGCTCAATCATGAGATGGCGAGTATGAACATGAATTTTCCATCTCACAACATCGATTGAATCAACCTGTTGCCTCCTATGTGGACGAGGTGTTTAATTACTCTCAGAACGAGAGCCAAGAACCATGAGACCAATCCCACAACGGAGGATTTTCCAAGAGCTATGAAGATGAGTAAAACTAAAATTAAACTAAGATGAATATGCAATTTAATCTAAGAATTGAGATGCAACTACTAATAACTTGAAAGAGATATGAAGTGCAATTTTAATCTAAATAGCTTAAAAGAAATATGATACTAAACTATGAGTATGTAAGCAAATTGATCTATTATAGCAATGCAATACTATATTAAATGAGAATTTAAACTAATTGCAAATGAAAAGCTTTGAATAAAGTGAGACTAAAAATCGCTATAGTTCAATTACTCTCAAAAATTGCCTCCTTTGAATGAAGAAAATAGATCCATTAAATAAGAAAGCCTAGGAAGAGAATGAAGGGGTTCTTGATTTGAAACTCTTGACTCTTTATTCCCATTTGAGACAAAAATGCAAGAATTACTTAATTAACAGAATGGAAAATGCCACATAGGTGACCCTTCAAATATTATGAATTATTAATTCAAAAAGGAGTGTCCATTCGAATAAAAAGTAATTATTAATTCCTTTTTATGGGTAATTAGCCAAATGGGGTGTGTTTAATTTAATTCTAAGCTCTTAGGACTTTAGGATTAAATTAAATTATCATAGGGGTAATTTATCTATAAAAAATCAAAGACTTTAGAAATTAATTTTGATATTTGATTAATGCAATTTATGGTCTTTGCAATTGACATCAAGTCAAATTAAGTTAGGTAGGAGAGAGAAAATTGCCAAGGAAACTAGGACTTTGGAGATGTAAAATTGAAGATAATGCACCAAAATCAATTAAATTTAATCGGTGCCAATTTTAGGGTATTACATTTTCCCCTCTTTGAATTAATGTGTGAACAACGTGTTGATTCAAAGAATAGTCTGAAGTGATAGATGACAAGAAATTTAGAAGTTTGAGTTAGGTTTCCAAGACACCAAACAAATCAAAGCATGATTTTCCAAAGTCTAAGTTAGATTGCGAAGACAATCATCTTGAGAGAAGATGAGAATTGGGGTTAGGCTGCCCCAATGCCCAAAATGAGATTCAAATGCAAACTTAGGACTATCTCTAGAATTAGGGTTAGATTGCCCCAAAATGAAGCTTAGCCCTTCGAGACTCGGGTTAGATTGCCCAAATAACGGTCTAAGAGAGATTTTTGAGAGCCATGTTTAGAACGAAGTTCGACTCTCAGGAATTAGGGTTAGATTGCCCCAATACCTAAAAGATTTCGAGAACCATCTCTGGAACGAAGCTTGATTCTCGAGGATTTGAGTTAGGTTGCTTAGATACCTAAGAGATAGATGACCAGATAGCAAGATGCAAGGCACTGAGATGCCCCAAGCAACGAGAACTGATGATTCAGATTAGATTAATTCAAGAATTGATTTGACAAGATTCAAATGATGCAATCATCCCACCCCCTCGGGAGTGAAATCAAAAGATGACATAAGAGGGATGATTGACAATAAGAGGTTATAGAGCAAAAGCAATTAGACTAGATTCGAGAAGCTGTAGAAGCAAATCGAAGCAAAGCAGAGGTCCCATTGACCAAGTTTGACCATGGTTGACTAGAGTTGACTTTGATGAAAAGAGAAAAGATCTTGAGAACATGATGCAAAGATGAGGGTCTGGTAGGAAGATGACGCCAAAAGGCTAACTGTACAAGCGTCCGATCCCAAAGGGGTCCAAAATTTAAAATGTGATTTTGAGCTATCTAGAGATGTCAGATTCCAATTTCAATCCCAAAAATGGATTCAGAGCAGTCGATTTAGCCAAGGGTGCAATTTTTGCGCAAAATAGAGCACTTTTAAAAATTAGGTCAAAAGCTATATAAGGCCCGGAGGGGTCATTTTCAATTCATTATTCACCTTCGTCTTCTTGTGATTTTTGAGCTCTGAGAGAGAAATGGAAGGTCTTCCATTGTATCCTGATGACACACCTCGCTAGTGGAGTATGGCACACCTATAAGTAGTCGATAAACCTTCTTGCTTTCAATTCGTACAACTTTTTAGGTCAATTTAGGGTAGATTTAGCAACTTTAGGAGCATGTTCTTCCAATCTCGTGCGAGGAACTAGTTTCCTCGCACCGGCCTAGGTCTCCCTTCATGCAAGGAAGTATTTTCCTCATGCTAGTTAGGTCTTCTTCATGAAGGCTCTATTTGGAAGCTTGCGTGAGCTGAAAGGGGGTCCCGTGCAAGATTGTAGCAGCTCGCGCAGGGTCGAGTTCTCTCTCGTGTGAGAAAATAATTTCCTTGCACAAAAAAAATTGCTACAGTGTTTGAAATCTTTTGCTAAAATTACTCAAATTTACGTAAAATAAACTAAGTATGGCATTGCAGAGCCATGTCTAGGATAGATGTCTTGTTGTATTTACTGTTGTTGTGTTGAAAACCATCATGTTGAGGTACTGATCCAATGTCATTGCTTGCTTTATAGGTTGACTTCCCCGATGTTGCCTTTAGGACACACCATCCTATGATCACCACATTGGTGTAGAGACTGACAGATGCATAGAGTGCTCATATTAAGGTGCTTGGTTTGGGATTCTTGCGTGATTTACCTAACATCTAGGTAAATCATGGTCTTCTTGGTGTCTTGGTAGAGCATTTCCATTCGGAGATGAACACTTTTAAATTTTCGATGGGGGAGATGATGATGACTCCCGAGGATGTATACAAGATCCTGTGGATACCAGTCCATGGTGCTCCAGTGGAGTATGAGACACAATCACAGCAGGGGATAGTAGCCTTGAGGATGATCTTTAGGGATGATTTAGTGATGGGCCAGGCCATCTCCTGGGATGATCTGATCAGCAGGTATGGTAGTGCTCATCCATTTTCCATTGTTCTTGTGATGTTCCTAAGTTGTTACCTTGTTTTAGATCAAGGTTAGCATGGTTTAGAGTGCGGCTAGGGCATGATGTTGTGGAGGATGTTGGAGCGAACAACCATTAGGTTTGGATGGGGCAAGTGCATGCTTGCCCACATGTATCATGAGATGCATGAGAGTTTATCAGAGTGCAAGGATGATGGCGGCAGGAGTCTTTGTTCTGTAGATCTGGGCCTATGAGCATCTCCTTATTTGTAGACCCATCTTCCATGACACATGGCAGTAGCTTGAGCCTTATATTTATAGATATGTAGGTCAAATGACCTAGCCCCTGCTAGGTAAGATAGAGCAGTGGAGAGGACAGCTAGATGACATGGCAACTGTAGTATGGAGACCTTAGGTGGCTATTGAGCCATGGGATGATGCTCAGAGAGAGCTATCACATATGTTTGTATCATGTCCACTGATCAGATGTAGCATCACTATCATTAAGAGGTTCCTAGTTACACGCATCCTGTGCCAATTCTATAGGTAGCAGGACATATCAAAAGAGTACTGCCCCTACACTCGCTTCTCTGATGAGGAGAAGAAAGGGTGGCATGCTAGATTAGATCCCAGATGATGTGTGATTGAGGCATGCATACCAGCTGTATGATGGGACTACATGGTGGGGGTCACTAATGCAGGGGTGACTCCTGCATATAAAGATCATTTGATACCATATTCTCATCTAAGGTTTATAGATCTAGTTGGTGTTGGAGCTCAGCAGTAGCTTGCACAGTAGCAGCAGGCACCAGCCTAGCAGGTGCTAGTTCAGCAGCAGGGACAGCAGCAGCAAAGAGTACTGAGACCCTGAGCAAGGTAGATTAGCATTCCTATGAGGATGATGGGTTTAGATGCAGGTGCTGGGAGTAGTGGTGGCCAGCAGAGGTCCACCTGACAGTGGATGGGAGGTACTTCATAGCAGGCTCCTCCAGATGATGATACGAACATGCTTGATATTCCAATAGGAGCCAGGACACCTCAATTGTAGGAGGCTCTCAGGAAGAGCTGGGAGAGGGTATGATAAGTATAGTAAGAGCGAGATGATTACCATACCTAACTCATTTGAGAGGAGACCCATGTAGCTGATCAAGATGTTGAGATCAGATAGCTGTGAGATGAACTGGCATGGTTGAGGATCGAGACTAGATATGAGGCTGCTCAGGTAGCATATTACTATGCAGCTTATTGCGGGGTTGTTCCAGATCTATCGGAGTAGGGACCACCATTTACTGATTACAGTGGAGCTCCACAAGCACCACCATGGGCACCACAGTAGTAGGCACCACAGGCACCCCCCCAGGCACCTCCTCAGCAACAGGCACCTCCACAGCGGCCGATGCCCCTACCTCAAAGACCATTGCCACCACCTCCACCAGGTGGTGCGGGGCCTAGCTTGTCCATTTTGATATACATTGTAGGCCATTTTTGATACTGTGCCTAAGTAGCACCTCCTCTTTTGTACATGACATTATTTGAGATATATATATGAGATCGACAGTTTGATATCATTGTACTTGTGGTTATATTGCTTTGATATTTGATGTTTATGAGATGTTTTATATGCATAGATGTATGGATAGAAGTGTATGAAATGCACATGCTTCCTTTTATGAATATGAATATGCACATGGTTTATTTTTTATGATGATGCAGTGATAGATGGATAAAATGTATGCATATGTGAAATGTATGATTTGAGTTATGCTTATAATGGATGCACATGTATATGTAGATGCAAATGAATTTATGAATGCCAATGGAAATGAAATGAAAATGCAATGGATATGTAAATGCACATGGTACTAATCATCTCATGCAAGATTGTCGCAATATATGATAGGTACTAATCAAGAAAAGATATGTTTCGAAGGTCGAGAGTGAGAACTGAACACTTGTGCAGCCAAGATGAAACTGGGACAAAAAGATGAGAACCCTTGATGAATAGGAAGAAATCAAGAGAGTAACAAAATATCATCTCAAATCCAAGCTTAACATGCAAATCTATGCTAAATGAAAGCCTAAAATGAAAAATGCAAGCCCTAGGACTTAGTTTTTGGACTCACCATATTTATCATCATCGAGTTCATTTAAGCATGGGACGATCACAAGATGTCATACAATCCTCACTAACATTTCAATTATGAGAATATGTATATGACATAAGTCTTAGATTTGTCAGAATGAGGTGTAAGCATTAAGGCACAAGAAGCCAGAATGACCTGAACACCTATTCGATTTGATTTAGTAAGTTAACATAAGCATAAAAGCAAAATTTCTAGAATGACCTGAATGTTGCTTGCCTATAAACACACCAGACACGCAAGAGTTCCTTCTTTTTCCAAAGAGTGCTCACAGTGACCCTTACATTCACTTAGCAGGATGAGCATTAGCAATTATACTTGTAGCAGAAAGAAGTTACTCAAAATAGACAAGGAGAAGAACCAACCTCACCAAAGCGTCCATATAAAAGGAGTCAAGGTACACATGGCCATCCAATATGAGATGAAGGCTCTTATAGATGGACACCCCTCTTAGATAGATTATTTGGATCATTGGAACTAAACCAGCAAACAAAAAGCAAAAGCAAAGATCATGCCCCCAGTCTTCGCATTTCTCAGTCAAGATAGATGTCTTAGATTTGCTCGAGGAGAAATGATAAAGAAAACAAACAAACAAGCAAAGGAAAAGCTCAACATGCTTCAAAGGAACACAAAATCAGTTTTCAGTTTTAGTTTACTTTTATGTTCAAGCGGATTAAAGTCAAATTGAAAGCAAACAACATTCAAAATCTTGATGGGATAGCGACAGCAAGCAGATGTAGTGAGAACCACTGGTGACCATCATGAGAGACAAAGTCTCAAGAAGATATCGGAGCACAAACCAAGTATCAGCAAGCGAACATAGTGAGAACCACTAGTGACCGATACAAGGAAGATTCTTGAAAGAGAGAATAAAATGTGAGTGAAACATTAGTAGGAAAATGCAGTGAGGACCACTAGTGATTGATGTAAGGAAGAGACCCCAAAAGAGAGGAGTCAAATGAAAGCTAGGTATCAATAGGCAAGCACAGTGAGAACCACTGGTGACTGATACATAAGAGATCCTCAAGGAGAGAAATCTTAAAAGTAGCTAGGCATCAGCAAGCAAATGCAGTGGGAATCGCTGGTGACTGATGCACAAACAAAACTTCTGAAAGCAATAGGAAAATGCCTCCTAGACCAGGAAGATGCCTCCAAGTGTGAACCAGTTCCAATCCATGAAGAGTTGAGGAAAATCTCAAAGACAACTGAAAGCAAGAGCATGACCCAAAAAACTAAAGTAGGAAACAAGCTAAAAGTAGGAGACAAACTAAAGCAGGAAAGCGGGAAGGCAAACTAAAGCAGGAAACTAAAAGACAAGCAACACTAAGATGAGAAGTTACCAGATTTTCACCTTCTTGGCAGAGATTCTATTTTTGCTACCATGACGCCTGTTTACTAGGTTTTCATCAATGGCACATTTTCTTCTTTTCAATTTATTTTTTGTAATTTTCTCTTCTTCTTTTTTTTGTATTTTGAATTTTTCATTTTTAAAATTTTTTTTTTATCTTTTCACTTTTTTTGTATTTTTTCAATTTTCAATTTTTTTTTAATTATTATTATCAAGGCACCTATTTACCAGGTTTTCACCAAGATAATAGATACATCAAAGTGCCTGTTTACTAGGTTTTCACTAAGATGATCATTTTTTTAGGACATTTTGCAATTTAGGATTTTTTTGCAATATATCAATTTTTAGGATTTTTTTAGGACCAATGAATATGTACATGAGCATGCCAAGAATGTATCAACTATAGAACTTCTTCAGATGAAGAGTGTTGATAGGCTCTTTGAGTTGCTCTCCTTTAGTGGTAGAGAGTCGATAAGTGCCAGATCCAAATGCTACAGTAATGACATATGGACCAAGCCAGTTTGGTTCAAATTTGCCTTTCTGAACTCGCAGCTGCTAATTTTTGGGGTTCTTCCTCAGGATGAGATCACCCACTTGGAATTCTCTTTGTCTGACTTTCTTATTATAAGCTTTAGAAATTCTCTTTTGGTATGCTCTTAGATGATCAAATGCCACCTTCTGACGTTCATCAAGTAACTCAAGCTCTTGAAGCCGGGATATTCTGTTATCTTCATCAGTGATGAGGCTCCTCAGAGATATTTGCAATGTCAGAATCTCGACCTCAATAGGTAATACTGCCTCTGCTCCATAAACCAGGGAAAAAGGAGTGGCCCCCATTTGTGTTTAGATACTTTTTCTATAGGCCCACAAGGCCGGATTAATCTAGAGATGCCAATCTCTACCAGATTTATGAATTATTCAGTCCAAGATTTTTAGAATTGTCTTATTAGAAGCTTCTACTTGTCCATTACCCTAAGGATAATAGATGGATGACCAATGCTGAATAATTCTAAATTTAGTACAAAAGTCTATCAGGTCCTTATTTTTGAATTGTCCCCCATTGTCAGTGATAATAGATGAGGGTATGCCATATTTGCAAATGATATAGTTCAGTATGAACATAGTAATGGTCTTTCCATCAGCTATAGTGAGAGGCACTGCCTCAATCCACTTGGTAAAGTAATCAGTAGCTATGATGATGAACTTGTGCCCTCTTGAAGATGAAGGATGTATCTGATCGACCAAGTTGAAAGCCCATTGTTGAAATGGCCAAAAACTAATGAGAGGACTAAGTTTATGAGAAGGATCATGAATCAGGTTCCCATGAAATTGGCATTGCTTGCAAGTCTCAGCATAGTGAACAGCTTCTTTTTCCATGTCTGACTAGTAATAACTAGCTCTAATAAGTTTTTGGGCTAACGTCAGACTACTAGAATGAGACCCATAGATACTTTCATGTACCTTAGCTAGCGCACGCTTGGACTCATTGGATTCTAAGAACCTAAGGAGGGTACCATCTAGACCCCCTCTATACAAGTCATTTTCTATGAGGACATATTGTGAAGCAGTACGAATGAGGTGACACTTTTCATTCCAGGTATAGGTGTTTGGAATGATCTGGTCACGAAGGTAGGAAAAGATATGGTGGTAGCGAGATGAATCATGTCCAATGATTAAACATATCATCCTAGATTTAGGAATATCATAGGTAGGGTAGTGTAATGCCTCCACCAGGAACTCATGTCTGAAGTCATTTTCTAGCATTTGTAACATTGAAGCAAGAGTGGCCATTGCATCAGCTACTTTATTGTCTGCCCTTGGAGTCTGCTGGAAAGAAATGTGTGCAAAGTACTATTTAAGATCATCCACCATCCTTTTGTAAGGTATTAGTTTGTCATCTTTAGTTTGGTAGACATCGTTGACTTGATTGATGATTAACTACAAGTCTCCAAAGACCTTGAGCTCATCCATATGCCATTAAAGGGCCATCTTCATGCTATTAATGAGAGCTTCATATTCAGCTATGTTGTTTGTGCAGGGAAACAACATTTTATATGCTTTTGGCAATGAGTATCTTTGAGGTGTAACAAACATAATGCCTAGACCAGATCCTTGCTGAGTGAATGATCCGTCAAAGAACATGCTCCAAGATTGGTGTGTGAGAAGCATGACAGATTCATTTGGGAATTCAATACTTAGAGGCTGATGATCTTTCAAAGGAGCTTCTGCCAGCTGATCAGCAATTACTTGTCCCTTAAAGGCTTTTCTTTCCACATACTCAATGTCAAATTCACTAAGTATCATTACCCATTTTGCTAATCTACCCATGAGGGCAGCCTTGCTCAACAAGTAATTTAGTGGATCAATTTTTGTAATAAGCCTCATGGTATGAGCTAGCATATAATGCTGCAACTTCTAGGAAGTGAATATCACTACTAAACAAGTCTTCTCAATGATAGAGTAATTCATTTCATAGGCAACCAATGTTCTACTGATATAGTATATGGCTCTCTCTTTATTGTTCTGATCTTCTTAAGCCAGGAGAGCACCCAAGGATGTGTTTGTTGCTGAGATGTACAGTATAAGTAGCTTTCCATGAATAGGAGGCATCATTATAGGTGGATTAGCAAGATACTATTTTTTTTGAGTAAGTCCCTTGTCACATTCCTCATTCCATTCATAGGTTACATTCTAATGCAAAGTTTTAGTAAATGGTTGTGACTTGTCCGCCAACTGTGAAATGAAGTGTCAGATAGATTGTAGCCTTCCTTGTAATCCTCTCATTTGACTAATATTCTTGGGTGGAGGCATGTCCATAATAGCTTTCACCTTTTCAAGATCAACTTCTATGCCTTTAGCCGAAATGATATAACCCAAGAGTTTCCCAGAAGTAACACCAAAAGCACATTTCTTTGGATTAAGCCTAAGACTGAATTGTTCCATGCGGTCAAGGATGGGACCTAAGTCTATGAGGTGAGTTCTTCACTGCATGATTTTTGCTAAAGTATCATCCACTTAATCCTCCATCATTTTATGCACCATATCATGGAAGATAGTAGTAACAGCTCTTTGGTATGTTGCTCCAGCATTCTTAAGCCCAAAAGGCATGACATTCCAGCAAAAGGTGCCCCAGGCACATGTAAAAGTGGTCTTTTCTTGATCCTATGGCACAATTTTGATTTGATTATAACTAGAAAATCCATCCATCAAGGAATACATCTCATATCCTGCTGTCATGTCAACTATCATATGAATATTAGGCATTGGGAAGTTGTCTTTCGGACATGCCTTATTTATATCCCTAAAATCTGTACACACACGAATGGATTTATCATGTTTAGTGACTGGAACAATGTTTGAAATCCATTCTACATAATCAATAGTTCTTATGAAGCTAGACTTAAGAATCTTTTCCAGCTCTACTTTAACCAAAAGCACTACATGTGGATGCATTTTTCCCAGTGTCTGTTTAACAAGTTTGATACCTGGTGCAATGGAAAAATGATGCATGATTAGATTGGGGTCTAATCTAGGCATGTCAAAGTAAGTCCATGTAACATTTATTTTCTTGTTCTAAAATAATCATGTGAACTCTTCTTTTTCTTCAGCAGATAATGATTGTGCTAGGTGAATAATTTGTGGAGCAGCCTCTCTACCCAAATTGACCGGCTGTGTCAGCTCAATCAATACTGATGACCTCTCTTGAAAATGGCTCGGAAGGGTATCAAGTATCTCATCCTTGGGTGCCCCAAAGAGGTTTTCACCCTCAGATACATCTTTTATTTTTACTATTTTTGGCTCTGATACTACCACAAAGTGGTTTTCACCTTTAGAGAATGTATTTTTTCTTATTTTAATTTTTTGACTGAGATACTTGATATCCACCTCTGTCATGTTGACACTGCTTTCACTAGTGGAGGACATCATAGGTTCAATAGCATGGAGGTAAGAGGCTAGATCATAATCAGTCTAGAATGTTAGGACTTCATTGGATTCGGAAGGGGAGTTCCAGTTTATTAGATCAGGATGGCGGAGTGAAAGGGAAGTAGTGACTAGTTCAACTGCGTTCATGGTATAACCCTCAAAAGTGTTGACAAGCAAGTCAAGACCTAGAGTGATCTCATCTAAAGGAGCATTCAAATCCCTAAGAGACCTTGCATCAGAAGTAGAGGACATGTTAACATTAGTGGTGCCTAATTCATGAGGCCTAGTGCTAGACCCTTCACCTACTTCGAGGAGTCTTTCATACATGTGAACAATATCTATGTCTACATCATAGGTAGCATCAGACAAAGAGTCAAACTCATATTCATGTGAGTCAATACTTGATGTAGGAATTTCATTAGCAGTATCATCAGACTCATTATTATCCCTTGTGGCATTAATAGCTTGCTGAAGTTCTTGTTCAAAGCACTTTTGAAAATGAGGTGGCCTATATCGTTCACCTTGAAAGTTAGGATCATCATTTAGTGTTTCTTTCCATTCCTCATATGTGAATTGATACACTGAAGAAGTTTTATCAGAATCATTTTCAGTATCAGTATCTATCTCTACCATATGAATAGGTATGATAGGCTCATCAGGTTTGGCAAAGAGTGCCACAAGATCTGGAGGAATAGGATATGGAAATGTATCTTCATTATAGCTAGCCTCTAGATTCACTTCTAGAGTAGCATCTTCAATTTCTTGTTCAGGTTCAGGTTCAAGCTCAAGAGCTGACACAAATTTCTTGGTCCCCAAATGAAAGGGGGTCTTTTTAAAGCCCAAGCCACTAGTATCTTTTGTGCAGCAGCCTGTAGCTTCAATAGGTTTTAGTAATACATTATCATTTTTCCCTATAGAACCATTCCCCTTATAACCAAAGTGCTTCATGATTTTGAAGGCCTCATTGTATGGTTCTTTCTCTAAATCTAGAGATGGTGTGGTTGTTTCAGCTGTTTCTTTTCCCTTATAGATCCATGCTTTGATAGCCCTCTCTTCATCTTCATCTTCTAAAGGTATAGAGGCCCTAACAAAAGTGCCATCATAAACTATTTGAGGGGGAGCATTAGAAAGTTTTTTGTCCTCAAAAGGTCTCCAATAAGAGCGTGGAGATAGAAGTAGAGTAGCCAGTGATAGCACAGGTTCCACTCAGTATTCTCCCATGCTTGTATCCTTAAGTCTCAAAGTTTGTTCCATTTCTTCCAGCTTAGCATCATAAAACTTAGTGGATTCTCTATTTGTTGGAACAAAGCTATCTGTGGTTTGCGCAAGAGTGTTGCAAGAGAAATTGATATTTGTAGGTATAGTGACTTCTGCTCCATGGAATGGAAACTTAATGATGATACGTGGATGGAACAGGTTGCATCTCATGAATCCAAGGCCTACCCAATAAGATATTGTAGGCAAGAGGAATATTGAGCACTTGGAAAGTAACATCTCTCTCAACAAGACCTACGCGGATCAGTAGCATGACTAAGCCTTGGGACTTGCATTCTTCTTCATCATAAGCTTTGATGGTAATCTTTTTGCAAGGATCTATGCAATTCTCAGCATATCCTAGCTAAGTGAGTAGCTTAGAGGAACAAATATTAAGACCAGCACCGTTATTATGAGCACTCAGCGGACACGCTTAGGACCTATCATGGCCTCTATATGCAAGGGAGCATTATGCGGGTGACTGAAAGAGTGGTCATCTTCTTCAGAGAAGGATAGATAGTGACGTGAAGTCAAATGACCCACCATAGATTGGAGCCAGTTGAGATCGAGATCCTTGGGAATGTCTGCCTCAGCCAGGGCCTTATCCAAAATCTACCTGTGAGTAGGCGAGATCTTCAGCAACTCAAAAATGGTAATCTGAGCATTGGTTCATTGGAGTTGATCTAAAATGCTATAACTAGTCGAGCTAGCTGTAGGAATAGATTTTGTGTTTTTGTTGGCAGGGCCAATAATAGTCTTATCCACAATTTGCTTCAAAGAAGATGCGGGAATATCAGGTCTCTTATCCCCAATTTTCTTTGGAGTGGATGTGGAAGCATCAGGACCTTTCAAAACAACTCTCCCTCGTGATCAAGTGACAACATTAGCACAGCCTTGAGATTGTTCAAATTCAGATGAATGAGGTGTAGAGATATGCAAAATAAAAGGATTCTTAGATTTGGGAGCATTGTCACTCCCTTTAGAAGTGATCACATCACAATACTCTATCTCGACAAGTTCGGTCATACCAATAACATTGTCATTATTAGTGTACATATAATTGACTTTAGCATTGGTATTCTTGGCATTTGAAGACTCACCCTTCTCATGAGGAGAAGGGATCCTTAAAATATTGGTGGTTTGAATTCTTGTTATGGCCATCCACAACAATATCACCACTATCTATCAAATCTAGGACCTTGTGTTTCAGTTGAAGACAAGTTGAAGTCTTATGACCAATGTTCTAGTGATAGTCACAGTAAGCATTATCATTCCACCAATGAGGTCTTAGTTGTGGGTCATAAGTACACTTTTCCAAAGGAGTAAGAACCTGATTCTCTATAAGAGTTTTATAGACCACATCAAGAGGCTCTCCCAAAGGGGTGAAATCATGCTTGGGTTGAGAGGCCCAATGTTTGTTCCTAGAAAATCTTGAAGTTTGTTGATTGTCTATTGTGGTATTTTTGACAGCCTTAGCTACTTGTATACTAGAAGTAAGATTAAAAGTAGACTTTGAAGGCTTCGCAGTAACATTATCCACTACTCCATCATTTACTACATCTCTATTCTTATTGGTAGTCTTTTTGTTATCCTTGTTTGTGGAGAATCCTTGTTTATTGTCTTTATTCAAAGTTAATTCTCCCTTCTTGATCATAAAGGCCTCTATTTGCACTGCTTGTTTGATCATACTATCAAAAGTAAGAGGACCTTGAAATTGCACTTGGTATCCAAAGTCTAGGACAAGATTTTCCAAGAAGATGTCGAGTCTCTCAGACTTTGGTAGTTTGTGAGGACACCTCGTACATAATTGTCTCCACCTTTGGAGGAATGTTAGGAAAGATTCTCCTTGTCTCTGCTTTAAGTTGCAAAGATCTTGGATGTTGATCGGATGCTGAATATTATGCGAGTAGTGCTAGAGAAAAAGATTAGCCATTTCATCAAAAGTTTTAATACCAGTAGGCAATCTAGAGAACCATTCCATAGCTGGTTCGCCCAAACTATGAGGAAACAAGCACATAAGATATGTTTGATCATGCATGAAGTCCATGGACAATGCACCAAACTCCCTCAAGTGATCTTGGGGATCAGTTGTACCCAAGTATTTGTCATATTTATGGAGTTCCACACCTCTGGGAAAAGGTGGCATATGAAGACTTATGTCAAAAGGGAAAGGACAAATACTTTCCATCATAAATTGTTGAGTGGATTTATCTTTATTCCTCACAAGTTGATTGATCTGATCTTGCATTTCTCAGACCATCTTTTTCAACTTTGCGGTCTCAATTTCTTCTTCCTTAGCTACGAGTGTTTCAACTTGATAGTCTCGAGGTAACTTGGCCCCTTGTTTAGCTAGCTCAAGGAAGTACTTTTCTTTGTCTTCTAGGAGAAAGATCTCCATCATTTTAATAAGACCCTTATTAGCAACTTTGGCAACATCTATATCATGTTGAGTTATCACTTCATCTTCATTCCCAAGGATCTCATAAATACTCTAAATCTAATCTTGTTGCTGATCATCTTGGTTTTGATCAAATAGAGGAGGATGATAGAAATAGTCAGGTTGTCGATTGCCTTGAGGTTTTCTTCGATATTGATCATCATTGTGGGACTAATTTTGGTCATGTTGAGATTGACCATGAGGTTGCTCACTTTGAGGTTGAGCATGACATGGGTCACTAGAGGATTGACCATGATATTGATTGTTGTGAGATTGATCAAAGGTTTGACTATACTTGCCCAATTGGAAATCAAACAGATCTCCCATCTTGTCGTAGACTTGCGCAGTATATGAAGACTTAGTAAAGTGATGTGAATGAGATCAAAAAGGCATGGCCAAGGTAACTTTTGGCAAATGAACAGGATCAAAAGATTTAACAAATTCAGATGAGAAGATATCTTCAATAGTATCACTAGGTTCTATGGTAGAACTATTCTTAGTAGGAACAACAGGTACGATAATAGGATTAGTCCAAGGAAGAGGTCTTCCAAAGTTTTGAAATAATGAGTTGTTTTGGAAGTATGAGTTGTCTTGGTCTTGAAATGAGAAACTAGGTTGCACTTCAAACAATGGATTAAAACACTTGAAACATCAGAGCTGATGGTTGAGACGGACTATCTTTCAAAGTATTCAATGAGGAAATCGAAGATATCTCACAAAGTTCAGATTTCACAACAGATTCAGGAGGATCTATTTCTTGATTAGGAGGTTTGTTTCTACCTTGATTAGGATTCTGAATGGGATAAGTCTTGCCACTTCTAGTCATGATAGTCATAGATGAGGATGAAACAAGAGAGGACTCAAGATAAAGCTAGACTTGGTCTCTAAGAACAATGCAAAGGAGATAAAGGCTAGAATAGCCAAGATGTGAGATGGACCTGGTAGGAATCATCAAAAGAGGTGGCTAGAACAACTGAGATAAGACTATCGTAACATGAGATACAAAAGGCATAAAGAGATAAGATAAACCAATGAGAGACAACATGAGTCAAAGAAAAGATCGATCAATTCCTAACTCAAAACAACCAGTTTCTAACAGTGAATGATGGGAAAGTAGAAAAATAGACCTCAGACAAAAAGCAGATCAGATAAAAAGTCAAACAGTCAATGACAAATAGGTCTCTATTTTTGCAAACTGGGCTACAGTCTCGCACGAGAGAGTACTAGGCCACACGAGAGAACACCAACCTTCACGCAAGAGAACAAAGTCTCATGTGAGAAATTTCTCTGAAGTGTGAAACTTCACATGGGAAAAGTGCAAAATATGACAATTTGACATAGTTTTCGAGGTTAAAGTTGAATTTTGAGGTACGGCCTGAATTGATGTCTGACAAAAAATCTAGTTTCCTGACAGGTTTGAAGAATAGTTTAATCAACAATCTCATTTTAGGATTTCAAGCATTTGTTTAAAGACACAAAGGTTCAAATCAAGTAGTTGTGATACAAGAAGTAGTCATTAACAGACCTATCAAGGACAAAGCAACTTGATAGCATTAGGGGAGTCTTTGTTTGATAATGATTGGACAATGTTTAAGACTTGATAACAAACACATAGCTTAGTCCTACAAAAAAAATGGTGAGAATCCAAAACCTTTGCCCCATTGCTTATGCACATATGTGCACCTCACACAACCATGTCAACCCCTAGAGGGCACCTATGTTTTTGGTATATCCAAGGACTCAATGGTGTACGTCCAAAGGTTACCCTTGTAGTAGGGGCTAGTGTTGCAACCACCTTCAAGCATCCAGGTGTATGCCTATGATGGGAATCTATGGGAGAGATTCTTCCCCCTCCCTACGCAAAGATTATGACTCCTTTCAGAGGTGTACTAGGTAGGCCACTAGCTAAGGAAAGTTTTTAATAGGCTTCCATTAATGCTAACCTTTGGTGCCCTTGATATAGGGCTAGGGCCTCGCAGCCACACCAACACCCAAAAGTCATACACCCCCGCAAGCAGGGCTAGGAGCGGTGCCGCTCAGTATAATAGATGGTGCCTTCTCAAGATGATAGTCAAAGTCTTGAGAAGGAAGCTAACATGGTTTTGGAGTCTTTCAACTCAACAAAATGTTCTTTATTAGAGTGAGTCAGAATCACTGGTGATAGGTGTGTACTCACTTGGGTCATTCTTGGAGGTTCAACTTCTGGTAGGCCCTCTAAAGGTGACACTGGACTTGGTTTAGATTTGGGGGTTAGATTTTCTGGTTCTCCCAAAGGAAAGAAGAGCATACTTCTCTATCCCATTTCCTCACCCAAACACATCAAGAAGATTCAACATAGAGTTAGCTTCACTCCACCACAACTACAAGCTTTTGGGTTTCTATTTCTCTCAAAGAGAGAAGAGCATAATCCCTTGGCTAATAGAAGTGTAAAGATTCACTACCTTTCTCTGCTTCCCAAAGAATTTGTCATATTAGTAAGATTATTAGGATTTTGGGTTCATTCATGGTCATCAGCTCCATGTATTGAAGAGCCAAAGTCCCTACTCACTATCAAAATCCTCAAGAAATTTTAGCGGAGCCCTATTTAGACTATGTGAATGAAAGCAAGAAATAAACACAATATTTTAGCAATTCTTCAACTATCATCCTGCAATCAAACCATTAGCATGTTTTAAATTCTTGGTCAAACGTCTTGTAGAAAACTGTTATGCTATGAAAATAATAGAGAAATAATAAGCAACAACAAATAGGAAACTATTAGAAATCCAAAACTAGAAAGACAGAAACTAAAAAATCTAAAGCACTGTGTTAAAATCTCGTGTGAGGAAGTACTCCACAACGCACGAGAAAGTGCAGGATGCCATACGAAGGTGCAAAACTCACACGAGAAAGTGCTACAGGAAGTGAAATCTCATGCGGGACATTCTGGATTCTCATGCAAAGATCCATACACAGACAGTACGGACGCACGACAGAGCTTGAATTTCTTCTCAAAAAAGATGAGAATGAGGCAAGAAATCAGATTTTCTACCCCACGGTGGGTGCCAAAATGTGTGTGTCTGAATGTGGACCTCTAAATTAGGCACAAATGCAACTTAGTTATTGCTCAATCATGAGATGGCGAGTATGAACATGAATTGTCCATCTCACAACATCGATTGAATTGACCTTTTGCCTCCTATGTGGATGGGGTGTTTAATTACTCTCAGAACGAGAGCCAAGAACCATGAGACCAATCCCACAATGGAGGATTTTCCAAGAGGTATGAAGATGAGTAAAACTGAAATTAAACTAAGATGAATATGCAATTTAATCTAAGAATTGAGATGCAATTACTAATAACTTGAAAGAGATATGAAGTGAAATTTTAATCTAAATAGCTTAAAAGAAATATGATACTAAACTATGAGTATGTAAGCAAATTGATCTATTATAGCAATGCAATACTATATTAAATGAGAATTTAAACTAATTGAAAATGAAAAGCTTTGAATAAAGTGAGACTAAAAATCACTATAGTTTGATTACTCTCAAAAATTGCCTCCTTTGAATGAAGACAATAGGTCCATTAAATAAGCAAGCCCGGGAAGAGAATGAAGGGGTTCTTGATTTGAAATTCCTGACTCTTCATTCCCATTTGAGACAAAAATGCAAGAATTACTTAATTAAAAGAATGGAAAATGCCACACAGGTGACCCTTCGAATATTATGAATTATTAATTGAAAAAGGAGTGTCCATTCGAATAACAAGTAATTATTAATTGCTTTTTATGGGTAATTAGCCAAATGGGGTGGGTTTAATTTAATTCTAAGCACTTAGGACTTTAGGATTAAATTAAATTATCATAGGGGTAATTTAGCTAATAAAAGTCGAAGACTTTAGGAATTAATTTTGATATTTGATTAATGCAATTTATGGTCTTTGCAATTGACATCAAGTCAAATTAAGTCAGGTAGGAGAGAGAAAATTGCCTAGGAAACTAGGACTTTGGAGATGTAAAATTGAAGATAATGCACCAAAATAAATTAAATTTAATAGGTGCCAATTTTAGGGTATTACAAGCAATAGTCTTACCAATACCAAAATGTCCTGCAACACGACTATAGTGAGCTTTCCATATCATTTTCTTCCGTTCCTCGGTGGGTACACATATGTGACCATTATGGCAAAGCAACCCATCTTGCAAGTGAAAATCAAGGACTAAATTTCCTTCTACCAAATTACCATAGATGTTAGCAAAATTAGGGTCAGTACCATATAGTTGTTCCTAAGTTGGTGATTGATGACCACATGAATCCAACACTATTTTCAAACCTGCAATTGGAGGCCTACTCAAACAATCTGCCACCTTGTTACTGCTTCCTTTTTTATGACGAATGTTGAGGTGAAATTGTTGTAGATAGGTTGACCACCGTTGATGTCTATCATTCTGTAGCTTCCCTTGTGTTTGAAGAATTGAAGTGGTTTATGGTCTGTATGTATAATAGTTTCCTTTCCCAGTATATAGTGTTTCCATTGTTTGCAGGCCTGAACAATGGCATACAACTCCTTATCATTGGTGGGATACCTATGTACTGTATTAGAAAAATTTTCACTGTGATAGGCAACAGGATGCCCATGTTGTGTGAGTACCACACCAAGAGCATAATCAAATGCATCTGTTTCTATCTCAAATGCTTGGTGTAGATCTGGAAGGACCAATATTGGTGTTGAACATAGTCTTTTCTTTAACTCCTCAAATGATTGTTGCTTTGCCTCTATCCACTAAATTTTTGCTTGTGCTCCACCCCTTAGTGATTGATTAAGAGGCCATGATATGTGTGAGAAACCAAACACAAATCTACGATAGAAGTTGGCTAAGCCCAAGAAGCTGTGAAGCTCTGTGAAATTTTTAGGGGATGGCCAATCTCAGATTATTTGAATCTTTTCTAAATCAACATGAACACCCTCAATGTCAATGATATACCCTAAGAATTGAATACTCTGCATACCAAAAGAACACTTCTCAATGTTGGCATAAAGTTTTTGTTTTTACAGAGTTGAAAGAACTTGTTCAACATCCTGCAAATGCTCAGACCAAGTTCTGTTAAAGATGAGTATGTCATCCAAATAAACAACTATGAAAGAATCAATGAATGGTCTAAGCACATCATTCATCAATCTCATAAATGTGGCTGGGGAATTTGTTAGGCCAAAAGGCATGACCAACCATTCAAAGAAACCTTCCTTAGATTTAAATGCAGTCTTCCACACATCTGCTGGATCAATTGGTACTTGGTGGTATCCAGACTTCAAGTCAATTTTTGTAAAGAATTTAACCCCCCTAAGTTGGTCCAACAAATCATCAATTTGAGGGATTGGATATCTATTTTTAATAGAGATTTTGTTTAATTCTCTATAATCAATACAAAGCCTCCATGTCCCATCTTTCTTTTTAGTAAGGACAATTAGACTTCCACAAGGTGAAGCACTTGGATGAATGTGTCCTTTTTGAATCAACTCCTAAATTTGTCTCTTAATCTCATCATTTTCCAAAACTGACCTCCTATATATTGTCTCATGTGGTAGCGGTGTGCCTGGGATTAAATCAATAGAGTGCTTGACTTGACAGTGTGTTGGTACTCCCACTGGTGGTTTAAACACACTATGATATTCTTTCAAAAATTTATCCATCTGATTTTGTTGATTCTCTATTACCTTAGCATGTGTATTAAGAACAACTGACTTTTTTTGTTCAGGTTGAATCATGAGTAGAACAAAAGCTCCAGTTTGAGCAATCAAGCGTTTACATTGTTTAGAACTAATTAAAGAAGTAGTTTGTGTTGGACATACCTTTGGTATTCGATACCTCTTCACACCAAGATTGATTGTAACACTATGTGGCCTGGACTCATACACCCCATGCCTCTGATACATGTATAGCTGCCCCAACAAGACATCACATACATCCAATGGTGCTACATCACATATCACTTCATCCTTGAAAGGCCTGATTGAATATGGAAAATGACACTGTTGATTTATTTGAATATCTTGTCCCTCATTTACCCATCCCATAGAGTATGGTTGTGGGTGTCTTGTCACTTTTAGATTTAATCTTTTGATTGTCTCCCTAGAGATCAAATTCTTTTAACTCCCAATATCAACAATAAAATGCAGAGGCTTTCCATCAACCCACATCTGTGAATGAAAAAGTCTCTCTTCATCTTCACGGGGAAATACTTTAGTAATTCCAACTATGGCATATGGGTTTGCTTCTATGATGGAATCATTCTCCTCTTTCTCAGAATTAGTTACTAGTGATGATTCAGGTTCAGCTTCCTCTCCTCGTATTTCTATCATCAAATTTTTAATACTTTGACAATCCTTTGTGTGATGGGTTGGGGAAATTTGCATCTCACACCACATGCATATGTCTATTTGTGTCTTTTTAGTAGACCACCATGTGTTCTTGGATGAACTTGAATGAGGTTCCTTGGTCACCTATTTTCCTACAAATTTATTACCACCTTCAACCGTTGGCTTGTTGTTCGGAAAGTAGTCCCTCTTCCCTTTCTGCTTGAATTTATCTTCAATTTTTGTAGCATATTTATAGGTAGTTGCCAATGTCTCAATATTCAAAAATTCCATCTCTATTTGAATATACCTATGAAGTCCACTCTGATATTTCAAAATTTGATGCTTCTTTGAATCATCAATACCGAGTTTTGCTGAAAGTGAATGGAATGTATTGGTGTAATCTTGCACAAACTGATCCGTCTTTTGTCAAAGAAGCTACCACTCTATGCATTTTTTTTCATACACATCCTCCAGAAGGTAAGCTTCTTTTACGTATTCCACAAATTCTCCCCATGTGGGCTTCTTATCAAGAGAAATTTCAAAACCATCTTCAACAAATCATTCTCGTTCTTTATTTGTGACTTTTGTTTCCCATGCTAATTTCACATGGGTTTTAGCTTTGAGGAGAGAAAATGTTATCTTTTCTGCATCTAAGAAATTATTTACAGAAAAGTATCTATGCAACTTTGATAACCAGTTATCAATAGCTTTAGAATCGACCTTTCCTTCAAAATTCAGGATGTCAAAATTGACCTGCACTTTGAAAGGGGTATTTCGATGAAATGATGTTTCTAATTCTATAGGAGGCATGAAAATTGACACATCATCTCCTCTCATTGTGTATTTAAAGCTTCCTCGACCAACTTCTTAACATCATCGTCTGACATCTTCGATCGTGTGCATCTCAAAGGTGGGTATTTTGACAAATCTTATGTATCCAATCCTAATCTTTGGTAGGAAGACCTTGTGTAAATTGACATAAAGGAGCATTACTGCTCTGATACCACTGATCTAATTTATGAAAACCAGATTACAATACCTGGTGTGATACCTGTAGTATTGTAGAACTCAACACAAAAATTGACAACAAGAAGATTGCAAGCCAAAAACTAATCCATTGTATTTGAATATTTGAGTTCATACAAGTCTGATGGATCCCAAGGGTTATCAAAATCCCTTGGAAATGAAATGAAGAGCCATCATAATATTTATTACAAATAAACTATTCAAACTGTCAAAAATTATCAAAAAAACTATATATAAAAATTAGGTCCACTTGGAGAAGGCATAACTTTCTAGTCCTAGCTCTGAATTGCAAACCGTTTCATGCGTTGGAAAGGTATTCAAATTATCTAAAACTAAGTTTTGAAAGTATCAATAGTCTATTCTACTTCCACAGCCTCCAAGCCTAGAAATGCACAGAAGACCCTCAAAAATGCAGTTTACTAAAACATAGTAAAATTTGAGAAATTAGATTTCAATTTTTTTCAAAATTTAATCCTGAGCAGATGGTGTCAATCCGTTTGGAGAGATGAGATTTGTTACTCAGTGTGGCCTATTTTTGTTATTAATAATAACATTACTCCTTAGATTTCCATAAAGAGAGAGTACATAATGTTGGAAATGATTATTTTGGGTATTTTTTCCATTAATAGTTATCTAAATTAATTTATTATAAATAATCCATCAAAATGGTCATAATAATTCTATAATATTTTTGTTCATTCAAATAGGTAAGTACAAAGTTAAAGACATGAATGCATATATTGAGCCCCTTATCGACAATTTGATGGTGTTATGGAATGGGGTCATATGTATGACATCTCTAGACCAATAGGACAAAGATAATTTCAATTATATGCAATGCTTGTATGGACAATACATCATGCCCCTGGGCTAACACATTTTTGTCGTATGTTCTCTTCTTAACACCTCTTTTTTGGTATGTTATAGTGCTAACACAACATTAACATATTTAATCCAATTATACACAATCTTGTAGGTCTTCAAATAAAGGGAAAATTTGCATGTCCAATTTGTGGTCCAAAGATGAAATCTCATCCTTCAAAAAGTTTAGGAAAGGAGGTGTTGTTAGAATAACTAAGAGGGGGGTGAATTAGTTATCCACAATCCCAATCACAAAATGTATATCCAAAAATAATTTACTAAAACTTCTGCAGCTCGGTAACATAAAATAGTATTCTGTCTGTGCTTTTACTGATTACTAGTTAATAACATATTGTGATTACCGATCAAATCCAATATGCAACATGTAAATTATGACAACAAAAAATCATCATAGTCAACACATAACACAAGAGATTTAACGTGGAAACCCTATAAAGGGAAAAACCACCTGGGACCGACAATCCAAAAAAATTTCACTTTTCTGAAGTGAGCTCGGTGAAGACCCAGCCCTATTAAAGGTTACAAACACACTGTGTGGTGTGACCTTGTTAGAGGATTTTAGACCAACCGTTATCATCCAACCAACATTCACTATGGGATTGACAGGATAACAAATGTACACTCTATGAATGACATTACAAGACTTTCTAGTCCACTCTCTTAAGAGATTTATTTATTTACAATTGTTAAAATGTAACAACAAGTGATCTAATTACAACACAACTTCAATTAAAGATTATCAGATCTATGTTAAGCTCATTCAAATCCTTTGATCAATATATCAATTTTGTTTCAATCAATATTCAGTAACTTACTATCTCTTGGTTATAGCTTTCTGATGCTCGGTAATCTCTGCAGTTTGGTTCTCCTTAACTAATCTGATCAGGCATGCATGAAGCTTGTTCATGTGATATCTCTGTAGTCTCCTTCTTCTGGCATAATTTCATCATGAAATCCTAGTCTCTTAAATAGACAAGTAAACTATTTTAATTCCATCCATCAGATTTTATCACTTAATCTCCTTTGTTGATTTTGCCACTTAAACCTTCCTCGGCTGATGTGTCAGTAATATATTTGATTTCAATCCCTTAGATCTTTTTCAAATTATGTTAGTCGTCAATTTTTGTAACAAACATTATCTTCAACTTTGATTACAGAGTACTTTACAGCTTATCAACTTCCATCGGCTAAACTAGTCATTTAGTTCTTTTCTCCTACTTAGTTAACAAAGAAATGTGTCGGTGAACACAAGCTCAGTTTAATACTATGCTCGGTATACACTACACTGCGTCAGTGTATACTGAAATGCTTCTTTAACTGACCACACTTCTTTGTGCATTTTTCTCTATCCTTCATCATAGATGAATGCGACATAATCAAGTCAATAAAATAAGGTCATAGAATCATTCATAAGCTACCCAATGTATTCCTTATCCTCATCTATCATATCCATCTTCCTCATGTAGATATATCTATTCTTCATCTATTTTCTTATTCTTTCTATAGATGTTTGGGTATAGTAACTTACAAGATAAATATTGTCAAAACTAGTTGACATCAATGACAACATATTACTTATTTAATCATCTTACATATCTAATCAATAACTCAGTGATCTTAAATCACAGATCTTCAAGTTATATAATTTATTCAAATCAGTTGTAGTTCATCAATCTCTCCCTTTGGCATTGATGGCAACACAAGAAATATGAAATATGCCATACACATACCAACCATATATTCTACAACTCTGTCAACAAATTTTGTAACTCGGTACAAGCTCTCCCTAGCTTAATATGTTTAATCACTACATTACATAAAAGCATTTGCAAGTCTAGACTAACTTCTACAGATATGATTTTTTCAGCTTGCAGGTTTTCTTCTATTCTTAGTTACTAATCTTCAATGCTCTCCCTTTTCTATATCTCTCTCCCTTTGTCTTTGGCTTCATATTGAGATCTCTCTTCCTTTGACAGCAATGCCAAAGAGAAATTAAAACATACATCTATGTAGTAGCCATGTAACTCTTTATTGTCCAGTGCATTCTCTATATCTCAGTATACTGATGTGCAAATCTATTCCAGTACTTCAACCTTCAACAACCTTAGATAGAAGTCCAAAGTGTGAACTATGCTGTATCAACATGTATGATCTTCTGATAAGATTAGGCTGATGCAACCTCCAGATCATCTTAGTGACCGGTAGATAGGGGACGAACCCCAAGTCTAGTCCTCAAGTATTCATATGTATCCTTCGGTAGAGGCTTTGTAAATATGTCAGAAAGTTTTTCTTTTGATGTAATAAATTCTAGCTTCACTTACTTCTCCTATACTTGTTCCCTTAAGTAGTGATACTTGATAGATATATGCTTTATTTTAGAGTGCATCACTAGATTCTTTAAAATATTAATTGCACTAGTGTTGTCACAATATATAATCATCGGATCAGTGATTACCTCATTCATACCTTCTAACACTTGCTTGATATAAGCAATATTTGAACAGTTAGTAGCAGCAGCAACATACTCTACTTTAGTTGTAGACTAGGAAATGCAAGACTATTTCTTACTTGTCCATGTAACAAGTCTTTCACCAAAGAAGAATGCTCCTTTAGTGGTACTCGTTCTATCATCCACATTTCTAGCCCAATTAGCATCTGTGTATACCTTAAGTTCAAACTTGCCTTTCTTAGGATACCATAGTCCATAATCTTTAGTTTTCTTTAGGTATCTTACGATTTTATTTATAGCAACCATGTGTGACTCTCTAGGGTTTGCAGAAAATCTAGCAACTATTCCAACAACATGTGCTATATCAGGTCTACTGTGAACTACATACATTAACTTACCAATCATGGATTGGTATAGTGTCTGGTTTACCTCAGTAGTTCCATCTTCTTTAGTCATTTTACATCTAGTAGCTATTGGTGTTCCCACACATTTAGCATCTTCCATGCCAAATGTCTTCAATATTTCCTTTATATATTTAGATTGTGTGATGAATATACCATCATTCTACTAAATCCCTTGTAAGCCTAGAAAGAACTTAATCTCTCCAAACATAGACATTTCAAATTCACTTTTCATTTCATCAGTAAATGACTTACAGACATGATCTTGTCCTCCAAATATTATGTCATCCACAAATATCTCAGTAATCAAGATAGTATCATCAAAATTTCCTTTCATGTACAAATTACTATTCTCACTGGTTCTAACAAATCCAATACTCAGCAAATAGTTATGCAGCCTCTCATACCAGGATCTCGGTGCTTGCTTTAAACCATATAAAGCTTTATGTAATCTACATAACATATCTTTGTTGTCTGGATCAACGAACCCTTTAGGTTGTTCTATGTAGACTTCCTCTTCAAGTATCCCATTCAGAAAATCTGATTTAACATCCATTTGGTAAACTTTAAACTTTTTGTGTGCAGCATATGCAAGTAACATTTTGACTCTTTCTAATCTAGCAATAGGTGCAAAAGTCTCACCATAATCTATTCCTTCCTCCTATGCATATCTCTTGCATACTAACCTAGCTTTGTTCCTTGTTACCTCTCCATTCTCATTAAGCTTGTTTTTGAATATCCACTTGGTACTGATAACATTCTTGTCCTTAGGTCTGGGTACTAAACTCCAAGTTTTGTTCTTCTCTATCTATTCTATTTCCTCTTTCATTGCATTAACCCATTCATCATTTTCTAATGTAACTTTTACATTCTTTGGTTCATATTCACAAACTAGACATGTACCTTGTCTTGCTTTACTTCTTATTTGCATGCCAGCTTGTCTATCTCCAATGATTTATTTCTCAGGATGATGTCTTCTGACAAATCTTGCCAGTATATGATCTCTTCTTTCTTGTTCATCCTATGCAGGTTCATTTTCTTTCTCGGTAGGTGCTTCCTACTCGTTGGTTTCTCTTTCCTATCCATCGGTATTGTTTTCCTACTGACCGGTTGTCACTATCTGCAGCATTAGTAGGTACTTTGGTTGTTCAATGTAGGTGAATCTACTATGGTCTTCTAGTTCCTTTGTGATTTCCTCTGTATTCTTATCATCAAACTCATCAACCTGAATATTAGTACTTTCAATCATTTTATTAGTTACTTTGTTAAGACACTATATGCTTTACTTTTAGTGGAATATCTCAGAAATATCCCTTCATCACCTTTTGAGTCAAACTTCCCATTTCTTTCATCTTTCAGAATAAAGCATTTACTTCCAAAAATCTTGAAATAACTTACAGTGGGTTTGTGACCAAACCATAACTCATAGGGTGTCTTATTAGTGTCCTTCTTCAGTTGTACTTGATTCAAAACATAAACAACTGTGCTAACTACTTCTCTCCAGTATGTCTGAGCAACATTCTTTTGTAACATCACTATTCTCGCACGGTCAATAATTGACCTATTCCTCCTTTTAGCTATTCCATTTTATTGAGGTGTCCTCAGTGCAAAGACCTATCTTTTAATACCATGCTCATTACAAAAGTTAGTAAATTCATCAGAAATAAATTCACCACCTCGATCATATATTAAGCATTTCAATCCTTTACCAGTCTGTTTCTCAACTTTTGTTTATACCACTTGAACATCTTAAATGCCTCTAATTTTTCTTTCAAGAACATGACTGTCATTAATCTAGTATAATCATCAACAAAAAGAATAAAATATCTATCTCCATAGTAACTTTGAGTTCTCATAGGACCACATAGGTCAATATGCACTAACTCAAGTAATTTCTTTGTTGAATAATCTTTTCTTTTGAAACTAGATTTTTTCATTTTACTTTTCTGACATTCATGAAACATAACATGATCAGGCTTAAATAAGTTAGGTAGACCTCTAGCCTTTTTATTTTTATTGATCTTAATCATGTTATCAAAATTCACATGACATAACCTTTTATGCCACAACCATGCATCTTCATCTTTCATCATTAAACAAGAAGACTGATCATTATCAAGATAAAAAAAATTACCTCTCGATTGTGTTCCAGTTCAAATAAGTCTTCCTCCATCATCAAATATCTTCACTTTCTTGCTCTCAAAAGCAACTTGGTGGCTTGAATTGTTCAGCTGTGCCACACTTAGCAAATTATAGTTCAGACCTTTTACCCAATAAGCATTGTCACATCTAATTTTCTCATTTATCATCAGGGATCCTTTTCCTCTAACCATACAAGGTGCATCATTACCCATTCTCACAAATCCTCCATTGTGTTCTTCAAGTTGATCAATTTTTTCTTCATCACCAGTCATGTGATGTTTAGAACCACTATTTATGATCCATGTATCATTTTTATTAACCTTAGAGATAAGTATTGTCTCTACATACCTTTCATCTTCCTCTGAGTCATTCTTCATTGCAACAAATACTACCTCCACATCTTCATTAGTGTCGGTATTGATGACATATTTTTCTGCAATGTAGCACACCTTCTTTCCTTTATCATTATTGTCTCGGTGTCTCTGTTGTAGTGTTGGTAACTTTTGTTGCCTCTTCTCCCATAGCTTCCTTCACCAGATCGCTCTTTGTTGTGTCATCATCTTTCCTATGTGGACATCTAGTAGCACTATGACCAACCTCTTTATAGTTAAAGCATGCTAAAGGTAATTTACCTCTATATCTTTCTTTACCTTTAGGTAACCTTCTAGCCATCAGAGCTTCAATTTCATCAAGCTCATCATCAATATTGCTATCACTATCATCATTCTTATTTCTGCTACTAGACTTACCAATCTTCAGAGAAGACATAAAAGCAGATTCAATAGATGGTACAATATTATTATCAAAGTTGTTCAGTTCAAAGGTTATAAGCTTACCAATCAGATTATCAAGAGTAAGGTTGTTACCAGATGAAGACCTAGTTTCATGAATTGTAGATATTCTAATTGCATAAACTAGCAATAAGGTTTTGAGAACTTTTCTTACTACTGTCTCTTCATCAAGAAAACCATCAAATGCTCTAATAGCATGGACTACCTCTTTTAGTCTATTTGTGTACTACATAATATTTTCTCCTTCCTTCATCTTCATATCATTGAATCTTCCCCTTAGCTTTCAGCTTTGGATTTTTTGACATTCACATCACCACTATAAACTTGAGCAAGTTTATCCCACATATCTTTAGCAGTAGTGCAATTTTTAATATCTTTAAATTCGACATCTGTACAGGCAGCAACAATCTCCATCATAGTGACATTATGTTCATGCCTGTCTCTTAGTTGATCAAGGGTCAAGGGACCAGTGGGAAGTGCAATGTAGCCATTCTCCATTAGTGTGAGGGAAGAATTCCTAATTCCAGATACATGCAGCTTCATTCGGCTTTGTCATACTATGAAGTTATCCTTGTTTAGCTTTGGCACTTCCCTCTTATACATTTTGAGATCTTTGTGCTGAAGTCCTTAAAACTTTGTTCCAAGAAACCAACTCTCTGATACCAATTGTTAGAATAACTAAGAGGGGGGTGAACCAGTTATCCATAGTCCCAATCAAAAAATGTATATCCAAAAACAATTTAATAAAACTTCTACATCTCAGTAACATAAAATAGTATTATGTCTGTGCTTTTACCAATTACCAGTTAATAACATATAGTGATTATCAATCAAATCCAATATGCAACATGTAAAGTATGACAATAAACAATCATCACAGCGAACACATAACATAAGAGATTTAACGTGGAAACCCTATAAAGGGAAAAACCAACTGGGACCGACAACCCAAAAATTGTTCACTCTTCTGAAGTGAGGTCAGTCAAGACCCAACCTTGTTAAAGGTTACAAACACACTATGAGGTGTGACCTTATTAGAGGATTTTAGACCAATCGTTATCATCCAACCAACATTCACTATGGGGTTGACAGGATAACAAATGTATACTCTATGAATGACATTACAGGACTTTCTAGTCCACTATGTTAAGATATTTATCTGTTTATAATGGTTAAAATGTAACAACAGGTGATCTAATTACAACACAACTTCAATTGCACATTATCAGATCTATGTTAAGTTCATTCAAATCCTTTGATCAATATATCAATTTTGTTTCAATCAATATTCAGTAACTTACTATCTCTTGGTTATAGCTTTCTGACACTCGGTAATCTCTATAGTTCAGTTCTCTTTAACCAGTCTGATCAGGCATGCATGAAGCTTGTTCATGTGATATCTCTGTAGTCTCCTTCTTCTGGCATAATTTCATCATAAAATCTTAGTCTCTTAAATAGACAAGTAAACCATTTTAATTATATCCATCAAATTTTTCTGCTTAATCTCCTTTGTTGATTTTGCCGCTTAAACCTTCCTCGGCTGATGTGTCAGTAACACATTTTATTTCAATCCCTTAGATCTTCAAATTATGTTAGTTGTTGATCTTCGTAACAAACATTATCTTCAACTCTGATTATGGAGTAATTTACAGCTCATCAACTTCCATTAGCTAAACTAGTCATTTAGTTCTTTTCTCTTGCTCGATTAACAAAGAAATGTGTCAGTGAACACAAGCTCGATTTATACTATGCTCGGTATACACTACACTACGTCGGTGTATACTGAAATGCTTCTTTAACCGACCACACTACTTTGTGCATTTTGCTCTATCCTTCATCATAGATGAATGCAACATAATCAAGTCAATAACATAAGGTCATAGACTCATTCATAAGCTACCCAATGTATTCCCTATCCTCATCTGTCATATCCATCTTCCTCATGTAGATATATCTATTCTTCATCTATTTTCTTATTCTTTCTATAGATGTTTGGGTATAGTAACTTACAAGATAAGTATTGTCAAAACTAGTTGACATCAATGACAACATATTACTTATTTAATCATCTTACATATGTAATCAGCAACTCAATGATCCTAAATCACAGATCTTCAAGTTATACAATTATTCAAATCAGTTGTAGTTCATCAGGTGTTCGATGAGTATAGACACTTTCTACACATAAATCATAAGTACCAATTTACCGAAAAACATCTTTTCAATGGGAAAGAAGCTATGGAAGTTGGAATACAATAAAATAAATCATCGAGGTAATGTCATTCCATCAAATAGTTTTTGTTTGAAACTTATAATTTGATATTGTGATTTGTTTACTGATGATATAATTGATGCTCATGAAGGTCATCAAGGCATTAATGACCAACTTCCAAAGGGACTAAAATGTTATCCTACACAATTTAGTAGGTTGTTGTACTACGAGAAACTCTCAATCATGCATTTATTTGATAATATGCATATTGGAAAGAATGTAATAGAGACATTATCAAAAATATTGGATGGAAGGAATGACAAAGAAAAAATTGTCAAAATTTTTAGTGACATTGAAGATTCCAACCATCCAATGAAAATTGTCATTCAATCAAATAACAATGGAGACCAAATTGATATAAGTACCCTTACTTGGTTATTGTCGGAGCAGTAGAGCAATGCTATAAAAGAAGTCATACAAAAAATACGATTCCCCATAGGATTTGCTATGAACATAAACAATATCATATCAAAGAAAAGTGAATTTGGGGAAGGGATGAAAACACACGATTGACATACATTTATTAAGGTAATTCATGTTATTTTTTATTCACTATATATTTGTATACTGCATGTAGTTTTCATTATATTATTTTATGAAATATTGAAAAGATCATTTTACAATTATTGTTATATGTTCTACTTCTATCTCTCCCACACCACTTTGACAATTGTGTCAAACAAGTTATATATGATCTTGGAAAATACATGAGGTGGTTGTCATAGAAAGAAATAAAAAAACAAGATATAAATATTGGAAGAGAAAAATTCCTCATCTTATGTGTGAAATGCAAAAGTGTCTACCTTCAACTTTTTCAATGCACAAGAACACTACCTCATACATCAAATTGAGGAGATTGAATTGTGTGGACCTGTACAAACTAGGTCAATACGAATGGTTGAGAGGCACTTAAAATTTTTAAAGGGCTTAGTTCGACAAAGAGCACATCCTGAGGGTTCTATGGTGTAGGGATATGTGGTATACAAGACCATGGTGTACATTAGTGAATATCTTCTTAAGTTTGCAGCAAAGATCCATGTAGATCATATTTGGGATCCCAACTCCATTAACAAATTCGAAGGGGAGTACTTGATGGGGAAAGGTAGATTGAAAAAAGTGAGAGGTAATTATAAGATATTATTTTAGTTAATTAATTCTTATAAATCTTTAATATAAGTTATATTTAATTGGTCTATTTTATTATACAATTGGTCGAGAGTGGGATATGATACATTTGTATATTATGAAAAATGTTGATTGTATTGATGTCAACAAAATAGTTTCTCATTAACATGGTAAGGTGTTGCTTCATTGGTTAGAGAAACTCATCGTAATGGAGATTCCAATATTATATGGAAATGGTAATTGATCTAGCATATGGTTTAAGCGGTAGACAGGTACGTAAATTTTTTTTAATGATCATTACCCATATGTTTCATATCAACTCACGATGCAAATAATTTTCACACACATGAAAAATTGCAGGTCAAGCACCACAAAGATGTGTACTATCATGGCCACAAATTTTTCATAAAAAAGTTGGATGACACGAAGAAAACTTATGATTCTAGGATAACTGAAGCCTTCGAGGTCACTAATATTTCATCTAGAAATGACATACATCCTTAACAATCTCGAAATCAATACTATGACATTTTGGATGATATACTTGAGTGTGACTTTAACTCTTTCAAATTAGTTATATTCATCGTCAAATAGTACAGGCTATGACTAAACCAAAATGATCCTGATAAAACTATTATTCAACATGATAATAGATTTAAAATGATTAATGCAAGGTCATTTGAGCTAGTTGGAGATGAGCCCTATGTTCTTCCAAGACAATGTAAGAAAATTTTTTACTTAGAGGTTCCACATAAACCAGGTTGGTCATTTTTGTTAGACATGATCCAAGAGGAAGGCCGGTAAAATATAATGTGATGGAAGAAGAAGATATTGAAGATGAAGTAGAAGAAGATGATCATGAAGAAGAAGAAGATGGTGGTGGTGGTGGTGGTGATGATGACAATTTTTTGATTAATGATCCCATGACATTTTTGCAGGAAATGATTGTTTTTATATGATGCTTTATGACTCGACATTGAAGATATTCAGGCCCACCATATGTACAAGGTGGAACATCATAAGTGAACTAACCCTATCCCAGTATTTTTATTTCATATCATTAATTGGTACAATAATTTTCCTATCATTCATACCATTTCTTTTACTATATTCAAGGTATGCAACTTTAGTTAATTTTTGTATCTAACAATTTTGTGTTTTTTCTTAAAAGGTGGAACTTACAAGAAAAAAATTAAAAGATCAGCTCATAAAATATTTAGAGCATGAGTTTGGTAGTAACATTTTTTTGAAGAAATTTTTTTTAGAAAAATCTGCCAAACATCTTAAGACTGTGAGGGACTCATATAGGAGTCTCATCCAGAACCCAAAGTATGAGTGTCCTCCATTTATTTCAGTGAGGCATTGGAATGAATTCATTTTGGATGCAAATGATGTAGTACCCACTCATAATTTTTTTTTAGTTTCAATTGCCATAATCTTTTAGGCTATTATTTTACTTGATTGACCAAATTCTTTTAGGCCACATTTCATGTGAGCAGTTATTATTTCAGTGGATGATGTTTTTGGATTATGATTATTATATGTTTATCTTGTGATTTCTTAGTTAGATGATGATATTATCATAATATGATATTTTATGCTTATTATGGTTTATGATGTTACTGACCCCATACTTCCATGTGTATGGTTATCATATGTGTGTTCCTATTTTGCATGTTTGTGTGGTAGAGGACAAAGATGTAGTTATTTGCCATGGCGAGATCCACATGTTCAACTGTACCCTATCATTATCTGCTATATTTATATTAGATGCTTGCTCTTGTGATGTCAGGTTTGTAGGTACTAGGTATCGTCTTCCCTGAATTGGAAGGAGTGAGCATGCCCACAAATATTCATCTCAATGGTAAAGAGGGGAGGTAGCACTCAGACCCAAAACCCTAACCTAAGCTTAATTTTTTTAAGATTAGATGAGTATCAGTTTGACTACCTTACTCAGATTCGTCTAGTTGACATGGATTTGTGGATCCCTTTTTTGAACATGGTTAGTTTTTCTTTGTTAGGTCTTAGTTGATTTATTTCATAAATGAGTGATTTTATGTGATTATTAACTTAATGATTACAGTTGAAATTTAATATTAATTATATTCCTATGTTTATTTGAGAAAATTAAATAAAATTTAAATACTTGAATATTTGGATTTAATTAATTATTTAATTAAAATTAGAGTTAAATATACTTTTGTGCTTTATTAAATAATTAAATATTTAATTGCATGGTTTTATTATGCTTTAAATATTAAATCTATTTAACATAAATTTTAATTAATTACATGTGCATTAATATTGTTGAAAAATAATTTATTTTCAAAAAAATAACTTGTTTCTAAGATTCAAAGTTGAGTTGTGCAAATCAAAGATATTTTAATTATTTAATTAAGATTTACTTTCAATTTTGATTTGAGATGTTTTAGGCATTGACTGGTGTGTTGTTATTAGGGTTTGCATGTAAGAGGGAAATTGAATCTCTTTAGGGGAATTGTTCATTCATTTTGGGATTAAGCAAGTTTTTGGAGGAATTTTGGAGAGCTTGGTATTTTTTGCATCTTGGAGGATTTGGGTGTGGTTGCATGATATTTTGAAAGCTCTGTGTGTGTTTCTAAATTCTTGCACTTGCATTCTACCTAGATTTAGATGTATAGGTTGGATCCATTCTTGAAAGAATTTGGTGTCTACAGTTCTTCAAGGGCTTCAATTTTAGTTTTGCATTAGATCCAAGGTAGGGTTTGAAAACTCTTTTGAGATTTTTGTTTTGCAATTTAATGGTTTCTTGTGTTTGGATAATTTCTCTTTAGCTCATTATATGCATTTGTGATTTCTATGGTTTTGGGTATTTAGAAAACTCTTAGATTTGTTGTTTTTAAATTTTATTAAGGCTTGCCATAGTAGGGTTATGCTGGCAAAATTTTGAGTAAAAATTCCCTACAGACCTCTTAGAAAACAAAAAATTAGACCAGGCTATAGTTTAACTATTGAGCCTTTGCAAAATAATTTGTATTGTGGAAAGAAAATCAATTTTGGTGGAAAAAAAATGAATTCTGGTAAAAAATCATTCTTTGGAAGAAAATACACAGAAAATTTTTTATACACAGTCAAAAAAGGTAAAACTCAGAAAAGTCATAAAGAAAAAAAAAAAAAAAAAGGTCAAAAAGGTATTGAATAAAAGTATATACTTGTTAAAGGAATTTCAGATTTTATATTTTTTTTATAAAAAAAACTACCTTTTTGTGTTTGGTATTCACATTTTTTTGTAAGACATGCCCTTTTAAAAAAGTTATTAAAAAAAAATAATAATAAAAATTAATGTTTTGGGTGGGGGTTTTAACCCCCCCGCGACAGCAGGCTGTCATGCGACAGACTGTCACACATAGCATCCTCAGCTGTCGTGCAATAGTCTGCAGCATGGGGTTGCCTCGGCTACAGTGCGACAGCTGGCTGTCGCATGACAATGGGGGTGTGGGCACGTCCCCCCCACTTGCCATATATATGGTTTGTTTTATTTTTAAAAAAATTATATAATAGATTTTAAAATGTTTTTTTTATATTCAATTTATATTTTTAAATTTAAATTTTATTAAATATATTTAATTAAATTAAACAAAATTTATATTAAGTTTTAATTTATTAATATATAATTTTAATAAATGTTATTACTATTAGTAGTTAACTTAAAAATTGTAAATATATGTTAAATGTATTCTAATAATGTATTTTCATATATAATTTAAGATTTATTAAAATGCTATTTGAAATAAATTAATTTCACATTGTTAATGTAGTATATACATCAAATATGAGTATTTTGAATGGTTTAAGTATTGGAAATCGATGTGCATTTAATATAAATTTAATATAAGCATCATTTTGGTGATTTATGGATCTGATTTTCCCGGTGGTTAAACATTCTATATATGGATTTTATTTACGTCTATTGTTGTAACTTAAATGCATATCGGTTCATTGTCAATTCTTTATGAGGTAAATGTTATTTATTCATCTTTGAGTGTTTTCTTCTACCTAAAAGTGTTAATGGGGCATTAGATGACCTAGGAGGAATACAGAGGATGGGGTATTAGTTTTATGGATATGTTTTCTATCTTATAATATGGTGTGTGTGTATTATGCTTTCTCACCATAAAATGACCATGTAGGCTCATGTTGTACTATGTTTTGTAAATGGGTATTAGTAGTCATTTTTGGTTCTTGTGTTTGATACTGGATTTGAGATTACCTGCTTGTATACCTATGTTAGATCTATGTGGGATCTATGAGCCTAGGGTAGGTTATCTAGATGTGTAATAGGGGGGTGGCTTGCAATAAGCATCGGGGCCCACAAGTGGCTACCAGGATCACTTATTGTAAGTAATCTTAATCAAGTGAAAACCTAATATGTCATTGAGAGGCATTAAAATGAACTTAATAAGATGTGTTTCCTCACCCATGCTTAAGTGCTAGTATAGACTAAGATGGAGGATGAGATGATGCTTTCCACCTTGAGAGGTGTGTACCTGTCATAGTTAATGGCTTTGTCTATATGAGAGTTTTTTGATACCGTGTATGATCACTTGAGTGTTAGGGTCCAGAGAGACTACCGGGATGAAACTTAAGGGTTAGACGTACATGACAACACCTTCCTATATATAGTCTAGTTATCCTACATGTGTCAGTTGCCTCTAGATTAGTGAGTCTTACCTATCACTATTTTTTTGTACACCCAGAGTTAGAGAGATTTCAAGATCCCCTTGCGTAGTGGTTTTATCTTTCTTTGGTATTGGTTATCCGAGTGGGATCTATTGTTATCTCCCCAGCATAGTGAGGCAGACCTTTATGGATCTACATGGATGGGTGGTAGTGATTCTTTACCATTAGAGATTCGATGTCCTTGTTCTAGTGCTTGATGGTGCTTCCACATTTGGGGTCCTTATGAATCTTCATTGGTGAATTATTCTTATCTTCATTTATTGTAATCTTGTATTAAAGTATCACATGTGATACCTAATCTGGATATTGTACTATTATTGCTAGAGTGATTACCACATACCCCGCGACATGTGTAGTGGATGTGAGTTTATGTAGGATTCATGGTTGTCCATGAGGATTGTAATTATTGATGTATGATGTATTTATTATATCTATGATATAAAGTCTTTTGTTGTTTCTATTTAGATGAGTTTTATTCTTAAGTAATTCTACATCATGGGACCTTTGAGTTTTGTAATCTATGTTAATTTTTGTGTTAATGTGAGTAAATGGTTATTGCTTCCGCATTAATGTTATCTTGTTATGTAAACTTTAGAAAAAAAAATATTCATCAAACTTAGTATCATGTTCTAGGTTAATCTCTCTCTTGGGTTCCTTGGCGCGGTTTTACAAAGGAGAAAGGGGATACTCAAAGAGGAATTACACCAGAAAATGAGAGAAGAAGGTATGTGATAGTATTAACTACTAGTAGAATGTAAGTAAGAACTAATTAGTGATCTTTATATCTATATAATCTAACATATTTCAAACTTTTCATAGGTTGCAGGACACATCAAAGGAAACAAAGGCCAAACTTCAAAAGATTGTGCAGCACAAACTTGGCTCTGGTAGTTATTCAAAAATTCAAGCACGAATTGTAAGTAGTAGTAAATGAAATTCCAGATCAAAATTTTTATAAATTGTAAATAATTTTATTTAATAAAAAAAATGTAGAGCTCAAAATTTAATTTAGAGGCCACGACAAAACACAAAAAATTACCTTCAAGGAAGGCTATCAAGACGTGGTTGAATGCCTACGCCAAGCTTCCATTGGCCCAACCCAAGAGTCTCCTACATCGGTTGAATAGGTAAATATGCCAAATGAAAAATACTTGAAATTGAATACTTGAGAAACAATCTATTTGATGTTAATTTCAAACATAAATTGACTATTTTTGTTTTTAAAAAGAAAACAATGATAAAAATGCACATGGCATTGCAATGTAGCCTCGTAATCATAACACAGAACCTATGCCGCATGATGAAGGCCTTGATGTGCATCACAGTGTCGATGGAGGTGTTCATTTGCTATTGAAAATTAATTATGTAATTATTAGTACAATTAAAAATCTTAAATTAAAATTATTGTAACCTTTTTTGTGTATATTTTAGAGCATACAGTACGTCATGCTGAACGAGTGGAGGATGTTCAAAGTGATCACCATGTTGACTTTGGGGATGACAAAAATGTTATTGTAGATGATGTGGCACAATCTGGTAAATAAAATCTATGTTTTGTTCTTTTAAATTTCTTTTTTGATTTGTAGTTCTTTTAATTAATGAAATACTTGTAGCACTATTAATATAAAATGGTGTAAATTTAACCCATGTAGTTGTTATTGCAGTGGACCCCCTTTGGCACAACAGTCTCCTCTTTCTAAACACATGAGGAGACATGTGTTGAGATCAGAAGCAGTAGAGTAGGGGAATGACAAGGATACCGATTCTCTGCTTAGCCATTACCTTAAAAAAACAAGAAAGAAAAAAAAAAACAAATGATTGTAATTAACATTTTTTGCTAATGAAAGAACATTGTCTTAATGGATGTAAATTTATACTAGTAAATGTTGATGAATGATGTGTTAATGAATTATTCATGAATGTTGTGTGTTAATGAATTTTATGTGTTAATGAATGTTATGTGATTATAATGATTGAATGTTATATTTCAAGAATGGATGAATCAAGAATGAATGTTATTAGATGTTAGGGGGAGGGGGGGCGAAGGGGCCAAATGAGTTTCCACCTTCATGTGGTTGACCTTGTTAAGTAGAGAATATTAAACTATTCTCAAAACCAAGTGAAGCTCAAACTAAACCAATGTCATAAATTCAATGGTAAAAAACACCTACTAGTCCTATTCCACATGGTTCAGTACTCCTTTTGATGTAGAGGCATCCCTCAATCTCAATCTAGTAACTCAATATGTTGTTGTATTGGCCATTTTCCCAAGGTCTTCACTAAATTCCATTACCTTCAATGCAAATTCAATGTCCAGACACTCTCATAAGTCCTATTCATCATGGACAAGTTCCCCTCCCTAGGTACACTCAAGTCCTATTCTCTTTGCATACAATTCTTATCATTTCTTCAATAGGATAGTATAATTTTGATGCTTGACTTGTCATCATTAACTAATTGGTTATTGTTGATTTCTCTTTGCTATCATTCTAGATCACTATTTTTGGATCTCATAGTCTATCATATTTGAGAAGACATATTGGTACTTTTTCTTAGTTCCTTTATCTCTATTCCTGAATATCCTATGGCTTTTTTGGAGCTATTTGATTTTCAAAGTAGGATGTTTTGTTTCATTGTAAGTTTATTTGAATTGTTGTTTAAATAGTATAATTTAAGTTTTGATTTTTTAGGTGATCCTAGAGCATGTGTACAAAGTTGGTTTTGAGAATCAATGATATTTATTGTAAGTCTTTTTGAGTATCCAATTCTTAGTTTTGACAACAGACAATAACTTAAATATGCATATTAACAATTTGCATGTTGGATCCTATGAATGAAGTACACAATTTAATACAATTCTTAATGCACTAGGTCACTTGTAGTTCAAATTCAAGACTCAATAGATTGGTTCATTCCTATGCATCCAGTCCATTGATTCCTTTTAGTTTTGATTTCTGATATACTTTCCTTGAAATATGTATAGACAAGACCTGTGTAGGCATATAGACAACATATATACATCTTTGATCCTTATTAAGAAAACATTTAGTTTTGATTCAGATCTTAATAGATTAGGTCTTTGTTAAAAATCTGTTTGATTGATTCCACAAATAAATCTGATTCCCAAAACCATTTCATTTATATACATAAAAACAATATATAGAGAGAGAGAATGTGATGAAATTAATTGTTAAAAGAAAATAGGTTTTCAAAGTGGAGGCTCAAGTGTAAGCCCCAGGAGACATGTTAAATTATTGAAATTGGGTAAGATAGATAAATTGCTTTAGGGTTCAATAGATGGGCACTTTCTTGGATACCAATTTCATTGATCTGATTATATGCAATGTTTACATACTATGCATGCACATGTAGAGATTTTACAATGATTGATCCATGTGATCTTTTAGGTACTGACAAATTTCATTTTATTGGATTTGCAACATCACTAACATTGAGCTTGGGAGTTTATGGTACATCTCAATTGGTGCTTCTGCCAAACTATTCCCATCTAATAGAAGCTAGCCCCATTTTTTTTTAAGGAGATTCAGGTAATTTAACTTCCAATTGTTTTCCCATTTAACGTACCAAGTCCCACTATACAAAAGCCCATTCAATCCTAAACTTGAAATTGAAATCCCCATAAGGACGAGTGCAATTAAAAATTTATATTTTCACTTTTATTGCCCAATCTAACTTCAACATTATTTAATGAGATGTAATATGGATTTTTTAACGAATTTAGACATGTTTTCATATCTCGAGCTGGCTAATGTTTTTTTTAAATTTCTGGTGTTTGGCAAAAGTTAAGCTTGGAAGCATGGTAATTAAACTTGTCATTTTTTAGTTAGGAGGTGGTAGGCTTAGAATAGTAATTAAACTTACTCATTTTCAGGTAAAAGTTGATGAGCAACAAGGTGGTCCATGTTATAAATAGGGAATACTGAGAAGGGGGGGGGGTGAATTAGTATTCTACAAACTTTTACTTTGGCCCAATTATGGATATAACATATTATCTTAACGCATGCATAACATAGAAAGCTAAACAACATGCATCGAAATAAAACAAAAGAACTCATAACACATTATTTGTTCTCGAGGAAACACTGGCCAAGGGAAAACCCTGGTGGGGATGGTACCCACAAAGATCCACTAATCAAAAGTATCATGTTAAGGATGTTGACCCTATCAGGAGTCTATTACATGCATATAGTGTCTTAGTCCTGATTAAGGGACTATAGGCCTTGTTAGAAGCCTCAAGCCTATTAGGAGTTGGTAGTACAAAATATGATTACCAGATGAGCCCACTGCCCAAACAAGTAATATACAATATTCACTTATTACAAAAAGTAGGTCAAGGTACATAACCTTATACTACTTGCATCAATATCTCTTCATTGCTCTTTGCTATCGCTATACACATATTCATTACTTCGCTTTTACAATTACATCTTTACATATCTTTATACAAGTTATTAAGATTAATAACTTTTCCAGTCAGCTATCATATTGCAAAATATCTTTATCCAAGGGTTAACATCTAGGATATCTTCCCTTTATATTATTAAGTCATTATTTTGATAAACAAAATAATCCCTTAACTCTTTATCAATTCTGTCTTCATATTCTGTCCTGACGGCTTAACACTGTCTTTAGTAAAACTGTCATAACTTCTTCCGTACATGCCGTACTGACTTACGCTCTGAGGTGAGTCTTCAATAGTCACCATAGTGTCTATGTTCAAGTGCACAAGCACTAAACTTACTCCAATCAACATCGCTAATCAAAACTATCTTCGAGTTCATTGGCAAGAACACACTGTCTCATACTTAGACAATTTTGCATTGTACTCTGATATACTAGCTCTTTGACCTATGTGATCTTCATGTAGATCATATGTTTCCATAATGACAACATCTATGTAACCAACTCAGCCAAATTGCCAACAATCTCCCCCTTTATCATTGGTGGCAACATATGAGAAAATTGGCTAAGTCTTAGGCTCCAAAATTTCAAAATTGTGGTCATAATACAAAATATGTATATACTATCCTTATGACTTCATGAATCCTTTCTATATACTGTACTCCCCCTAAGAGTATATATCCTTATCAATTTTTTTCTATATATCTCTCCCCCTTTGACAACATGACAAGAAAAAGGTAAGGAGGGTTACAAAACTATGTTCACAAAAAGTTATACCTTGATTCAATATTGCAAAGCTGGTAGGCTTGCAACATAATCTACAAAGTTAATCTTCATGGCCTCTAACTCTTTCTCCCATGATTTCTTAGTTGAATCTACCACATTGATTAGTGTGCACAATCCATAATATTCAATCTCACATGCTTGGAGATTCTCATAGCTAAACTTCTGAAAAGATGTCTTAGCTGAAAGACATTCTTCTAGTTGCCCTTCAACAATGCTCAAGTTTATATAAATGTGCTCTCTTAAAAGAGTGAATCTCTTCAGCTTCCTATCCTTGTCATCTTGCAAAACTCTTATTTCATCATAAATCTTGTGGATTTTCTTCTCAATATCCAATACCTTCACATTGGGGCTTGAAAGAAGGTTTGTCTCATTTTGAATTTATGCTTCCTTCATCTTCATCTTCATCTTCTAAACTTCCTCTGCTATCAAGTTCTTTGATTTTGTACACTGAATGTACAAAGATTTTCCTCTTTCTAAAAATATTTCTCAAGTCCTTTATGTAGATATCAAGGTTATTGATATTATTCCTGATATTCTGACTAATGTCCAAAAGTGTTTTGGCCTCATAAGTTGCTTGAGCTTTCATCTTTGTTGTATCAAATAAATTTGTAAACTCATCATCAAAAGTATTCATCACTTTCTTTGGTCTTTCCAAAGGGTCATCTTCTACAATTTGTGTAGTTATAATGCCTTGTAACTTCTCAGTAAGCTCCTTCAGGCATCCTTCAAGACTCATTACTTTCTTGTTCTTTCTGATGATCTTGTTCAAAGATGTGATCAATTGCATTTGATCATCATCATCTACTTCCTTTCCCAAGTTCTCAATCATAGAACCAATTTGAGTTTTCTTGTCAGTCTTAGGTGTAAGATTGATTTCTTCTTGAGTGGGAACATGTACTTGTTTCTCTATCACTTTAGGTTCTACAATTTTGGTTTCTGTCTTCTCTTCTCCTTTGGTACTATCCTGCTCTTCAAAAGCCGAATTGTTAACAATATTTTCAAGATTCTTGAATAAGTTATCATCACTATCCAAGGTGATCTTTGTACCTTCAACATTCATGGCTTCATCCTCAATATTTATGGCTGGTGGAGAAGGAATGTCCTCTTGTTCTACTTTTTTTGCTTGATCTTTAGATTCTGCTGCAACTGATAGTTCTCTAGCATTCTCTACCATAACCTTTGTTGGAAGTATTCAATACTATCTAGGTTACTGAGAGGGGAGGGGTGAATCAGTAACTTCAAAACTTTTAATAGATTTAGATCTTAATAATATTAGATTGATAATCTGACTGCATGCATGAGTAATAGAAAGAATAAAATATTCATAACACTTTGACCACAGAGATTTGGTGACCCAGAAACCTTCCAAGTAGAAAGTAAAATTGGGGTGGGGATGATACCCACAAAACTTCAATACTGCAGTATAAAGTTTGCCGGTTAAGGCTTACAATGATCACTTCTGATGATCTGCCCTATTAGGAGCAATAAGGACTGCTAGGTCCACCTTGTTAGAGGATTTACAAACATACAATGAAGTATGCACTCGGTTAAGAGATTTCACAAAGACTGTTAAGTCTAGCCGGTTAAAGGATTTCAAGTTGATTCACTTGTTAGGATGAAATAGTAGATCTCTTACTTGCAACTGTACTTGCTAATTGAGATTCTCTGATGTACTAATCACCTTCTGTGATGGATAGATCTTTGTTGCTTCTTATACTGTTGTAGCCCTTTGTAATTTTCTTATCTTTGCCTTTCTCTCTTTTTCATACTTCACTATTTTTCTTCTCTTTTTGATATGATATAAAATATTGTTTATATATCAATCTAAAAAAATTACAACATAATTACAAAGTTGGCTCTTAAACAAGCTAACACAAATATTACTGGGTCAGCCCAAGTATAGTGACTCGGTTACTGCAAACTAACTCGGTGACTTTCTAATACTCGGCATCCACTGCGTTACTTGGCATCATCATGCACTCGGTAGAAGTGGAGGCATGGTCCATACTAACCACTCGGTTGTAGTTTTGAACACAGTATATACTGGATACTCGGTAGATATAGTGTCACTAGATAAACACTATCTTGCTCGGTAAGCACTGTCCTACTCGGTAAGCATTGTTCTACTTGGTAAGCACTGTTTTGCTTGGTAAGCACTGTTCTGCTCGGTAAACACTATTATGCTCGGTAAGCACGCAGAGTCTAAATAAGTGTTGTCACTGATGACAATCATACTTAATGCCAACAATCTCCCCCTTTGGCATTAGTGACAAAACACTTATTGCCCAAAACTTATATACACAATCATGCTGACACTGGTTTGTATATACATTTCATGTTTCCCTTATACAGTATATATACAAATATCTTATTTCACCTCATACTCATATTTTCTATTTATATTTTCTCCCCCTTTTTGACAATAATGCCAAAGGTGTATATACAAATATTTTACACGGAGATACCAAAATGTTAGAGAAAATCAGAATGCACCTTTCCAATTAGTGCTAGAGTTCTATCCCAATTCTCTTGCAGAATCTTGCATGTATGGAGTACAACTTGGACTTCTGTAGAGAGTTCAATCATGTGATCTGCAATTGAAAACTGATTGTCATGGATCAATGTTTTTGAGTATGCAATATGCTTCTACATTGTATCCATGATGGGAAGGATCATGTTCTGAATATCTATTAATGTTGATTTGATCCTTGCATCTTCTTTCAATAACTCTAACTGCTTATCAGATAGGAATCTGACTGTCATCTGATGTGCAGAGCTTGAACTAGGTTCAAGTTGCAACTTTTGTGCACTGATCTTCAAATCCTCATCAATCTTATTTATTTTGTCTTTAATTTCCTTTGAGAACTCGGCAACATTACAAATTTTGACAAAAAGAGATGTTACCTTGGAATAGGAGGACTCAATGCTAGTCAAAACTGAAGATAACCCTTCCTGATTGATAGCTATTTGTTGAGCAATGTGCTCAAGCACTTCATTTTCAAACTTCTTCTTAGCCTTTTCAAGCAACTTGTCTGTTCCAGAGGAATCATCATTAAATCTATTAATTGCTTCTGCCAACTGCAACAAAATGTGTTGAGAGGAATCAACTTTAACACCTATAGCTTCTGTCAAAATGTTCTTGGCATCCTCAATGATCTTATATTCCTTATCTCTTTCTTCTTTTAGTTTCTTCTGCTTTTCTTTCTTCTGGAGGAGTTCACCAACTATTTGCATTTGATCTGCAGTGAGGTTTGCAAAATCTAGCTGGGGAATTTGTATCTCCTCATCTAGATCTATACCTTCTACTACACTCTTACTCAAAAATTTTATACTTGGTTGAGTCTTTATACTTATTGCCATTGTAGTAGAAATTATTGTAGACACAGTAGGACTAGTAGTGAAAACTGATAAACTTTTGACTGATGGGATGCTAACTGGAATACTTGATAAATAAAAAACTGAAGTATTTACAACTGTAGAATCTGAAGTACTTACAACTAAAAAACTCAAATTTGAAGAAGGTACAGAGGACTGCAACTTGGTGGAAGAAGGAGGTTGAAGCTCGGTAGATGAAGTGGTAGCCACTTCTATCATTGATACATTGAGCTATGCTAGTGATGATTGGACATTTCATGTATCTGAGGGAGTTGTTACAATCACACTTGAAGTTTTCTCTGGGCTAGATGTAGCAATTTTTACTGGAGAGTGGGGAAGTGAGGCAATTACCTCTACAGCTATCCGAACTGGATCATCTTCCTCGACATTCTTCTCAGCTTCCTCAGTAGCTTCTATCCCTGCTTCCTCTGTCACAACATTATCAATCTGAACTATTTCTTCTTCTTCTTCTTCATCACTGTCATCTTCAATATCTTTGATTATCACAGTTTCACTACTCGGTTTGTGAAGATGATAGATTTTTTTCCAAGTAGAATTTGCACTCTTCACAACCGACTCTATATCTTTGATCAAAACTAAACAACTGTTGAATTTTAGTGTCATCTTGCGCTCATTTTCTATCAATGCCTTATTTATTTCATCATCTTTCAAACTTGGCATTAACTGTCTTAAGGTTTGAGCATATATGTCCATGACAGTTTGTCTTGCATTAGACCATCTCATCTTTACTTTATCCAATAGAACACCTGGAATTTGAGAAGCCATATCATCAGGTGAGTACTTCCATTTTCCCATCTTCTCAATAATAGCACCTTCTATTTCCTGCTGCTCTGCCTTTGATTTAATTTCATATTTGAGAGATTTGAAATTTGCAATTCCAGATCCTTCTCTCAAATCCTTAATCTTTTGTTCAAATGAGGGAGGAGGCCTTTTGAGTACTATATCATCATTGATTTTACCTGCCTTGCCCCTTGATCTTTTCCTTGTGAATACTGCAGTGGATTTTTAGGGTTCCTTGGTGATAGTTACCTTTCCTTTCTTCTTTACACGCACTTGTTCTTCTTTATTCTCATCCTTTTCTTCTTCTTCTACAATATCTTCTCCTATGCCCTCGATTAACATTAGAGATGTGCTAGATTGCATCTTGGCCATCCTCTTTCTGCCTTTGTTAACCGCCTGTGGAAGTTTTATGCTTAGCTCAATTCTTATCTTAGCTTCATCATATGTTCCAAAGTATGGAGCCTTTGGATTAATAGGTTGATTTACTAGGGCTTCAATTATATCCTTTGTTTCATCAATGTTTACCTCATAAGGAAGAGGTTTCACCCATACAATGTCATGCCCCTATCTGCTTCTGGCTTGGTTTCCTTTTATTCTGCATCTTTATTTAGTACTACTAGGATGGATTTATGTCTTGGTTCGGATTTGATATGTTCAGACTCTTTTGGTTAGAAGTAGATTTTAACTTTCTTCTGACTTCGATTTATATCTCAGACAGATTAGGGATATTTAGTTGGCTATTAATTGTTAATTTCGGTTAGACTATGACATTGGATTTAATTTAATATCTGCAGACACTATCTTTTCTGAATTATCCATTTCTCTGTTGACTTTGGTACTTGGAAATTTGTGTTACTTGGAAGAAGGATGAGGAATTCTTATACTACAATTAAGTTTTCATTTATGAGGAATTCGATGTTATTTTGGTCTGTTATTGTGAAGGAAAATATGGTTAATTTTATGTTTAATGCTAGTGTATAAATGATTTTATTATGTTAGCATTTATTTAGTGAAAATTGAAATTTAAATGGATATTAATAAGTCTATTATGTTAGAATGAGTTAGTGGGAAGATATGTGTTAAATTGGAAGGGGGATTAATAATATCCTAACTTTCTTTGTTTTATGGTTAGCAAGTTTAGATTAGTGAATTGTTTAACATTGGTTATGACTTTGAGGTACTCCCTTTGGTGTTGTGAACTTGGATTAATATGGCTATGTTATAATATGTTCATTGTGCCAAGTTATTTGTTTTTGCTATGTTTGAATGTTAGTGGGAATTGGTTGTTATTTGCACATGTGAATTACTCCGAGCATGGGTAAGTGGGAGTTCTCGGTAAGTATGAGTACTGCAGTAACAGCTGTCGCTGTGTTAAGTAAAGGTGGCAGTGAAAGATTAGTTTGGGTTTTAATGCAGCTACGACATGTTTATGGGAATTCAATGACTTCAGTTCACTGTCGGTCATTTGCTTTGGCAAGGTTTTGTTTCTCTGTTGAGGTAGTGGGTTTGATGCCTGGAAAGGTTGCAGAAATGGAGTCAATTTGTTCAGTTTGGAGAGGAATATGGTTGTATACTTGTGCATTATTAATGGGGATTCTCCATTTTGTATTTCATGGTTCTATTTTTGGTTTTCGAGCTATCTTTTGGAAGCACTATTCAATTTTGGTCCTTATGAAACGAGCTCTATCACGGGGTGCTCGGTTTCGTTGCTTGGTTCTTGGTCTTTTTTGGTGGGTTTAGCTTTGCTGAGCAAGGAGTTCGTTTTGGTGTAGCTCTCCAGTTGGGAGCGAGGTCTTTGGCTTCAACTTTGAGTTTAGAACACCCCCACTCTGTTATAAAGGCAGGGGCATTCTCTAACTCTACTCTTGCTATCTTTATGAATCTGGTTATAAAATTCATTTAAATGGTTTATATTCAGGATATGCAATGTGATTAAAATGTTATTTTGTACTGTAAAAATGCCTTTCAATATGTGTGTGATTTTGCACATTGCAGTGTAATGTTCACTATGTGATAAATTGGTATTTTGGTTGTGTGTTTTGGTTCAGTTGATTAGAAAATGGATTTTGAGTTTGTCGAATGGTGATACTGTTTATAGGAGTGTGGAAGTGTAAGTTTTCCTGAGTACTGGGGGTTTGTGTGTTTCACTGGTTCATGTCGGTTGTTGTGATCTTAGTAATGGGAATGACAATGGTTTGTGAAAGGAAGTAGCAATGGAAAGTGAAGACTGTGAAGTTGTCGTCTATCCACTACCAGTTTTGTTTATCAAGCTTTGGGAATGTTGTTTTGTGTTCGAGTTTAGTTTTTTCTGGTGTTGATATTGGTCTTGTCACCAAGTATTTGGGTTTTGAGTATTCTGGTTTTATGGCATTCTCTGTTGGTATAGTTATCGGGTTCTGTGGTTCCTAGGTTAGAATGGGTGTGTACCTTGGTGAGAAGTTTTCTTGGCAATGTTGGAACATTAAATGAATTCGTATTCTGTACCCGGTTTCCTATTATTTAGTTGGAAGTTTATTTTGTTTATTAAACACAGCGGATGTTCATTATGATGACACTGTTAAGAATGTCATAGTTGACTCTCTAGTCTTGTCGAGCATGGGAATAGGGAAGTTTTGTTAAGTCATGATTTGAGGTTCAATGGAATGCTTCTCTCTGTTTAGTAGCTTGTAGTATTGGGCTCGAGAGATGGAGATTTGGTTACCATGAGGTTTTGTAGAGAGCAGTCATCATATGTTATTTGTATCGGTCTCTGGTGTTGGTGTTTGATATGAATGTTCTCAGTTCTGTGTTCTAGATGGAGGTAGTTAGCTTTCGGTTACTATTACTACAGCTATTGTTTAGGAGGACTACTGGGTCTCTTGGTAAGTTCTAATAGGTATCAAGTTCTTTTGGATGTTCATGCTGTAGCAGGAAAAAGAACATGGTTTTGTTTCTTGGTGCTATGGTATTCTCGGTTGATGTGGGGTTTATTATGGAAATCTCTGTTGTCACATTACTCTTTCGTAGATTTAGTTATGATTTGGGCTGAAGGCTATCTGATGGCTACTGTTGCAGTATATTTGTTGTCTGTGGAATTTTTGGAGTTGTATCAGTAACTGATAATTTATATTTAGATTGGAATAAATGATTTCATGTTTTCTGATTGTATTACAACTTTGATATAGTGCTCTGTACTCTGAATTAATGCAAGGGTACATATATATATATATATATATATATATATATATATATATATATATATATATATATATATATATATATATATATATATATATATATATTTATATTTATATTTATATACTTATAGGAACGTATATGTATTTATGTATATACACGTACCGTGAGTGTATATGCATATGTATATATATGTGTGTGAGCCTATAAGTATGTGCATACATATATATAAATATATTTGTAGGAATGTATATGTATATATGTATATACACGTATCGTGAGTGTATATACATATGTACATATATGTGTTTACGCCTACAAGTATGTACACAAGTGACTTGGTAACAAAGATAACAGAATTGATCAAGTGTATTTTTATATGGGCGATAATTATGTATTTAATGTGTAATTCTGCATTGTTCTTTGGTATTAAAGTTGGTTGTTAACTTTCTATGGATTCACAAATAACTCTGTTAGTTATAATGTGACAAAAGAATGGAATTGAATCTTAGGTATTTTTGTTGACAATAGAATTGGATGTTTCCATTTTTCTGTTATTAAAATTGCAATTAGATATTAGGAATTGGATATTAATTTTGTTTAAGTTTCTAGGAATAGCATTGGAAATTTTGCTTAAGTTATTCTTTGAGTGATGAAAGAAGATGCTTGCTGTGGTTGTTTCTGGAAAGTGGTTTCATGGATGTATGTGGAAATGTTAAATGGTTGTTTGAGTATTATGGATTCAGTTGTTAAGTAAACAGTATTAGTTGAATTGGTTATTCCGATTTTTACTATGGTTAGCTATTTTGGTAGTATGAAGTGTTTTAAGATAATGCAAGTGTGATCCTTAGTATGGGAAACTGACTTTTGTCTAGAGCCTGAAGGCGAAAGAATATCTGTCAGTTAATTACTAAGTCATAATTTAATAATTCATGGGCTATGGGTTTCATTTAAAAAGATAAAATATGTTGCCCTGATTACTTGCACATGTTGGTGAAGTAAGGGAATGGTTTTACCTTATTGCTTGGAAAGAATAAGGTTGGCATAATGAATTCTTCGAGTTTCCTATTGGTTACTAATCGTTGATTCTTATGTAGATACCCAAAGCTAGTGGATCATCACCTTGTCATTTTCTTTGCGAGTTTATTTCTGTTGATTAGAAATGAAATGCTTCTTGTAATGATGAAATATGTCTATTTTTATATGCATGGTTCAGATTAGGTTGTTAAGGTTTTAACCTGTATGATGCAGATGCTTTGGAGGTATTCCATTATCTTAGACTATTTGACTAAGCCCTGTTTTTTGTGGTTGTTTTATATCTTAGTGTTTTCAGGTTTCTAGATGAGGAAAACTATGTTTTTGGGGGAATGGTTGACTGCTGTAAAGATTTATGGAAAATAGATTATTACCTGGTTACTGGTTATCAGAATAGTGCTTAGGATATCTAGGATCAATTAGATGTATTCTGGAACTTTTAGTATGTTTGTATTAAATGTTGAGTATAATGATATACTCTCATGTAATTGATTACCTTGGATATTTAAATAATTGATTATGTCAGTTGATTTGTAATTCGGTTCTATCTTGTACCTTGTTTATAAAAAAATTTTGTTGTGTTGTTCAGGTTTGTTTTATTGGTTCTCCTGTGGTTGTTTATTTTTATTTGGTTAGTATTATGGGGTGTTACATTGGTATCAGAGCCTAGGTTTGAACGCTAGGGGCTCGAGGTTTAGAAAAGGAGTTATAGCTCCTTGCTTCCGTTAATGATTTTCTTTTTCTTTTATTATTTAAGGTCTTGAGCATGCCTCCTGTCACAAGAGGTGCCCATGGGCGTGGTGATCGAGTTGATGCTGGAGTTGGCAGAGGTAGGGGTAGACGTCCAAGATGTGGCTGGGGTAGAGGGAAAGATCACCAAGGTGGGTTTGGAGCTGATCAAGGTGATCAAAGAGAACCTCAGGCTAAAGTTCTCCAACGGATACTTGATAGACTTGATGATATTGAAGCTAGGAACAATGTTCCCGGTGGGGGAGCGAATGCAAATGCTAATGTGGTTCAAGTTCCTAATGCAAACCCGGCTATTGCTGAGAATCCTATTGCAAGGGCTCAGTTGAAGGACCTTTCTAAGTTCAAAGGACCTATCTTCTATGGAACCGAGGAAGGTACCGCTGCTGAAGCATGGCTGCTAAACATCGAAAGATGTTTTATCCTCCATGATTATCAGAGTAATGTTAGAGTTTGCTGGACTGTTATGCAGCTCAGATCCTTTGCTTCCAAATGGTGGAACATGGAACTTGAGCATCTTGGAGTCAACATTTCTCAAGTCACTTGGGAATTGTTTGTGGAAAGGTTTCGTGAGAGGTTCATGTTAGAATACTGGCAGCAGGCTAGATCTGAGGAGTTTTTCAATATCTCTCAGGGTAATGCTACGGTGGATATGTATGAGAGGAGATTCTTTGAGTTGAAGAAGTACTCCGATTGGGCAGAACATGAAAAGCCATTAGTACAGTATTTTATTAGGGGATTAAATCCCAAGATTGGAGAAGAAGTGCATACTTTCAAGCCTAAAATTGTTCAAGAAGCCTCTAATCAAGCCAAATTGACTGAGATGAAGTCAGGTTTTAGTGGAGGTGCGATCAAGAGTGTAGCGAATCCTCTTGTTTAGAATAGTAGCAAGAACCAAAGGTTTTCTCAATGCAATTCAAGGGCAGCTTCAGGTGGTTCTAGTGGCAAGTTCATGAAAAGGAAGTTTGGAAAGTTCTCTAAGTCCAACAAGAGTTTCAAGGTACCTGAGCAGCCCAAAACATTTTTGTCTTCACAAAGTGGACAGCAGAGCAATGTATCTCCTCCAGCAAATTCAGTGCAGCAAAAGAGTATCAAGAGAGGAGCAGAATGTTACCACTGTGGGCAGTTGGGTCATTTTCAGTGGAATTGTCCCCTTCGTGGCAATGACCAAGGCAGATCTAGGGCAGCAGGTTTTGAGGCCACTGTAGGTGATTCTAGAAGGAACCACCGTATTTTTGCTATCGTAGATCAAAGGTAGGCTGATCATCAGAATACCGTAATCGAAACAAAAGGTAATTGCCAAGGTAAGAAAATTTCCATTTTGTTCGATTCCGGGGCCACCGACTCATTTATTTCTTCAAATTTGGTTAAACAATGTGGAATTCCTGTGAATAAAGCTGAGTGGGCATGGCAAGTTGAGTTGGCATCAGGATCTAAGGTAGAAGCAGGGTTAGTGGTTGTAGATTATAAGATTTGACTTAAGGATGTTACTACTTCAGTTAGCCTTAGAGTTATTCCTTTGGGTTCATATGATGTTATTCTTGGAATGGATTGGCTGGATCAGCATTCAGCTGTCATTGATTGCAGAGAAAAGATCATTAGATGTATTGATGATTTTGGAACAACCAAGTACATTTTAGGTATTAAGAGACCTATTTCAGTTAGGACCATTTTTGCCAAACAACTCAAGAAGTGCTTGCGCATGGGATGCAATCTGTTTGCTATTTCTATCAATGATTTTGATGAACCTGTTTCTTCTAGTACCAACTTGGATCATCCAATTTTGATGGAGTTTTAAGATATCTTTGTTACTGAGATTCTGAGAATCCCTCCTAAAAGAGAAATTGATTTCAGGATTGATCTTTTGCCTGGTACTGAGCCTATTTCTAAGACTCCTTACCATATGACCACTCAAGAGTTAGTGGAACTGAAGGTTCAACTTGAGGAATTGCTGGAAAAAGGGCTCATAAGACCTAGTGTCTCACCTTGGGGAGCACTTGTTATCTTTGTCAAAAAGAAGGATGGTTCTCTAAGGCTGTGCATAGACTTCAGGCAACTGAATAAAGTGACCATCAGAAATAGATATCCTTTGCCTCACATCGATGACTTGTTTGACCAAGTAAAGGGTGCTAAGGTGTTTTCCAAAATTGATCTCAAATCTGGATACCATCAACTAAGGATTCAAGAAGCTGATATCCACAAGACAGCTTTTCGTACCAGATACGGGCATTATGAATTCATAGTAGTACCTTTTGGACTAACAAATGCACCATCAGTTTTCATGAGCCTAATGCATGGTGTATTCAGGACTTTCCTTGACAAGTTTGTCGTGGTATTTCTAGATGACATCCTTGTGTATTCAGATTCCTTTGAAGAGCATGAGCAGCATTTGAGACTAGTTTTTGAATGTCTTCGCAGGAACCAACTTTTTGCCAATCTCGAGAAGTGTGAGTTTTTCAAAACTGACATTAGCTATCTTGGTCATATTATCACAGGAGAGGGTATAGCTATGGATCCGGCCAAGATTAGGGTGATTATTGAGTGGCCAGTGCCTACCAATGTCTCAGAAGTGAGAAGCTTCATGGGATTAGCTAGCTACTATAGAAGATTTGTATCTAATTTCTCTCGAATATCTCATCCCATCACATCACTTCAGAGAAAGGGAAAGCAATTCTTTTGGACAGAGGAATGCGAAGCAGCATTTCAATGTCTCAAGGAATGCTTAACTAGTGCTCCAGTGTTAGCAGTACCTGATCCATCTAAGGCATTTGTTGTTTGTACGGATGCTTCATTAGATGGAATAGGAGTAGTGTTGATGCAAGATGGTAGAGTCATTGCTTACGAATCCAGGAAATTAAAGAATCATGAAGTTAACTATCCTACGCATGATTTGGAGCTTGCAGCTGTAATGCATGCATTGACCAAATGGAGACATTTCTTATTGGGTCAACATTTTGAGTTGCATACAGATCATAGAAGTCTTCAGTATTTATTCACACAACCCAATCTTAATGCTCGTCAGCACAAATGGATGGAGTTTCTGTGTGAATATGACTTTGAAGTGAAGTACGTGCAGGGTAAGGAAAACAAAGTGGTTGATGCACTTAGTAGAAGACGTCACGAACTTTCTTCTTTAACCCTCATAGTGGATCTTAAGGATAGAATACTTCAGAACTTGTCTTCGGATCCTTGGTTCTTAGACGTCAAAGCAGTGATTGACAGTGGCAGTCTGTTAGAGGGTCACTTTGAGGGCTACCCTATTAGCACAAATGGACTCATGAGGTACCGAGGTAGTGTTTATGTGCCAGAGAATGGGGATCTTTGGGATTTGGTTATGATTGAAGCACATAAGGCACCTTATTCAGCACATCCTAGTGTGAAGAAGATCCATGCCGATCTCAGACAATACCATTACTGGCCAGGTATGAAGAGGGATATTGCAGACTTTGTGGCTAGGTGTTTGGAATGTCAGAGAGTGAAGGCGGAGCATCAACATCCAGTAGGTTTGTTGCAATCTCACAGTGTACCAGAGTGGAAATGGGATACTATATCCATTGACTTCATAGTGGGGTTACCACTTTCAGCCAGGCATCATGATGCAATTATGGTTGTAGTTGATCGGTTAACTAAAGTTGCTCATTTCATTCCAGTAAGGTCTTCTTACAATGCTGCATATATAGCACGGATATACATGGAGCAAGTTGTCCAGTTACATGGAATTCCTAAGAAGATCATATCGGATAGGGATTCAGTTTTTACATCTTCACTTTGGAGATCTATGCAGAGAGAATTGGGTACTTAGCTGAATTTCAGTTCAGCATATCATCCCGAGACTGACAGACAGACTAAGCATGTCAATCAGATATTAGAAGACATGCTTAGGATGTACGTTATGGACACACAGAGTAAGTGGGAGGAGTATCTTCACCTTGTTGAGTTCGCATACAACAATGGTTATCATAGCTCTATTGGTATGGCTCCTTTTCAGGCTCTGTATGGGAGACCATGTAGAACACCCTTGAGCTGGGATAATCTTGAGGACAGAATTATTCTAGGTCCTGAGATGCTTCAAGACTTGGAGCAATAGGTAAAACGTGTCAGAGAGCATCTTTCTACAGCACAGGACAGGCAGAAGAAGTATGCTGATCAACATAGGATTGAGCGTCAATTTGAGGTTGGAGACAAGGTATTTCTTCGAGTTAGGCCTCGAAAGAGTCCTATTAGGTATGGTAAGGGATCTAAACTGTCTCCATGGTTTGTGGGACCATTTGAGATCTTGGAGCGTGTTGGTCTAGTTGCTTACAAACTTGCTTTGCCTCCCAGTCTTTCACAAATCCATGATGTATTCCATGTATCTGTATTGAGGAATTATATTCCTAACATTGCTCATGTTCTAAATTGGAATTATTTACAGGTGGTAGATGGTCAATTGATGCTGGAACTAGTGCAGATTATCCAACAAAGAGAACTAAACCTCAGAGGTCGCAAGGTAGAGCAAGTAAAAGTGTTATGGGATCTCAGTGATGATACATCTGTTACATGGGAAGATGCAATGGTAATGAAAGCAGCACATCCTCACTTGTTTACAAGCTTCCAGGAGTAAGCCTAGGTTGGTGGGGGAGGGTGTCATGCCCCTACCTACTTCTGGCTTGGTTTTCTTTTATTCTGCATCTTTATTTAGTACTACTAGGATGGATTTATGTCTTGGTTCAGATTTGATATGTTCAGACTCTTTTGGTTAGAAGTAGATTTTAACTTTGTTCTAACTTCGATTTATATCTCAGACAGATTAGGGATATTTAGTTGGCTATTAATTGTTAATTTTGGTTAGACTATGACATTGGATTTAATTTAATATCTGCAGACATTGTCTTTTCTGAATTATCCATTTCTCTGTTGACTTTGGTACTTGGAAATTTGTGTTACTTGGAAGAAGGATGAGGAATTCTTATACTGCAATTAAGTTTTCATTTATGAGGAATTCGATGTTATTTTGGTCTGTTATTGTGAAGGAAAATATGGTTAATTTTATGTTTAATGCTAGTGTATAAATGATTTTATTATGTTAGCATTTATTTAGTGAAAATTGAAATTTAAATGGATATTAATAAGTCTATTATGTTAGAATGAGTTAGTGGGAAGATATGTGTTAGATTGGAAGGGGGATTAATAATATCCTAACTTTCTTTGTTTTATGGTTAGCAAGTTTAGATTAGTGAATTGTTTAACATTGGTTATGACTTTGAGGTACTCCCTTTGGTGTCATGAACTTGGATTAATATGGCTATGTTATAATATGTTCATTGTGCCAAGTTATTTGTTTTTGCTATGTTCAAATGTTAGTGGGAATTGGTTGTTATTTGCACATGTGAATTACTCTGAGCATGGGTAAGTGGGAGTTCTCGGTAAGTATGAGTACTGTAGTAACAGCTGTCGCTGTGTTAAGTAAAGGTGGCAGTGAAAGATTAGTTTGGGTTTTAATGCAGCTATGGCATGTTTATGGGAATTCAATGACTTCAGTTCGCTGTTGATCATTTGCTTTGGCAAGGTTTTGTTTCTCTGTTGAGGTAGTGGGTTTGATGCTTGGAAAGGTTGCGTAAATGGAGTCAATTTGTTCAATTTGGAGAGGAATATGGTTGTATACTTGTGCATTATTAATGGGGATTCTCCATTTTGTATTTCATGGTTCTATTTCTGGTTTTCAAGCTATCTTTTGGAAGCACTATTCAGTTTTGGTGCTTATGAAACGAGCTTTGTCACGGGGTGCTCGATTTCATTGCTTGGTTCTTGGTCTTTTTCGGTGGGTTTAGCTTTGCTGAGCAAGGAGTTGGTTTTGGTGTAACTCACCAGTTGGGAGCGAGGTCTTTGGCTTCAACTTCGAGTTTAGAACACCCCCACTCTGTTATAAAGGCAGGGGCATTCTCTAACTCTACTCTTGCTATCTTTATGAGTCTGGTTATAAAATTCATTTAAATGGTTTATATTCAGGATATGCAATGTGATTAAAATGTTATTGTGTACTGTAGAAAAGCCTTTCAATATGTGTGTGATTTTGCACATTGCAGTGTAATGTTCACTATGTGATAAATTGGTATTTTGGTTGTGTGTTTTGGTTCAGTTGATTAGAAAATGGATTTTGAGTTTGTCGAATGGTGATACTGTTTATAGGAGTGTAGAAGTGTACGTTTTCCTAAGTATTGGGGGTTTGTGTGTTTCACCGGTTCATGTCGGTTGTCATGATCTTAGTAATGGGAACGACAATGGTTTGTGAAAGGAAGTAGCAATGGAAAGTGAAGACTATGAAGTTGTCGTCTCTCCACTACCAGTTTTGTTTACCGAGTTTTGGGAATGTTGTTTTGTGTTCGAGTTTAGTTTGTTCTGGTGTTGATATTGGTCTTGTCGCTAGGTATTTGGGTTTTGAGTATTCTGGTTTTATGGCATTCTCTGTTCGTATAGTTATCGGGTTTTGTGGTTCCTAGGTTAGAATGGGTGTGTACCTTGGTGAGAAGTTTTCTTGGCAATGTTGGAACATTAAATGAATTCATATTCTGTACCCAGTTTCCTATTATTTAGTTGGAAGTTTATTTTGTTTAGTAAACATAGCGGATGTTCATTATGATGCCACTGTTAAGAATGTCGTAGTTGACTATCTAGTCTTGTTGAGCATGGGAATAGGGAAGTTTTGTTAAGTTGTGATTTGAGGTTCAATGGAATGCTTCTCTCTATTTAGTAGCTTGTAGTACTGGGCTCGAGAGATGGAGATTTGGTTACCATGAGGTTTTGTAGAGAGCAGTCATCGTATGTTATTTGTATCGGTCTCTGGTGTTGGTGTTTGATATGAATGTTCTCAATTCTGTGTTCTAGATGGAGGTAATTAGGTTTCGGTTACTATTACTACAACTATTGTTTAGGAGGACTGCTGGGGCTGTTGGTAAGTTCTAATAGGTATCAAGTTCTTTTGGATGTTCATGCTATAGTAGGAAAAAGAACATGGTTTTGTTTCTTGGTGCTATGGTATTCTCGGTTGATGTGGGGTTTATTATGGAAATCTCTGTTGTCACATTACTCTTTCGTAGATTTAGTTATGATTTGGTCTAAAGGCTATTTGATGGCTACTGTTGCAGTATATTTGTTGTCTATGGAATTTTTGGAGTTGTATCAGTAACTGATAAGTTATATTTAGATTGGAATATATGATTTCATGTTTTCTGATTGTATTACAACTTTGATATAGTGCTCTATACTCTGAATTAATGCAAGGGTACATATATATATATATATATATATATATATATATATATATATATATATATATATATATATATACTTATAGGAACGTATATGTATATATGTATATACATGTACCATGAGTGTATATGCATATGTATATATATGTGTGTGAGCCTATAAGTATGTGCATACATATATATAAATATATTTGTAGGAATGTATATGTATATATGTATATACACGTATCGTGAGTGTATATACATATGTACATATATGTGTTTACGCCTACAAGTATGTACACAAGTGACTTGGTAACAGAGATAAAATAATTGATCAAGTGTATTTTTATACGGGCGGTAATTATGTAGTTAATGTGTAATTCTGCATTGTTCTTTGGTATTAAAGTTGGTTGTTAACTTTCTATGGATTCACAAATAACTCTGTTAGTTAGAATGTGACAAAAGAATGGAATTGAATCTTAGGTATTTTTGTTGACAATAGAATTGGATGTTTCCATTTTTCTGTTATTAAAATTGCAATTAGATATTAGGAATTGGATATTAATTTTGTTTAAGTTTCTAGGAATAGCATTGGAAATTTTGCTTAAGTTATTCTTTGAGTGATGAAAGAAGATGCTTGCTGTGGTTGTTTTTGGAAAGTGGTTTCATGGATGTATGTGGAAATGTTAAATGGTTGTTTCAGTATTATGGATTCAGTTGTTAAGTAAATAGTATTAGTTGAATTGGTTATTCATATTTTTACTATGGTTAGCTATTTTGGTAGTATGAAGTGTTTTAAGACAATGCAAGTGTGATCCTTAGTATGGGAAACTGACTTTTGTCTAGAGCCTGAAGGCGAAAGAATATCTGTCAGTTAATTACTAAGTCATAATTTAATAATTCATGGGCTATGGGTTTCATTTAAAAAGATAAAATATGTTGCCCTGATTACTTGCACATGTTGGTGAAGTAAGGGAATGGTTTTACCTTATTGCTTGGAAAGAATAAGGCTGGCATAATGAATTCTTCGAGTTTCCTATCGGTTACTGATCGTTGATTCTTATGTAGATACCCAAAGCTAGTGGATCATCACCTTGTCATTTTCTTTGCGAGTTTATTTCTATTGATTAGAAATGAAATGCTTCTTGTAATGATGAAATATGTCTATTTTTATATGCATGGTTCAGATTAGGTTGTTAAGGTTTTAACTTGTATGATGCAGATGCTTTGGAGGTATTCCATTATCTTAGACTATTTGACTAAGCCCTATTTGTTGTGGTTGTTTTATATCTTGGTGTTTTCAGGTTTCTAGATGAGGAAAACTATGTTTTTGGGGGAATGGTTGATTTTTGTAAAGATTTATGGAAAATAGATTATTACCTGGTTACTGGTTATTAGAACAGTGCTTAGGATATCTAGGATCAATTAGATGTATTTTGGAACTTTTAGTATGTTTGTATTAAATGTTGAGTATAATGATATACTCTCATGTAATTGATTACCTTGGATATTTAAATAACTAATTATGTCAGTTGATTTGTAATTTGGTTCTATGTTGTACCTTGTTTATAAAAATATTTTGTTGTGTTGTTCAGGTTTGTTTTATTGGTTCTCCTGTGGTTGTTTATTTTTACCTCATAAGGAAGAGGTTTCACCCATACAATCCTGGGCCTTACTGCCTAAATGTATACTCTATCACAATCAACCATGAAACAAATATCCTCTTTATAATCTTCCACCAATTTTAGTGGAATCCAAAATCTTTTATTCATCTTCTCCTTAAAAGATTCAAAATAGTTATCCATTATGCTTGTAAAATTCTCACCCATTTCTGCAATATACTCATTTATCTGATAAAGAATAGGTACATCCTTTCTCCATTTTACTGTGCCTTTTGATGGGAAAAAAATTTGAGCATAGAAAAATAAACAAACCAACAATGAGCCAAACTTACATGGATTGTTCTTTGAGGTTTGGATGCTCTCCATGTTCTTGTTGAATTGTTTCAACAAAAGATCTGCTAGGTCAAATGACAGATTGTTCTTCACAATTTTATAGTCTAGGTCAACTGCTTCACACGGAACACTATTCTGTCGACTTGAACTGTATATCTTGTGAGCTATTACATATGTGCCAAATTTTAGTTCTGCATCGGTAATACTATTAATTTTCATACCTCTATCGTCCCATTCGGCTAGGGTTTTCTTTTCCAGCTCTACCCGACCTAGGGTTTTTGTAGATTTAGCCTTGGCAAGCATGGGAAGACCAGTGATTTGGTGAATCATCTTCTTTGTTATTTCCACTGGTTGCTCAAGCCAAATTTTACCTTCATGTACTCGGCTCAGAATATATCTTATCCATTTTATCTGGAAACCCCAAGGCAAGTGGGTGATATGTGTTAAACCCTTTTCTTCCAAATGTTTATGTCCCAGTTTGAGAACACCATCAACACATAGTTCATCATGAACAACATCTATCTCTAGGGTTCCAAGTTCTTGAATTGTACCTTTAAAATGACTGTGAATGTCATTTACAAGAAGTACCTTTGGAGGAATTTGAGACTGAGCTCCACTCAGATCTAGGGTTTCTGCAACCGCGGGCACGAGTTTGAAATCCGGCGTTTTCCATTCTCCATGAACTAACATTTCCAAACCTTTCTTTACTTTGGTGCTGGATGAAGCCATGGTAGCACAGTAGAAAAATTTCTGCTTAAAAATTTTGCTTCGAATCACTGGATCGCACTAGAAATTTTTCTACTCAAAATGCTGATATTCGTGGTGAAGAATGAACTTGATTTCATGCTTTTTGTTAAAAATTTGTCATTAATGCTCCATAGGAATTAGGGTATTGATTTCGAGAGACTGTCATCCACTATGCATTAAATGCTCGGTGAAGATTCTGCAACTCAGAGAACATACAAATTCATACTTCTCCGACCTTACTCGATAACCAAATGAAATTAGGTTACTCCCGACCTTGCTTGGTGGTAACTAATACTGACCTTCTTGTGATCCTGCTGTATCTCGCATACTGATTTGGATCTTTCTTCCTTTTAGTTCAGGAACTGTTTTGGAATATGTCTATGAAGATACAGTTCCAGTGCTTTCTTGGAGACTAGTTAGAGTTTATAGAGCCACTTCCTTCATGAGTGACTACATTACTTGGATTGGTTTGCTCGGTAGGTTTAGGAATCCACTGTTGTCTCATCTACTTCCTAATGCTATTTGCTTTTGCTTTCTTTTCATCTTCAACTTTGCCTAAATTCATACAATTTTTAGCTATGTGACCAAGCTTAGTGCAATTATAACATCTTATGGTAGAATCCCTTTTTCTCAAGTGATGCCTTACACAATTCATGCCAATGTGTCCATATTCTCCACAGTAATGACATCTACACCAAGTGTTGTAATCCCAACCAAACATTGCTTTAATAATTTGTTCCACTGGATTGGATGTTTTAGTTCTACATTCTGATGCCTTATGACCTTGCTTGCTACATTTGTGACATTTTCCTTCAAATCTTGGTTTCTCCTTGCATTCATTTGCTTTATGACCAAGCTGATTGCAATTGTAGCATTTTCCATTGAATTTTTCTTTTCCATTGCTCCAACAATTATTTGAAGTATGACCAATTTTTCTATAGTGATTACAAGTAGGTTTCTGATTCTTTTGAGTACCTTGTTTGGAGGATTCACCTTCCTCTTTGTATCCAAGTCCTACTTTTCCTTTTTGCCTATGAAGGTTTCGTTCATACACCTAATTCATATCTTCTTGAGATTTTAACATTCTCTCATTGATTTGCCTTTCAGCATCTAGGTCACTCATCACTCTTGAATTGATTTTCTTTTCAGATCTCAGCTCCTCTCTTATATTTTCATTTTCTGATCTCAGAGTCAAGATTTCTTCATTTGCATTGGAGATTTGATCAATAAGGTTTTCTAGCTGAAGAGTTTTATTCTGGATTTCATTGTTATTTCCATCTATTTCATCTTTCATCTTGTTTCTTTGTTCCAAGACTTCACAGAATCTTGTTGACTAAATTTCCTGTTCTCTTTTCAATTTTCTCACTTCTTGCAAAGATCCACTCTTTTCTAGAAGTTCTTTGATTGTATTGTTTGCTTCATCTGAGCTGCTTGAAGGGAAAAAGTCTTCAATCTTTTCTTCAACATACTGGTGGTCATTAATCTGATTTGCAAGTTTCTTCCTTCTTTTTAGGGAAAGGGAAAGGTGCTCGCTTGCTTCTTTGAGTTGAGTTATGGCCATTTCTAGATCTAGTTTTTCATTCTCAATTACTTTGTTAAGTCTGAATATCTCCATTGTCCTGAATCTTTTCTCAAGCTGTCAAACTTTATTCTAAGAACCACGGAGCTCTGATACCAATTGTTGGAAATATTCAATACTATCTAGGTTACTGAGAGGGGAGGGGTGAATCAGTAACTTCAAAACTTTTAACAGATTCAGATCTTAATAATATTAGATTGATAATCTGACTGCATGCATGAGTAATAGAAAGAATAAAACATTCATAACACTTTGAACACAGAGATTTGGTGACCCAAAAACCTTCCAAGTAGAAAGTAAAACTGGGGTGGGGATGATACCCACAAAACTTCAATATTGTAGTATAAAGTTTGCCAGTTAAGGCTTACAATGATCACTTCTGATGATCTGCCCTGTTAGGAGCAATAAGGACTACTAGGTCCACCTTGTTAGAGGATTTACAAACATACAATGAAGTAAGCACTCGGTTAAGAGATTTCACAAAGACTGTTAAGTCTACCTGGTTAAAAGATTTCAAGCTGATTCACCTGTTAGGATGAAATAGTAGATCTCTTACTTGCAACTGTACTTGCTAATTGAGATTCTCTGATGTACTGATCACCTTCTGTGATGGATAGATCTTTGCTTCTTCTTATACTGTTGTAGCCCTTTGTAATTTGCTTATCTCTGCCTTTCTCTCTTTTTCATACTTCACTATTTTTCTTCTCTTTTTGATATGATATAAAATATTGTTTATATATCAATCTAAAACAATTACAACATAATTACAAAGTCAGCTCTTAAACAAGCTAACACAAATATTACTCGGTCGGCCCAAGTATAGTGACTCAGTTATTGCAAACTAACTCAGTGACTTTCTGATACTCGGCATCCATTGCGTTACTCAGCATCGTCATGCACTCGGTAGAAGTGGAGGCATGGTCCATACTAACCACTCAGTTGTTGTTTCAAACATGGTATATACTGGAGACTTGATAGATATAGTGTCACTCGGTAAACACTATCTTGCTCAGTAAGCACTGTCCTGCTCGGTAAGCATTGTTCTGCTCGGTAAGCACTATTCTGCTCGGTAAGCACGCAGAGTCTGAATAAGTGTTGTCACTAATGACAATCATACTTAATGCCAACAAACCTTAGTGATTTCTTGCTCTGTTTCTATGTTAATTGCTTTATATCTACCTCCCATAATCTGAATAGTTCTCTTCTTGGTTCTTAGATGGGTGTTTAGATCCTTCAAGATCTACTTGAAGTGTTCTTCATCTCTCACAACACAAAGTTTTCTTACAAGATTTTCTGTAATAGTTATATCTTCCTCTGATGAATTGTATCAAATTTCTTATCAGATAAAATCATATACTTCACCACTGCATTTTCTAGATTCAGTCTTTTTGCATAATCATAGAGATCATAATATTTGTTCATCTTTGTAAAGTCTCCATCTTGAATAATCTGTTCATTAACCTTTTCAACTCTAGGTTTCCAAGTTTTATTCTTAATAGGAGTGTTTTCATCATCTTTGATTTCTACAATTTCCCTTTGAAACAGTGGCACCAATGTCTTCTGCCTCTTACCCGGTCCAGTAGAAATCTCTTTTATTCTTTTGCTAGGTGTGGAGGAGGATGATCTAGTGGATTTTCTTGTTTCTTGATCCTTCTTTGTTTCTTCCACTTTCACCTTAACTTTTGTTTCTCCTTGTTGTACTGCAATTGATGATAAAGGTGGCACAGACAAAACTTCTTTTTGTCCAATTTCTCTAACTGTTGTTGTTGTTTGCTTGGCTACCAAGAACTCATGTTCAGTCATCCCTGTATCTTTTAGAATTTTCTTGATTGTACTTTCAACTCTTTTCTTTGACTGTTTCTCTTCAAGGATGGTCTTTGTAGAGTTCAAGTTCTCCTCAAAGGTTCCAAACCTATTACTATGAATATCCATCTTGCACTTAAGTAGTCTACTCACATATTATTTTGTCTCAATCTCAAATATTTCATAGCCAAGAGGGTCTATGAACTCTATTCTAAGTTCTACTGCTTCAATGTAAGTAAAGTCAGTATCAACCATGAAACATATCTCATTTTTATACTTCTCCACAAGAGATTGTGGGATCCTTGATCTGCTTGACATCAAATTATGAAATGTTTTAATTACCAACACTGCACACTTCCATTTACTTTATCAATAACATGCCTCCTATACACTTTGTTAATCCTTTCCATTGTAGTTTGGCCATCATTCCAGTCATTTCCAATGGTGTAAGGAAATATTCTCAATAAATGAAAAAACATATAAGTGATTAAAGATGAGAATCTAAACTGTGAATACTTAGTCTTCTTTATCTTTTCCAAATTCTCAAACAACTAAATTCTCAAAATCTCACACATGTCAACTTGTACTTTATCAACACACATCAAATAAGCTACATGTATCATTCCAGCTACCATGTCATCCTCTCTTGAGTTAGCACAAAACTTAGTTGTTAGGGTCTTACACAAGTATCTGACATCATCTTGTTGTATCTTGCTAATCACTATTCCTCTGCCATTGTAGGATGAATTTGTGTTGTCTATGACTATTTTCCTCATATTTTTCTCATTCAAAGGAATGGCTCCAGTTTTAGATAGTCCAGTTACCTCATGAATTAAGTCAGCTATGATATCTATCACTGTGTCATCTAACCAAAACTTTCCATTGTGAATTCTACTTAGGATTATCTTGGTACATTCTTCATTGTCAAATTCATATTGTAAAGCATACTTAATGATCTCATTATCTTTCAAATGCAAGCCCTAATTTCAATGACATGTACTAATTATAGATCTTATGAGATTCCTTTGTGAAATCCCTATCACTAATAGTCTCTAGTTTACATCCCAGATAACTTCTAACATTCTCTAGATGTAAAAATCTGTCTAGTACGGATGATAAAGCTAACCTAGGATCATCTTCCAAGGGTTCTACCGGTTCCCTTTTCACCTTAGGTCTATTCTTATCTCTGACATTGTGAATCAAAGAAATATCCATGATTTCCTCTAATTCCTTAATTGATTTAAAGATCTGCCAAGTAAAATACCTTGATTTCACGATTTAGGGCTTGCATAGATTCGACACAAAAATTCTTCACCAAATCCTTGCAAAACACTTCCAATCACTATTCTTTGATCTCCTTAACACTTGTATTCACTTTGATGATCAAATAATACCATTCATGACTTTTTATCATTTCAATCTCACTTAGATCTGACATTGCATTCAATTCTTTTGCCACTTCTTTCCAAAAAATTGATTTTGTTAACCTGCAGAACTTAAAACTTCTTGTGATCTTGCAAAACATAATATTTTTCTTTGCGCTCTTAACCATAGCATTAGAACATCATATAATACCTTTCATTAACTACACAAGACTCAATTCATCATATATCAATTTCTACACTAATCTAAGTTCCTATTTTACTATAATTTTCATGAATTAAGTACTTTGAGATGGGTCAGGTAAAGATTCATTCTTACCATTTAATACTTCACCTTTCTGACTACCTTCAGTGCTGAATATGTCTCCTTGATATGTGCTTTTAACAAACTTCACTTCATTTGAATTACTACAGCATCCTTTCTGACTGTTGCTTGCATCTTCATTTCTTCTTGCATGACTTCTAGGGTTAGGATTGGTATGAAAAACTCTATTGTTCATTCTGCAAAACCTTGTTGTATGTCCAATCTTGTTACATATCTAACAAACTATTTCATTGTTTCCATATCTTGGTCTAGGCTGATTGATCTGTGATCTACAATTTCTAGCAATGTGTCCAACCTTGTTGCATCTATAACATACTACTCCATTTCTTCTGTTCATATCTTCAGTAGGTTTCTTATCTTCATGGTTAGTATTTCTAAACATTATACTACTATTGTTATTCTCAACAAATATAAGTTTTCTGCATTCAATAACTCTATGTCCAAAACCATGACAATTATAACAATAACCATTAAGAGGTTTAAATTGCTTACATGTGCAATCTCTCTTCATATGACCAATAGACAAGAAAAACATCTACCTTTGAATTCTCTTTGCATACCTTTAGGTGATTCCTCTTACTTAGGTGGTTCTTCTTCTTTAGGTGTATCTTCATATTTGTTAATCTCATCAGACTTCTTCTCATCTATGCTTTCAGATATTTTTCAATCTGGTTCTTTGCTTTCTTCATTTGCTTTAAAAGTGTTGAATCCAAGACCAGTTTTATCATAGAATGGTTTTTGATAAGATATTTGTTCATCAATCTTCTCACTAGTTGAATATAGTCTTTCAAGTTGCTACTTAGATTGAGTTAGTTCTCCTTTCACAATTGTATTGTATTTCTCAAGTTCAGCATACTGCAAATTGACTTTCTCAAGTTCAAATGTTACTTTACCAAGTTTAGATTTTAGCCCTTCATTTTCAAGCTTAAGATTTTCATTCTCAGATTTCAAATTTGCTTCATTCTTGCCATTTCCATCTTTCAAACTTAGCTTCAGATTTTCTAGCTTCAATTCATGTTTAAGGATCTCATTTTCTTTTTCTAAGTTGACATCACAATCTTCAATGTGAATTTTGGATTCCTTTTCAGATTTCAGATCTTCCAACTTATTTTTTAGTTTCTCAATGAGGTTCTTTGCATCATCATATTTTCCTTTCAGAGTATCTCTTTCTTTAGTAATCATATCAATCTATTCAAGAGCTTCTTCAAGATTCTTCTGTAGCTGATCCATATCCATAGAGATCTTACTCAAGCTGCTAGGCTTTCCTTGAATGATTATTTTCTCAGTAACTAAGCTCTGATACCAATTGTTAGAAATAGGGAATAGTGAGAGGGGGGGTGAATCAGTATTCTACAAGCTTTTACTTTTGCCCAATTATGGATATAACAAATTATCTTAATGCATGCATAACATAGAAATCTAAACAACATGCATAGCAATAAAACAAAAGAACTCATAACACATTATTTGTTCTTGAGGAAACCCTGGCCAAGGAAAAACCCCGGTGGGAATGGTACCCACAAAGATCCACTAATCAAAAGTATCTTGTTAATGATGTTGACCCTGTTAGGAATCTATTACATGCATATAGTGTCTCAGTCCTGATTAAGGGACTATAGGCCTTGTTAGAAGCCTCAACCCTGTTAGGAGTTGGTAGTACAAAATGTGATTACCAGATGAGCCCACTGCCCAAACAAGTAATATACAATATTCACTTATTACAAAAAGTAGGTCAAGGTACATAACCTTATACTTCTTGCATCAATATCTCTTCACTGCTCTTCGCTATCGCTATACACATATTCATTACTTCGCTTTTACAATTACATCTTTACATATCTTTATACAAGTTATTAAGATTAATAAATTTTCTAGTTGGCTATCATATTACAAAATATCTTTATCCAAGGGTTAACATCTAGGATGTCATCCCTTTACATTGTTAAGTCATTATTTTGATAAACAAAATAATCCCTTAACTCTTTATCAATTCTGTCTTGTTGGCTTAACACTATCTTTAGTAATATTGTCATAACTTCTTCAGTACATGCCATACTGACTTGCTCTCTGACCTGTGCAATCTTCATGTAGATCATATGTTGCCATAATGAAAAAATCTACGTAACCAACTTAGCCAAATTGCCAACAGTCTAGTCCTGTATGGTTTCTCAAACAAGCCAAAACTTGATGTGTAAAGGAACTAGAGCTTGAAGCACACTCTCATATGTATCGATCTTAATTATCATAAGGTTCGCTTTAGTTCTATTTTTTGCATGATCTTGTAAAACTAATTGTTGTTCAAAATAAATACCATCAAATTGATGTTTTCCTTTGCTACATGAACTATTGATAAAATAAAAACCATTATGTACGTTTAGCACTGCCTTAAAATTTTATCAACTAATATTCCATTTTCTAAAGGATAGGATTTTCAGGGTTTGTTCATTTAAAATGGATCTTATTGGAAACAGGAATTTGTAGTTTGGTTGAACACAGGCTCAAAATTTTGGGTTAGTTATGATGATAAGTCATTTGGATTTTAGGACCTCTTGCTCATTGTACTTAAAGGTAATGCAAACACTGAGTTTTCGTTGACTTCAGAACTTCGATAAAAATAATTTAAATTATGATTGAAACCTTTTCTTGCTAGATGGCATAATAATATGTTAAATTTGTAGGAGAGGAGAGCTTGCAAGAATGAAATCTTGGATCTTATCTTCATTTATACTCACCCATATTATATTCTACTATACTTCAGACTTCTACTATTTTATTAATTATAAAAGTTGTTCTCTTATAAACTTCCTCTTCTATGTTGTCACAAAGTTGTTTAGGTTTTCCTCATGTAAGCTACTATCCATTGGGTATCTTTCTTGATTACAAATTTACCTTGATCACCTTCTGTTCTACTAGGAAACTTTAATGTTCTATTATTTTATTGATTGCAAGGGTTGTCCTCTTAACAACTTTCTCTTTGATGTTGTTACATAGATTGTTTAGGACCTTCTCTTGTATGATACTATCCTTTGGGCATCTTTTTTATTACAAATTTTACCTCCATTGCTTCTATTCTGTACTATTACACTTTCAAGATATAGTGTTTTATTAATTGCAAAAGTGGTCCTCTTAGAAACCTCCTCCTCTATGCTGTGAAAAAAGTTGTTTACGATATCATCTTCTTATACTTTGGAAATTTATTACAAATTTAATACTCTTTGCTTCATCTTCTAAATATATTGTTTTATTGATTCCATAAGTTATGTTCTCAAAATCCTTTTAAGCACTGCCATTGAAAACATATTAAGCACTTCTATAATTTTAATTGTATCTTATTTTCCAATGCAATTATTAATACTGTATAAGAATTTATTTACAATTAATGTTCTTAGGAAAAATATATGGTGAGTGAAAGGAACTGATTTGAATGACTGTTCTTGAACAGTGAGCATGAACAACAATCATTTATTTTGAAGAAATAGTTAATATGCGTGATCCTCCACTTCTAGAGTTGGGATGGAATGTGGAAGGAGTTATTTTCATGTAATATATGGTTTCCAATGTGTTTGGATGCAGGATATGTAGGGGATGTGAATTTTAGTTCATTAATTGCTTGGAAAGTGTTGAGTGAAGGGTCACTTGTGTTGGGACCAGTCATGGTCTGGGACAAATGTAATTTGAATAGTACTCTCTTGTTTCTCTAGTCATGCCTCTCAAGGCTTACATAGACTCAAACTAACTCCCCTAACTAATTCAAAGTGGTTGGATCCTCTAACTGTGTAACTAATCCTTATTTTTTAAATTTCCCTCCAAGTACACTTGACCATTGCTATTCAAATATTTAAATTTTAAAACTTATTTAATTAAACTCCCCATACTTTAGGACTTTGAAATTTGTCCTTTTAGGACCTTAATACAATGTTAAGTCCACTAAGTTGATTCTAATACCTATTCTTAGCCCTTATTACCTACTATGCCAATCTAGACATTTACTTCCTATTACATCATTGTCATGCCTTATATATATTCAAGCTTATTACATCAAATTGGCTTCAAGCCATATTATACATTAATAGATTGACCTTATAAATCATTCATCCTTCATAGGCCATCCATGTGACACCTTTCATGTTATCCTATTGATTCATATTGGTAATAATATCATGGTCATATCATTATAATATATTAATAGATTCATAATATATATTATTTTTTGAAAAAAAATTGAATATGTTGTTGATTTTTTCACCACAAAAACTATACAGTTCGACGTCCATGTTATACACTCGACGTATTTATTCATCAATAGTTCGACCCAAATGACTGTATAGTTCAACGACAATGCTAAACTCTCGACGTATCCAACAATCAAGAATTTGACCAACTGTGGTCGAAAATGATCAAAGATATGTTGGCCATTTTTCTGTAATGCCCAACTTTTACACACTAGACAAGATGTCACACAACCTGTTCATTCTACTCAAACATAGAAAATAGCATGACAATTTTTTTTGCTAGAATCAAAATTGATAACACTTCTACTCAAAACATTGGACTTTATAACTACATTAAAAGAATGATCAAGACTTACAATTGCATACCTAAGAAATCTCTTCATGTTCCATATGTTTACCTCTCATCTCAATTACCTGTTCCTGCATACATGACTACCAGCTAGGTGCATAATATAAGATCCATTAAAGGTTAGATACAATATCATGAAGATAGTTCTATCATCAATATGTTACATAGATAATTAAATAAGTATTTACATCATATTAATGACAGACGAAGGGAATGTATGAGCTATGAAGAAAGAGTAAGCCATAATAACCTTAAATTATTCACTAACAAGTTATCCGAGTCCTTTCAAGGAAACCAATAGATAGTTCTCTAATATCTACATTCTCATTAAAATAAATTTACTAAGTAGTTACCCAAAAAGCTTCTTACTCAATATCCTAAATTTCCATTCAAGCAAATTTCCTAATTTGGAGTATGTTTATCATTAGATGAGTACCAAAGAAAAAATAATAACAACGTACATGCTCTCCACCCAACCAAATGACATCATGAGACCCTCGAGGTCCTAGTCAACCCTCGAGCAAGTGAAAGCTTTTTGCACCATTATGATCAATAGTGAGATTGATTTCACTGACACAACTTAATAGATAGTTTTTGTTTTTTTTAAAGGTCTTGACAACTCTAACTATCTGAATGCTAGTCATCATTACATAAGCGATGGAGGATTACCAACTTAACCATGTTACACCTCACCTCCTACACGATCTACACAAACATAGTGATATTTCCCCAATGTACGGACTCAAAATAATGAACGTGGCTTCATGCCTAGAAGAAGAATGATCTCGGATTATTAAGCAACATCAATCACTAAAAGAGCCCATCATCATGACATAATTCCAACAAAAACAATTCACATAAAAGACACAAATATGTGACACCATAATCCTCATGCATATGAATCACAAATTAAGGTATCTCAAGATAACATCAGGATGAAAGCACCATCACAATAAAATCATGCTAAATCACATGCCTCTGGTAGACATAAGATAAAAAAATATAGCTCAACTCCAAGGGCTTCACAAAGAAGAACATCACATACAAGACACTCTTTTACCAAGTTACAACTTTATCTGAAATAAAGATTATTTAAACAAAACGCAAGTTTGAATCTATCTTGCAACCACAAAAAAAATGATTTTGTTCAATCCACAACATTAATACTTTGTCAAATTAAAATCAACTCTATAAAATTTATTTCACTATAAGAATATGAGAAGTACTAATTAATTACTGACATTTATTAACTTAAATTGCATTACTTAACAATGACTAATTATTAGAAATAATTAAATTTTAATCAACAAAAGACATAAATCTTTTTAACTAATTAGAAAGATCCTATAAACTTTAATTATAATATTTCTAACTAATAATTAAACCCAAAGAAAAGTCTACCTTCTAAAATATGATAAACCACTTGGAGCAGCAATAAAAATATTTTATATAAATGACTCTTCTCATATTAGAAAAAGAACAATCAAAAATTCTTATTTTCTTTTAAATCTGATCCTAAATGTTCCTTGACCAATATTGACTTTGGAGAATCCCTAAAAAGAGAAGAATATATTCACACAGAAGTATTTTAATTTATGTAATCAATAATCCTCTTAAATTTTGCTATCCCACTAAATTTAGCTAAGGAATGGGTTTATATCATTACTTATTGGGCTGAAAACATATAGAGGACAAAAGAAACTTTAAGCAATGTTTTAAAAATCCTCTAGTACAGCCATTTGAGCGTAATGTAGGGAGGCATTAAAACAACCAAGGTGCATAACGTAAAACATATGGGATGGCTGAAAATCTCATAAGGGTGCTTTAACAAGAAGCCTTCCAAACTAAACTACTGGCCCAAAAGATACTTGACTCATATGTGTCAACCGTAAATGCAGCAATGTTATAGTATTAAATTAATTATATTGATGAATCTAAGAGTAGTGTTCCAGTCAACAGAAATAAAGAAGAAGAAAAAATCTGAACAGACAATTAAAACAAAGTAACTCCCAACAGATTTATTCTGGTTGTAGAGGAAATTCTTTTTTTTTTACTTTTCATTGCTGAAAGTTCGTAGTAAGCTAAAAAATGACATAGTCCAAAATTCTAAATAGACTAAATTCACGCTGTCAAATCCGCTCCTCACCTACTTTATGGATCATGGAAATCTGTAGATTATGGAGATCTTAGTGATAATATTTCTCACTAATATTTTGATCATTAATTGTTGTTTACCATTGTGCATCATTATTTTATTGTTAATAGCCTATTGTTGCAATGATATTCCAGCAATTTGTGTTGAAATAATTATCATTTGTTTATTGTTCAATTGGTTATTAAATTTGGAAAGATTAATAATGCATATGGAGTTCCACCAAAAGTGCAATAAATGTAGCAAAGCATGACCATCTAAAAATGGAAATCCATCAAGGATGGGCATCCTTTGGTGTACACCACTACCCTCTATTTGAAATCAACCTCACTAGTTTCAGCGCCCAAAGCCCAATCACTCCATCATATCAAACTGTACTTCCTTGAAAGACAGAATAAACATTGTGAAGGATAATGAATCGGTGTAAGCCTTCACCCAAAAGGATTCAATGCTGACAAATGCCTCCTTGAAGGGCTCTTGTGCTGACAATGAATAAGACCCCAATGGGCTTCACGCTAGATATATAAAAATATACAACCCAAAGAACTTCTAGCAAACTATATAAATACATATGCATAGAGGGTCCCTTCAAAGGCAATAAATATATACAAGCATTTCCCCTATGCAGATTTGCCATAAGCAAGGAGTCCAGTGAAAGATTCAGTAAAGGAAATATGTATCCCTTAAAGGCCTATAGCACACGCAATAAGTAATTTCCAAAGTGCTCCATCGCAGTCAATGTTGAATTTCCCAAACAGCAAAGGAAAACCAATATTCATCTACAACAAAGGGACATTTTTACAAACACTTGACATGCATATTCAAGACTGAAGCTTTTGTCAGCAACAATGGATAATTTGTCAAACAGTTAAAATGCAACCTTTAATCTATTGATTATCTCTTTAAAGCCTTTACACTACCAAAGCATACCCGGAATTTAGAAGATAACAAGATTACCAAAATTCTGGAAATGAAACAACAAAGTTGATGACTGATAAACCATTCGATCTACTATACTTACTAATGTCTCCACCTGCATACTGTGGTACAAGGAGACTCCCACCTCTAGAGGTTATAGAGTGAGCTTGAGTTCAAAATAGCCAAGTTCTCAGAACAGTCCATTCCTAATGCATGGTGGCGGCTCCAAAAACTCTTCCCCTTCTTCCAAAATACCTAGGGTGAAGATACCCAGGAAAAAAAAACAAAAGCCTTTGCTAAATTGTAATAAAACTTGGAGTCCAAAATGCATGGAGTGTACCGAGGCATCTTAAATATTTTAAAACATTTTACTGACATTCATATTGAAATTTAATAATCGTTATTTTTATTAAAATGAAATAAAATTAAATAAAAGAATTGAAATGTTACAAATTAATATTGAACAATATATAATAAAAGTAATACTTGTAATTTATATTAATTGACAATAATTATATTTTGATTAATATATCTATTTGGATTGATATAACTACAAGATATACCCATAAGTATTTTATTTTTTTATGACAAGGTCAAATGTGTAAGTCAATTGTAAATTTCTTGTTTGAAACAAAGTCATCACTATAGTGATGATATTGATTCCCCACATACTAATATAATCAATAGTATTGTTGTTTAGTCGTCATCTTGACGTGTCAATAGCGACATAATATTATTAGTATCATGACATTAATATCAACACCAAGTATTTGATGTTACCACGATCATTTTAATATTGAGGTCAATATATATACACACATAATATTTTATTGATATTATAGAAATCTTAAATGTTCACATTAGTATTAATGATGTATAACACTTTGAAGGCAATATTACTTTTAGCTTTAGTATGTTGTAGAAGAATTAATTAATTGTAAGATCATGGATGCTACAAAACCAATAGAAATAGGACATGACATATGTTGGTACTGGCAATGATGATGTAAAGCGGAGGCTATTCAGAGCATAGAGAGCTCTTTTTAAATTTATATTATAATGTTCAATAATTGATCAATTTCAATTATCTCCCAGATGTCTTGTATATCACGAGGTTTTATTTACTCATTCAATAGTTAACCTAGTATCAAAACTACTATAACTTATTTACCTTGAAGTATTGGTATCCCTCACATGTTTTATTATTAGCTCATGGCGTTCTAACTATTATACCCTTTCAACTTAGTAGGGTGTGGGTTTGTAAATCAAAGTTACATTACCTTCTCTTGACGAGTACTCGACTTTTGTTAGAATACGAAGTATTTCTACAACTATTCAAAATCTAAATGTATCCATTCATTAAGATAGTAATATCAAATCACCATGCAACATTTCCTTTCTCATATATCTATAATATTTAAAATAGTTCATATAGTGAATGTTTCCATAATATTTGAATCCCCCTCCCAACCAACACTCTCACCATTACTCACATTATGATAACTATTGTGTTATTTGAAATTAACATGCTCATATTTAAATGACTAAATATATTACAGAAATAATGTAATTAACACTTGGTGGGTCATTGCTACCATAAAATAGAATACTTACCTCTTCGTCATGAGGTTAATTTTGTACCATGCACTTCTTTCAAATCTAAGAGTATTTCATAGTCAATAGAAATCATTAGTACAATATAGTATTATATACAAGGTAACCTGGATTTATGATCATCATATAATTGAAAGCATTTCATTTCACCTAATCATGAATCATATGCCAAAGACCCTTACTTAACCCTTTTAAATATTTATTCATTCTAGGTTAATGATTCATTTCAATCAAACTATATTATACTTTTCAATTTTCACCATTATGTATAGAAAATTCAAGATCGTGGTTATACTATCCCATGTGAGAAACATAATGATAAATAAGATCTAATCAATACAAAATTTCCACATTCGCAAACTCAAGTAATATACACAGAGGCAACCTTAAAATATAGGGTATGTGTATTGATCTATGGGGAGGGCATCACATCTTCACCACCCCTTTGGTTATTTTGATGTTGGATTAGTCGATATATCGACCACTAGGGGAGCCAAATAATCGACGGTAATTTAATGGGTCAAATAATTGACATAGAAAGTTCAACGCCCATATTGGTCATTTAGTCAACCAATGTGCATCAAAAGATTGACTAATTTGCATCGAAAATTAGGCTAAAATTTACTAGTGTCTACCACTTGATAGATATTTCATTGATTTATTCTCTCCCTTTGACAATAATGCCAAAAAGAATAAACAACTCTGTAGTAGCCAAATTATCTCTGTTGTTCAGTTCAGATCAAGTACCTTCATGTACCAATATATAGTGTTATATGTTCCAGCTTTCACAATCTTTAGGAAACCTAAAGTGTGAACAATATGCATCAACATTATTTGATTTTATGATAAAGTATAGGTTGATGCAACCTCCAAATCACCTTAGTGACCGATAGACAGGGGATGGACCCCTAGTCTAGTCCTCAAGTACTCAAATATATCCTTCGGGAAGTGTTTGGTAAAAATGTCTGCAAGTTGTTCTTTTGATTTCACAAACTCTAGTTTCACTTGCTTTTCCTGTACTTATTCCCTCAAATAGTGATACTTAATAGAAATGTGCTTAGTATTTGCATGCATCACTGGATTCTTGGAAATTTTTATAGCACTTGTGTTGTCACAATATATAATCACTGGATCAGTGATCTCTTCATTCATTCCTTCCAAAAGTTGTTTTATCCATGCAATGTTTAAATAATTAGTAGCAACAAAAACATATTTTGCTTCAACAGTAGACTAAGAAATACATGCATGTTCCTTGTTTATCCAAGTAGCTAGTTGTTCTCCAAAAAAGAATGTTCCACCAGTTGTGCTCTTGCGGTCATCAATATTTCTAGCCCAATCTGCATCGGTGTAAAATTGTAGTTCAAAATTTCCCTCTTTCTTGTACCATAAACCATAATTCTCTATGTTTTTCAAGTATCTCAAAATCCTCTTAACAACAGTCATATGTGATTCCTTAGGATTAGAAGAAAATATTTCTATAATCCCAACATCATGTGCAATATCAGGTCTACTATGCACAACATACATCAGTTTTCCAATCGTTGATCTATATAGTGTTTGATTTACCTTGGTTGACTGATCATCCTTTGTCAATTTTCATCCTGTGACCATCAGTGTACCTATCAGTTTTGAATCTTCCATTCCAAAAGTCTTCAACACTTCTTTGATGTATTTTGATTGTGTTATGAATATCCCTTCATTTTGTTTTAGAATTTGCAAACCTAGAAAGAATTTAATCTCTCCAAACATTGACATTTCAAATTCCTTTCTCATTTCATCAACAAATTATTTGCATAGATTATCATGACCTCCAAATATGATATCATCAACAAAAATTTCAGCAATAAGAATCTTGTCATTAGTTTCTCCTTTCAAATACAAATTGCTATTGTCACTTGTTCTTACATGTCAATTTTATTACTATTGCTTAGTAGTACTTGTAGCAGAGAAATCTCTTAACAGAGTAGGACTAATAATCTTATTGTAAAATCCTTGAAAAAGGTGACATTATAAAGGGTGTTTAAAGCCCTCTAACAAGACCACTCCAACAGGGTGAAGATCCTAATAGATCTGAGGTAAATCCTTTAACTGGGTCACACCTAATAGTGTGTTTTGTAATCTTTAACCAAATTGGCTCTTAACTGGGTGTACTTCAAAAGAGTATTTTCTTAGTAGGTGACAATTCCCACAGTATTTTTCTTAAAGATGGGTTTCCACATTAAATATTGGTGTTACATGTTGTGAATGATTTACTGAATGTTATAATTTATTGACTATTGTCAGTAAATAATGAACTATGTTTTTACCGAGCTGCTACCGAGTTAATCAAATAATTTTTTTTAGGGTATTTTGTGATCGGGGATAACTGATTCACTCCCCCCTCTCCGCAATCCAACAATTGGTATTAGAGATAAGTAATCTGAAGAGATAAGTTTAAAATAATTGAGTAAAAGATCTGAAGATGTATATGAGAGAAGTACCTAAGTTGAATAAGGAAATTTTCTCTACATGGAAAAGAAGAATGAGATTGTATCTATCAGGGATTGGAGATTTTGCACTACGTCTAATTGATAATGGCTACACTCCACCACCTACTGTACCTTTGATAGCTGACCTGATGAGAGAAAAGCATAAATACAACTTGGTTATGATAGAGATTGACTCTTCCCTCTCCAATGTTAAATTCAATGATATTAAGGATTGTGTTAATTCAAAAGAGATGTGGAACAATCTTACACTTATATATGGAGGAGATCAGCATGTACAAAAAGCTAAAGTTGATAGTCTAAGAGGAAAGTATGATGAAATGAGGATGAAAGATGAAGAGAACATCACACAATATAACTGCAAAATCAAGGAATTTGTTAGTGCCATAAGAGGTGTTGGTGGATCACTGACCAATAAAGAAGTGGTAAGTAAAATATTGAGAACTCTTTCTTCTAAGTATTCTATTAAAGTATCTACAATTTAGGAATTGAGATCTATACTAAACAATGTTGTTGCTCTTGAAGCCCTAATTGGTAAGCTAACTACATTTGAGCTTAGAAATTATGATAATAGTCTACCAACCATTGAATCTTCCTTCAAGTCATTTGTAAGCATTGGACCATCAAGGAGAGAAAGGGAAAATCACAGTAATTCATATGGCAATGAATATGACAATATCCTCACCAAAGAGAAAGAATAAGAAGAATTGGAAGCATTGTTGGCTAACCAACTACCTAGAGGCAAAGGAAAGTACAAAGGCAAGTTACCATTGAAATGTTTCAATTGTAATAAGATTGGACATATTGCATCTAGATGTCCTGATAAAGACAAGAATGATAAGGATGACAAACCAGACAACTGACACCAAAGATTTAGAGACTTTAAGGAAAAAGGTAAGAAGTGTTGTTACCTAGCTAAGGAAGGTGTAACTGATGATGAATTTGATGATATTGAGGAAGGATATGAATTTGTCTATGTTACTATAAAGGAAGAAACAAATGAGAAAAATAATGAAGATGAAAAAGAACATATTTCTCATGTAAGTAAACTAGACCCTTGGATTATTGATAGTGGTTGTTCACATCATATGGCTAGTGATATTGATAAGTTTGAGATCCTAGAAGAATATGATGGAGGATTTGTTATATTTGGCAATGATGCTCCATGTCCTCTAAAAGGTAAAGGATCTATTGTGATAAATGAGAAGATGAAATGTAATGATGCATATTGGGTTAGAGGACTGCACTATAATCTGTTAAGTGTTGCACAACTAAACAATATTGGCCACCAACTGAAATTTAAGAACATAAAAGTTAAGATCTATGGTCCTGATGGAGATCTAATTAGAACTAGAGGAAAATCAAGAGGTAACTTATTTTATCTTGATACTGATGCAAATAGTTGTTTGTTTATTAAAACTAAAGATGTATGATTATGGCATAGGAGACTTTGTCATGTGAATTTTTATAACTTGATCAAAGTGAGTAAGAAGAGTAGAGTCTGGGGACTATCGAGATTATGTAAACCTAATAAAGTGATGTGCAAGGAATGTCAAATTGGTAAGATGACTAAATCTAATTTTTCAAGAAAATATTATTCTGCAAAACGTATTTTGGAATTGGTATGAAAGTTCAAAGCTATTATGGAGATCGGTACTTTATTTTGTTTGTTAATAATTATTCAAGAATGATGTCTGTTATGTTTCTAAAATAAAAGCCTGATGCATTTCAAATATTTAAGTGGTATAAGGCTAGAGTTGAGAAGGAAACAAGAAAATAGATGAAGTGTTTGAGATCTGATAGAGGAGGTGAATTTATCTATGATGAATTTACCATCTTCTGTAATGAGCATGGAATTAAAAGACAAGTATCTACATGAAGGACTCCACAACAAAATGGGATAGCTAAGAGAATAAATAGATCTATTGTTGACTATGTTGGAACTTTGTTGATTGAAAAAAGGGTTGCACAAACTTTCTAGAGAGAAGCTATAAGTATTGTAGTTTACACTCTCAACTAAATATAGTTGAATAAAGATGCAAACAAGAGACCCTATGAACTATGGTTTGGTCACACACCGAATGTAAGTTATTTCAAATTTTTGGAAGTAGGTGTTATATACTAAAAGATGCTAGAAACATAAAGTTTGACTTTAAAAGTGATGCATGAAAAATTATTATTTACTCATCAAAGAGCAAATAATATAAATATTTATTTAAGGATACTAACAAAATTGTTGAAAGTGCAAATGTAAGAGTTGATGGATTTGCAGAAAAGAATAAAGAGGATAGAAAAAATGATCCTGAAGATTATAATATATTAGTTTATGTACAAGATGGAAATTTGGTTGATACAACCGAGAAACAACAAGAAGGAATCGATGAACAAGATGAGACTCCACCGAGAGATGAAACATTGATGGACAATCTTCCGAACCTGTATTAGAAAAAAATGTGAGAAGACACCACTCACCTTGCAGAATTATTGGAGACAAGAATGCAGGAGTCATGGCAAGAAATAAGTTGAAAGATAACACATGTTTGATTTCTAAATTTGAGCCAAGATTAGTAAAGGATGTACTAGAAAATGAAGATTAGATGAATGCAATGAAAGAAGAAATTGATCAAATTGAAAAGAATAACACATGGTCACTCGTACTGAGACCTAAGGATAAGAATGTGATTGGAAAAAAATGGATTTTCAGAAATAAAATCAATGAGAAAGGAGATGTGATAAGAAACAAAGCAAGATTAGTCTGCAAAGGGTATGCACAAGAAGAAGGTATTGATTATGGTGAAACTTTTTCCCCTATTTGTAGATTAGAAGGTGTAATAATATTTCTTGCATATGTTTCTTAAAAAGGATTAAAAGTTTATCAAATGGATGTTAAATCTGCATTTCTGAATGGAATTGTTGAAGAAGTCCACATTGAACAACCTAGTGGATTTATTGACAAAATCAATAAGAATATGGTCTGCAAACTACATAAAGTGTATATGGATTGAAGTAGGCACCACGAGCATGGTATGAAAGACTGCACTCTTACTTAGATAAGATTGTATTTGAAAGGACTAGTGATAACAATAATTTATACTTGACATGTGATAAGTCTGATGAAATTTTGATTGCTGAGATATTTGTTGGTGACATTATATTTGGTGGTAATGAGATAATGTCTTAGTCATTTTCTAAGGAGATGAGAAAGGAATTTGAGATGTCTATGATAGGAGAGATTAAATTCATTATTGGACTTCAAATTCAACAAGTAAAGGATGGGATCGACATCACTCAATCAAAGTATATCAAGGAGATCCTGAAAACATTCAATATGGAAGACTCAAAGCCAATTGAAACATCGATGACTACTGGAGGTAAATTGTCTAAGGAAGTGAATGACACACTTTATTGATCCATGATTAGTAAACTACAATATGTTGTACACAGTAGACTTGATATTACACATTCAATTGGTATTGTTATAAGGTTTTCCCCAAACCAAAAGGAGACACATTTGTCTATAGTTAAGAGGATATTTAGATATTTGAAAGGGACTAAAGATTTTAGTTTGTTATACACAAGAGGAGGATATTTTAATCTTAAGGTATATATTGATGCTCATTGGGTAGAAAATATTGATGACAGAAAAAAACTAGTGGCAACGCTTTCTTTTTAGGAGAAAAGCTAGTGACATGGTTAAGTAAGAAACAAAGTTGTATTTCACATTCTACTGCCAAAGCTGAATATGTGGCAGAAGCTATGAATTGTTCTAACATTGTATGGATCAAAAAACTAATGGAAGGTATGCATGAAGAGATTACTGATCCTATTACAATTTTTGTGATAATACCAGTGCTATTAACATATCAAAGAACCTTCTGATGCATTCAAAACAAAGAATATATCTATTAAGTATCACTACTTGAGAGAGAAAGTACAAGATAAGAATGTGATATTGAAGTATGTGAATTATAAAGAAAATATAGTTGATATATTTACAAAACTATTACCGAAGGATGCTTTTGAGTATCTCTAAGGTAAGTTAGGGGTTCTTCCCCTATCTAATGTTCATTAAGGAAATATGCATGCTGCATCAATTCAAGGACTCAATAGAATATCTATCTTGTGAGTTGATTCTTAGTGTTCACTCTTTAGGTGAATCTTGAAGTTGTGAAAAAAGGAAATTTATGATTGCAATGGAAAATCTATACACTTGAGGTATAATATGAGAAGTCTATATTTCTTTGAAATTTTTGTCAAAGAGGGAGATGAATATAGTAAGGGAGATAAATATGTATACATCAAAGAGGGAGATATACATGAATATAGAAGGGAGATGAATATATGAAGTAGGGAGAATAGTAATTGATGATAAAATATCATGAGGGAGATGAATATAAGTGAATGTTGTAGATGAAATCATAATGGAAAGTGTTACCGACAAAAAGAGATAGATTACAGATGAAAGATCAGAAAAGGAAAAGCTACAACGTAGAGGGACTACATAATATGAATGAAAGTGAAGGATATTGAAGGATACCATCATCAATTGAATACTGAATTTGTTAGTGTTTCCATCAATGCCAAAGAGGGAGATTGTTACCATAACTAATAGTAATGTTGAAGATCAAGATTATCTAATGGAGTTGATGATGAAGACCGAACAAGATCAAAGGATTACATGATGATAGTAGAAAGGTTAGACCAATTATTATCTTGTAATTGATGTCAAGTAATTGATTTTTTATTTATATTATGTTTCCATATCATTCAGTAATGATATAAGATGAATGAGTTAAGGAGGGGAATAAATCCCTTAACTGGGTCACACCTAACAGTGTGTTTTTTAATCTTTAATTAGATTGGCTCTTAACCGGGTGTACTTCAAAAGAGTATTTTCTTAGTGGGTAAAATTCCAACAGTGGTTTTTCTCAAAGATGGGTTTCCACATTAAATATTGGTGTTACATGTTGTGAATGATTTATGTGAATGATTTACTGAATGTTATAATTTATTTATTATTGTCGATAAATAGTAAAATGTGTTTTTACCGAGTTTCTATTGAGTTAATTGAAGAATTTTTTTTAAGGTATTTTGTGATCATAGATTATTGATTCACCCCCTCTTTGTAATCCAATAATAAGTGCACTAAAATGATAAGAAATTCCATAATAAGATAGCATCATTCATTAAACAACCCAAAAAATTACCACCCAATCATCTCAAGGTCGGTTTGGGATTCATAACCACATTATCTCCAAGGATTCCATCACCAAAACATGACTAATCTTCTCAACATGATGCCATGTGAGGCTTAGAGTGTTAATGACAAGCCTCACATGATGCAGGAGCATCTTGGGTTCTTGGCAATTCTGTATCACCAAAAACATGTTATAGTTGTTAGATGTGCTCGGTAGCTACTTTTGGGCTCTCAATGAAGTATTCTTGATTTCCATCGATGGGGCTAAGTTTCTACTCAGTTCAGTTGTTCACCGAGTTGGTCTCGGTTGCTCGGTAGTCTTGCTCACTGCGAGGCCTCACCCCGAGCCTGTCATAGTCTTTCAGTTTTTGCATTTTTGTTAGACTTTTTGATACTATACTTTGATGCGTTATGGTTTACAGACACTTTATATTATGGATTTTATCACCTTAGAGGTTAGATGCACATTATGTTATGTTTATTTTGATGAATACAGTGATATCAATTTGGATTCTACATGAGTGATTTATGTGATATTATGAATGTTATGATGTCATGATGTTATTTAATTATGCAATAAATTATATATGCAATGATTATGTTACAAGATTAATTAAGTGATGAATTGTATATTACATGATGAGTTGAATGTAAGTCATTGATGAATTATTAAGCCATGAGAATTATGACTTAATTAGGGATATTGTAAATGAATTAATTTGATCATGAATGTTATGAATTTACATGTATATTTCCTTGGACTACTGATGTTGGATTTTAGTGTGCAGGGAATTAGACCATGGTAAATTCAGGGAACCAAAGCATAGACTTATGTGAAAATCAGTTCAAGTCAAGGTTGCTTCTAATGAGAGACAAAAACCTTGTTGTAATTATATTTTATTTTGTAAATATTTTGAGCTTGTATGTCTCAATTTATTTTGAAAGCTTGATTTTTCATTTTATGTATGTGAATACTCAAGTGGAAATGCCATGTGGCCAGTGATGTGTAATTTGTGTGTTGTGTCACTTGACACTTGTGAAGTGTACATGTGGCCATGACATGTTCCACTTGAGGATTGGTTGTCCACCAACCTAGGATAGTACCCTTTTAGGATCCCCATGTGAATCCCTTGGATAGGGAGCTTGAGGCAGTGTCTTATCAAAGAATTTCGAATTTGATCTTGCCATGAGTTTTTGGGGGGCTTAAAAGGTGCCTAGGGGTGTGTTTAGGATTTTTTTAGTAAGCCCACTTGGTATAGCAATGGGTAAGGGGAATTTTTAACCATAGGAAAAATTCATAGTTGACCAAAAGAACCCTCCAAAAGTCAGATTTTCAAAATGGCCAAAAATCAAGTTTTGAAGCAAGGTCTTGGTAAGAGCTCCATCCATTGGATGCAAGTCCTTTGCCCACCTTTTTGGCCAACCTTTTTAGAAGCCCATTTTTGGAAAGCTATTAGAGGCTTAGGGAAGACCAACCAATTAGAAGGCTTGCCTTATCCCTAGGGGGTTGTGGGGAGTTGTGTAGAGGTCTTTTTAGTGGGGACTCTTCATTTTGGAGAGTTTGAACACCCACTCTATAACTTAGAGACTAGATGAATTTGGAGAAGCTTGCATAGGAGAAAGCTTGGACAAAAAGGGAACTCATCTTCAACATTCACCATATTTTCTTTGGGCATAGGTTGGTGGCTTCAACTTGTTTTGTTTCCATGTTGCATGAGTAAATTTGTATTGTGTGATGAGAGAGATGTAGTTCTATCTTCATGTTCATGATAGTATGTTATTTATGTTGAGAAGTTTTGTGCAATGTAAATCGTATTCTCCTTTAGATTTTGTGGAGATCATGTTTTTGTGATAGTGTTGTAATGTGTTTCTTTTTCTTTTTCTTGTAAAGAGTATGTTAATTGGGCGTTCTCAAGGCCACACTCACCCTTGGGAGGGAAGAGTAACCTTGGGAGTGAAGGTTTTTAGGACAGCTCATGGGTGTAGACTCTCTCCTCAAGGAGAGGGAGAAATCATGGAGTATGGGCTCTTTGATGCCATTTCCATGGGGGTCATAAGGGTATTTTCTATTTTTAATTTGGCTTGAATGCCTTGGGGGTCATAAGGAATGGGGTTGATATTGTGTATGGAAGAGGATACTATGTGATTTTTTTTCATGCCTTGTGAAGTCTTGTGTTGAATTTATGGATTTAGGCTCTCTCCCCATTTGAGTTTTTGGTCCACCTTCACCCCAACAATGGGTCTTGTGTGACCCATGTGAAATCCTTGGAAGGGAGTTTATGTGTTGTTTCTTATCATTTTGTGGTTGCTATTTTGGTTTGTGTGTGTGTGTATCCCTATCTACATGTGATGGTTCCCCTAGCTTAGGGGTGGTTTCTTAGAAGCCTAGGTTGGGAGGTGAGCATCCCATGGTCTATCCATATTTTCATTACAGGATTTGGAGCTTAGTATCTGAAGAAGAAAAGCTTTTGAATGTATACAAAAGGAAAGTGAACACTTATGTATTAATGTTGTTCCTATGTTGTTGTAATAGATTTTACTTTTTGATAAGGGAATTCTTAGAGACCCTACTCTATGGGTGTATGTGAAAGAGAAGAAAAGTAGAAAAGATGATTTACTTTGTACTCTACATGTTGATTTACTATGTATTTTTGAAGATGTATGTTTTATGTTATCATATATCTCCAATAAAATGAGCAGATTTAACTTGCTTGCATGCTTACCTTAAAAGTTTGTTCGAGTAAAGTTTGCAATGTGTATCATTAATTCTTATAAGAAGGTAGATTTGTATTTGAAAAAAAATATAGATGCATTTAATAGACCTTAATCTTATGAGAGTGTGACAGTTTGTAATAGGAGTATTTTCTGCCTTTAGGCTTTAATAATGCATGGAATTTTTTATACAGGTTGAAAAAAAAAGGCAGATGTTACTATTATAATAGTGCTTCTTTCAGTTAAATGATCTATTTCTTTTAGAAAAAGAAAGAAAGGACTATTTATTTCTATTAAGTTTTCAGATTTATACAGTGCTGCAAATAAAAATGTATATATGAAAAGGACATATGAACTATGTGAAGTCAAGTATTCTAAAGATAAAATTTGTGCTCATTGTATTTCTTTTTATTTACCAATGAATACATATTTAAAAAAAAATAGTGATGCTGAAGTATTGCTGATTTTCATCTTTCATGTTTAAAAAAAAATATTGTTCATACCAATATTTTTACCTTCCATTTTAATCACAAAAAAATGTATATTAGAAAAATATCCTCATGCTGCAAAAAAAAGTGGGGGGTATTAGTCCAGAGATTATTTTATGTCAAAAAAAAACTTAACATTGTATTATGTTTATTAAAAAAAATACTTTGACAACTAAATATACTTTAGTTTTGGCTAACTGATATTTTTCTTTATTATGAAAGAAACTATTTTCATATATATATATATATATATATATTCATTATGAGACTTGTTTTGCAATGTTATCAAAAAGTATATATATTAGATAATATATATTACATAATATATATATATATATATATATATATATTCATTATGAGACTTGTTTTGCAATGTTATCAAAAAGTATATATATTATATAATATATATTACATAATATATATATATATATATATATATATATATATATATATATATATATATATATATATTAAAAAAAATTGATATAAAAAAAATGTTTAATAAAATAACATTTTATAAAAAAAATTTAATAAATTTTTTTTTTAAAAAGAATAAATTTTATGGGGGTCGGCTATTATCGAACCCCCCCTCCCTCCTTTACCATGCATGTAGGGTGCGTGGGTAAGATCCATGACTCGTGCCAATCCACACCAAGGCTGTGGCTATCGCAGGTTGTGTGGCCGCCCACGGCCTGCGTGGCTGCCAACCCATGACTGTGGGGAATGACCGAGGCGGTGGGGTGAGCCTAACTCCCCCCCCTTCTTTTTTCATTTTTTTTTATTACATTTAAAAATATGTATATATAAAAACCATCAAACAACAAATAAAAAAAATGACAGTGGTGTCATTCAGATAAAAAAAAATATAAAGGGCAGTGCCCATATTAGGATTAGCATTCGGTTTAAAACAAAAAGAAGAAACTTTAGGTAGATGTTTTTTTTTTTTACCTTATTGTTTGGGGCTGAACCAACATATTTTTGGCTCCCTCTTGGGCGTATATACACATAAGTGTATACATGTATATACATAAATAAGGTGTATATACATATATACATTCATGGGTATAAGCCCATTTTCCTCCTTCCTTTCTTGCCACTCTATCCTTCAAATCTTCATACCTACAACACAAATGGTGGGAGAAGAATGGAAAAAAAAGCCCATACCATTAGGGTTTGGTTGGGAAAGAGTTGGAGAGAAGAAAATAAAGTGTTGGGAGTCTTTTTGGATTTTCATTTTTTTCACCATCCCTAATTTCAGGATTAGGGTTAGGGTGAAGAAACAAGTCAAACCTATTTGAAATTTTATTTTTCCTCTCCTTTTTGTTTTTCCCCCCAAACCCCCATTTGATATTTTATTTATTTTAATGACATTTTGATGTGACTTTTCCATTTTTGGGTGTGTATGTTTTATTTATTTTAAAGGATTAAGTAATGGATTTTTGTTGAAACTTTTGGCAAATAATAATTTTATCAAAATGTAGCTAAATTAATTTATTAAATGAAGGGGGTTTTGTTGGTTAGATTAATTCTTTAAGGTAGTAAATCTTAATGGAGGATTTATTTAATATTATTGATTTAATTTTATGGAATCTAATTAATTAATGACATGTGGAGATTTGTCATTTATCACGTTGAGATTAATAAAGAATTTTTTTTTACCAAAGAGGGTATTTAATGAATTTAGTTAAATTATTGTCTAATTCCAATAAAGGAAATACGACATAGAGAGTTATAATCAAATTTGATTTTTATTTAGTTAATGGTTATTTTATGAAACACTTTTTTAACTATTGTTTAATTTTATTTGTTAATCATTGTTTTAATCTAAGATAAATCTATAGATTAAAGGAAAGATATTTAATCCATTATAATATTAGTGTATTTGTGTTTAGTAAAAAAACAAAACATTTAAATAAATTAAGATTAAGACTTGCTAGTTAACCCTAGAACTTGTTGGGCATTTTATTATGCAAGGGGTGAGCGTTAACAATAACCCCTCAATCAAAAGTAAGCCAACACCCTCTTAGTTCCAACCGTTCAACTTAAGTCAATTGTTAACCTTAAACTTATAGCCTAAAAATAAAAAATTGTGTGTTTTTGCTTGTAAAAATATGGGCATGACACTCACCGAGTGGTTTATTTTAGATCTTTGTTGAGTCTGACTTGTGCATTTGATTTTGGTCGTAGAGTTAATGGTTGCGTCTATCATTGGGAAGCATGTGGACCTAAATTTGGGTCATCACTTTCTCCAATGTTGGATCTAGAGAATCTTAGAGCCGACCTGATTTGGTAGCCTCTTGTATAAATAGAATAGTATGTTGTAGTTATTGGGGCATCAGTTTTAAAGTGGATTTAGGAGATAGAATCTAGAGGTTGAATCCTCGCATGTATGAGGAATTTTTGTAATTGAATTCTATTGTACTAGTCGTAACTGGGAAGGCCTTACAACCCAATATGTATGAAGTTTCGAATGAATAATATATGAGTGTTATGCATTATGTCTCTCCCTATCTTGTATTGTTTCTTTTTAGTGTTGTTTATGAAAGCAAGTTGGTGGTTGGGTGTGCCTTTGGCCCCAATCTCCCTCTCTCCTTGCATCAGGTGGTATCTGATCGAGGTTAGATCTGGTTCCTTCTTGTAAGCCCTAGTTGATATCTTGATGTAGGGTGGTAGATTTTGATCTAACCTAGAATTTTAGAGGGTTTCAAGATGGCTTGTGGGAAGTGAGATGCAGATCCAAGCTTAGCTGATATGCTAAGACAAATTGTTGCTAGATTGGAATCTGTTGAGATAGCCCAATGCAGAGGAAGACATCTTGATGATGTTAGTGATGAAGAAGCTAAAGATGAACAAGGTGAAGAAGAATCTACACTTGTGATGGATCAAGGTGAAGAAAGAATTTTGAAGGCATTTACAAATTTGAAGGCTACACTACACTTCAATCCTGATGGATCAAGGTGAAGAAAGACTTTCGAAGGCATTTACAAATTTGAAGGCTACACTGCACTTCAATCCTGTTGAATATAGTGGAAGGCTGGATTCAGATGAGTTGATGGATTGGATAATCGAGATGGAAAAGTATTTTGAATATGAAAATGTTTCAGAGGAAAAGAAGGTGAAAATTACAAGTAAAAAATTAAAAATTCATGCATCCTTATGGTGGGAGCATCTACAATTGGACCAAAAGAGGAAAGGCAAAGAAAAAATCAAGGTATGGAATAAGATGGTAAATAAATTGAAAGGAAAGTTCTTACCTTGTGATTATCATATTAACCTAGTTAGGAGAATGCAAAGTTTGAAGTAGAAAGATAGCTCGATACAATATTATACTAAGGAATTCTATAGATTAGACATCATATCTGGACATATTGAGGATGAGGTAGAAAGAATTGATAGATACCTGAATGGGTTAAGAGTTTCTATTCAAGAGGAAATTAGTTTGGTTAAGCTGGAAAGTATTGAAGAAGCTTATAAGTTTTCCCTAAAATATGAGGAGAAATTGAAAAAAATACATGAGCAAAGACAAAGAGGAAGAGTGGTAGATTCCCCAGAGGAAGAGGTAGATCTTATGGTGAAAATAGTAGATCTGATCAAGACAAAACAAATCAGGTTAAAGGAAAGACCGAGTGGAAAGGTGAAAGTTATTCTAGAGGAAGAGGAAGTAACTACTGAGGTGGCTATAGAAGAGGTGGATTTTGAGGAACTTGTTACAATTGTGGAGGAGAATGACATAGGTCATTTGAGTGTATACATACAAGAAAGAAAGTCAGTATCAATAGAAATGCCTTGGTGCAAGAAGACTCACCGAATGAATCAGAGAAGGAAAATAAATTGATGGTTAGAAAAGAATTATGGAGTGAAAGTAATAAGGAAGATCCAGCAAGGAAAAGTTTGTTCAAGACTAGATACAGAGTTTCTGATAAAGTATGGAAGGTAATCATTGACAGTGGAAGCTCAAATAATTTGGCATCTGAGGAAATGGTTGCAAAGCTGCAATTGGAAAGGTTGAAACACCTAAAACCCTATCAAATTTCACGGATCAAGGATGAGCATACACTACTAGTAAGTGAACAATGTTATGTGAGTTTGAAGATTGGCAAGTACCATGATAAGGTGTTGTGTGATACTATGCCTATAGATTATTATCATATTTTGTTGGGTAGACCTTGGCAATATGATAGACATGTTATATATGATGGGAGACTACATAAATATACTATTTGGGATGATGGAAGAAAACAAATCTTGTTACCTTTGATTGAAGAATCTGTTAGTAATGTTTGTACATCTGTGAAAGTTTGTTTCATGGAAGGAAGAAATTTTGTTAAGGATTTAAAGAAGAATGATGTATGTTTTGTTGTGATTCCTAACAAATTGAGTGAAAAGATAGTGGATAGTGTCCCTAAAGAGGTTGATGAATTACTCACTGAGTATAGAGAGATCATTTCTAATAATGTACCTGATGGTTTTCCACCAAATAGAAGCATTGATCATTGTATGGATCTAATTCCTAGAGCTAGTTTTTCGAATAAAGAACCACATCGATTGACACCTCCCGATAATGAGGAACTTCATCGACAAATCCAAGAGTTGTTGTAGAAAGGTTTGATCCAAGAAAGTTTGAGTCCATGTATAGTACTATTTTTATTAGCACCTAAGAAGAATGGAGAGTGGTGAATGTGTATTGATTCCAGAGCAATCAACAAGATAACAATGAAATATCAGTTTCCTATACTGAGAATGGATGACATAATGGATAGTTTGAGTGGAGAAAAGTATTTTACTAAAATTGATTTGAAGAGAAGATATCATCTTATCAGAATTAGAGAAGGTGATGAATGTAAGACTACTTTCAAGACAAGAGAAAGTTTGTATGAGTGGTTGGTTATTCCTTTTGGTTTAACTAATGTATTGAGTACTTTTATAAGATTGATGAATGAGGTTTTGAAGAAATTATTGTGTAAATTTGTGATTGTATACATGGATGACATTTTGATATTCAATAAGACTAGAGAGGAACATTTTTTCACATTAGATAGGTATTGCAGTTATTGAAAGAAGAAAAGTTGTTGATTAATTTGAAAAAGTGTTCCCTCATGAAAGAGGAGATTGTATACTTGGGATTTTTTATTTCATATGATAGTTTGAAGATGGATCATGAGAAGGTTGAAGCTATTTTGAATTGGCCTACACCTAAAAATTCTAGTGAGGTAAGATCATTTCATGGTTTAGCAATTTTTTACCAAAAGTTCATTAGAAATTTCAGTGCAATTTGTAATGTTATGACTGAGACTTTGAGAGGAGATAAAAGAGAATTCAAATGAACACATGGAGCTAATAAGAGTTTTGAGACTTTGAAGCATAAGGTTATTGAATTTCTTATGTTAGCTTTACCTGATTTTAGTAAGGTATTTCAAGTTGAATGTGATGCAAGTGGTAGTGCAATAGGAGCTATTTTGAGTCAAGAAGGTAACCTGTTGCTTTCTTTAATGAGAAATTGAATGATGCTAAAAGGAAATATTATGTGTATGATCAAGAGTTCTATGCTATTTTTCAAGCCCTAAAGAAATGGAGATATTACTTAATACCAAGTGAATTTGTGTTGTATACTGATCATAAGGCTTTACAGTATTTGGGTAGTCAGAATAGGTTAAATCAAAGACATATGAAATGGGTTGAATATTTGTAGACTTATACATTTGTGATAAAACATAAGAGTGGAGTCACTAACCGATTTGTTGATGCATTGAGTAGAAGAAGATCTTTGATGACTAAAATAAGAATTGAAGTTCTTGGTTTTGATGACATGAAGAATTTAAATAAAACTAACCTTGATTTTTATGAGCTGTGGAGAAAGTGCAAAGAACCTATTCAAGATCAACCAAGTACTAAATGGGAAGATTATTTCATTCAAGAAGGTATGTTATTTAAAGGTATTTAGTTGTGTATACTGAGAGGATCGATGAGAACTAATTTGATAAAGGAGAAACATAGTAGTGGTTTAGATGGACATTTTGGCATTGATAAAACATTGAATTTTCTTAAGGAGAGATACTTTTGGTCATAGGGTTATAAGGATGTTCATAAATTTGTGAGAAGTTGTGGAGTTTGTCAAGTTGCAAAGGGAGTAAGTCAAAATATTGGATTATATACACCGATTTTTGGTCCTGAGAAACCTTGGATTGATATCAATATGGATTTTGTTCTTGGCTTAGTGAGGACAACAAGAGGGAATAATTTTATATTTGTTGTTGTGGATAGATTTTCTAAAATGGCACATTTCATACCTTGTAGGAAAATATTAGATGAAATGCATATAGAAGATATTTTCTTTAAGGATATTGTCGGATTGCATGGATTACCAAAGAGTATCATCTCTAATCAAGACAGTAAGTTTGTTGGTTATTTCTAGAAGACTCTATAGAAAAATTTGGGTACCGAGTTGAGATATAGTTTGACATTTCATCCACAGTCTGATGGACAGACAAAAGTTGTAAATAGAAGTTTAGGTAATCTGTTGAGATGCTTAGTTGGAGATAAACCGAGTAATTGGGATTCTATGTTGGCACAAGAAGAATTTGCATACAATAATTCAGTAAATAGGAGTACTGGAAAAACACCTTTTGATATTGTTAATGGCACACAATTGAGAGGTATATCAGATTTGAAGAACATTGTTGGAGAAGAGAAGAGAAGTGATGAAGGAGAAGAATTTGCTAAGTTCATGAAGACATTGCATGAGGAAGTGAAACATAAGTTGGAACATAGTAATAAAAAATATAAGGACATGACAGATAGATCAAGAAGACAAAAGAATTTTGTAGTTGGAGATGAAGTAATATTTCATTTGAAGAAAGGTAGATTTCCTATTGGAACCTATGGAAAACTGAAGATGAAAAAATTTGGTCCCTGCAAGATATTGAGAAAGTTTGACATGGAAATTCTTATGAGATTGAGTTACCTGATGACATAGATATATCACCTATATTCAACATTGTAGATTTGTATGAGTATCATAAATCTGATGAAGAAATGATAGTATCGAATGATTTACCTAAGATGCAGACAGAAGAAGTTGAGCAGATTTTGGATCAAAGAGTTGGCAGAAGTACAAGAGGAAAATAGTATATGGAATATCTATTAAAGTGGAAGAAAAAATCAATTGAAGACAATTCGTGGATTTCACAAATTGAGTTGGATTCAACTTGGGTTGTACCTACTGCATGATTTAGAGAATCATTTCAAAACAACCCCGAGTGTTTGATGCAAGAGCATCTTGGGTTCTTGGAAATCTCGTATCACCAAAAATATGTTAGAGTTGTTAGATGTGCTCGGTAGCTTCTTTGGGCTCTTGGTGAAGTATTATTGTTTTTCACTGATGGGGCTCAGTTTCTACTCAATTTGGTTGTTCACTGAGTTGGTTCGGTTGTTCACTGAGTTGGTTTTGGTTGCTCGGTAGTCTTGCTCACCGAGTGGTTTATTTTGGATCTTTATTGAAGCCGACTTGTGCATTTGATTTTGGTCACAGAGTTAACAGTTTTATCGATCATTAGGAAGCATATGGACCTAAATCTGGGTTGTCCCTTTTTCCAATGTTGGATCTAATGGATCTTAGAGCCAACCTAATTTAGTAGCCTCTTGTATAAATAAAATAGTATGTTGTAGTTATTGGGGCATCAATTTTAGAGTGGATTTAGGAAATAGAATCTGGAGGTTGGATCCTCACATGTATGAGGACTGTTTTTAATTGAATTCTATTGTACTAGCCATAACTAGGAAGGCCTTACAGCCTGACATGTATGAAGTTTTTGATGAATAATATATGAGTTTTCTGCATTCTCTCTCTCCCCGTCTTATGTTGTTACTTTTGAGTGTTGTTTATGTAAGCAAGTTGGTGGTTGGGTGTGCCTTTGGCCCCGATCTCCCTCCCTCCTTGCATCATCACATCTCACCACCATTCTATTAGGATGAGGTTGTCGCAAAGGAAGAATATGTTACTATTAGGAACCAGATTGGAAAGGTTCACTTTCAAAGATCATATGCAAAAGTTCTCTAAATAAGGTTGTATAATGAATATGAATATACCAAAATCCTTCTAAGGGTTAAGGGTATCCAAAATAAAAGCTCTTTTTTAAACAAAAATAGTAAAACATCAAATTGTCATAAATGTGTCATTTTGTAGTCATGGATGCTTAGTAATAGATTACAAAGGCACATGATCAAAGGGAATTTTCATAGAAATATTTTTTACTCATATGCATGGGGAACATGGATATGCATCACTCTACAAACAAATGTACAAGATATTCAGATGAATGCACAAAACTTAAAGTTGCATGCATAGGAATAGGGTAAGTTTTGGAAACTTAAGGAAATAGGGTTCTAAATCTAAGGTTTATTCATTGTGAGGTCATTAACCATTCTAGGAGGCATTGAGGACATGCAAGAAAGCTCATATACATCCAATAAGAACAATGCATCATAAATACATCAACATATAATCATGTAACTAGGCTATGCAAAATGAGAATAAAAATGGAGCCATTAAGTCCCAAAAGATGAATATATACATACCATAACAAGGAATTCTAATTACATCATTGCATGAACATGAATCTATGTTATAAGAGTATGAACTAAATCTAATATAAAAATATGCATGGACACAAATGGAAAGATACAATATCAAGGTGTCACAAATCTAAAAGGTGTGTGATATCAACCTGGGAACATTTGTCACTTGTAGATCGATTCGAGCTATGATTGGTCATGGTTCCTGTTACCAAAGGATTTTAACAAATCCTAGAAACGCATTTCATCCATATATTATGAGATTAAAAATTATTTTGCATTCATATATATTTAATTCTTTAAAGAATTAAATATTATTATATTTTGCAAAATAATTAAATAAAAAATTATGTTGGGTGAAATTAAGTTTCATATTTTAATCTTTCAGATAATTAATTCTTTCAAGAATTAATTATAATTGTAATGTGTAAACATTATTGTTTACAATGTGTAAAATGCCCGTGAAAGTGAAAAGGCATAAGTGTGAAAATTAATATGGGGAGAAAATATTGGAAAAAGAAAGTTTGGTGAAAAGGAGTTACATGTAGTTACCAACTTCTTGGGCGTAAGTTCTTTTAAAGGGGAATGATTTGATGGTAAAGGGGTTCCCTTCTTAAGGGAAAATTTTTGTAACCAAATTTTAAGATCTGGTATCAGTATTTTTGGAATTATTTATTTGCAGATTTTAAAGGATATAAATAGTCTGTGTGCTAGATATATTCTCATTTCTTTTACCTACATGAATTTATTCCACTATTTTGTATTACCTCTATAAAAATTATTAATGGACTTTGTTCTATTGACAATAAGTTGTACTTTATTTTGGTTACAAATATTTATTTAATGGAGGGGAAGAATTATTTCAAATATTAAAAAATTAAGGTTTGAGGGAGCTACATCTTTTTGAAGGGGAGGAAAATTATCCTTTTCATGATGATTTATCCAATGTTGCAGGGTTTTGTTGTTGTCCATTGAGATAATTCATAAGAAAAGCACAGTGACAAAACTATGGGGATCGAAGTGCCTTGTGCATTTGATTTTCATAAATTTAGAGGTACCTCCCCTAGAATGAAGGTTGGCAGCTCTATTGAAGATGAATACCAGAAACTATTTTAGAGATATCTAGAAATACTAAAAGATTGGATTTCTACAAAAAAAAGAAGAAAAAATAGATATCTCCCTCTTCATAACGTCATTTAAAGAGCATCCAATCATTGAAGTCATAGGAGATTTAGTAAAAGAGGTAGAATTTTTAAATTCTTTCTATGGTGCTATGCCAATGAGAAAAAGAGAATTTCCACCACAAGATCTGAACTAAGATGAGAAAGTATGTAAACAAAAAGAGGTTGGTGACATCAAGAATGAACATGGAAATTATCTTAAAGCAATGTCAGACAAAAAAAGATTCTAGTAATATTCAAGCTTCTGAAATTCTCGTTTCAAGTGAACCTCTTGAAGAATCAATGCAACAATCTATATTTAAGAAAATATATGAGTGGCCACAAGATCAAGATATTCAAGGTATGACAAAATTCATTACACTTTAACTATCTCTATGATAGATTATACGGATATGAATAATGTTGAGGAGAATATGTTTCCTATGAACTCTGTTGTAGAAAGAAAAAGCATATATATCTCTCCTACCCATGAATTTTTTTTGAATCTATATTTATTTTTGGCCCATGCATCTTCCATAGATGAGATAAACATTACATTGGTTTTGTTACTTACCTTTTTACAAAATCTTCCTCCATTTTACCAAAAGCAAAAGTTGATTCCAAAAGACTCATACCCTAAAAGAGAAAAAAATGTTCTTTTTTGAACAAAATTGATAAGCTCCTCAAAAGTAGCTTCATTTCACTCTTATTCTGTTTTCTTGGTAGCAAATAATTATATGAATGCCCAAGCAAAATAAAAGGCCTCTAGGTTAAGAAGGCGCGATGGCAAGAATGATATAAAGCTGCTATGGAAAATGCTACAGTGAATGTTATTTTAACCTAAGGGACTCCAAATGAAGATGCACTATGATGAAAAGGATACAACATATTCAATGGTTAAAGCCTGTTCTTTTTGGAGCAGATTAAAAATTCATATGCTGAGAGTTGAGTTTAAGAAGTCATGGATAGTGTCATTACATGAGTTGTAGAATGTATCTCATTATTATTTCATATGGGACTGGAGCAATAATGATGAAATCAGTGGGTGTAGCTTTATTTGCGTTTTTTTTGTGGTGAGAATGAGATATGGGGGCATAAAATATTATTCGAATCAAACATTTTAAAATTTCCATTGGGAGTTCTTTATCACCTCTGAGTAATAATTGTTGCAAGAGTTCTATCGTTCCACTTTACATCGCAGTTGATGGTGAATGGAGTAATTCAGGCTAATGAACATTGTAATTTTGAAGATTAGAAAAATATAATTGTTGTTGGCATAGATTTAGCTGGATTAACAATAGATTTCATACAAAAAATTGAGAGAGTTTGGAAGGATTGTGAGCTTTGGACAAAATGGTTTATAAACTTCAAGGATTAAAGCTTGTGCAGCAATTTCTAAAAGGAAAGTGATTTGTTGCTAAGAATTCTTCAAAGAAATGTGGTGGATTAGCGTGCTAAATTTGCAGGAGCACGTACAAAATGTTTTGTTGAGAAGGCTTTATAAACCATTGATAAAATGCAGCCAAGTAGTGTAAAGTCAAATTCTAAAAGATAAAAAATTGTTGCATAGAAGCTCTCAGAGATTTGTCATCTAATTACATGCATCGATGTTGCAGTTTTGTATACAAGCCAGTTGGTTGTGATGAAGCATAAGGCATCTGAGCTGTTGAAGTTGAGCAATTGTGATAGGAACGTCTCCAGAGTCCAGAAAGCCTAGTGTTGATAACTCCCCAAGATTTTCCATTTCACCAATCTCATTGGGTATGAGTCATGACTATGCATGCTTATTTTTACTACCTTTGCAACTTGCTCAACAAGGATAGGATCTGGCTAGTAAACAGATTAGAAGAAAATTCAAGATTAGTCAAATTAGTTAGGTTGGCAATCTGTGAAGGGTATCCTTCCCATTTAAAAAAACAGAGAAATTTGTGGGGAGCTTCCTGTCATGTAAATGTGAGGTGAGACCCCCCTGGGGATTGTGGTAGAAGTAGAACGGCCGCTAAAAAGCTGATTGGAAGATAATTAAACGCAGAATGCCCAACTCCACAGTTGATTTAACTCATTTAGTCCAGCTGAAGCATTTGGGAACGTACAATTGGAAAATGAGGTTGGAATAAGACCATTGAGGTTGTTTCCCCACAAATGCTCGGGAGGGATCTCACTACTTAAGTCATTTCTGTTAAGATATAACTCACTGAGGACAGTGGGAGCTTTGCATAGTGCCAAAGAATATGAGAGGAACATGATTTTTATGTTTGCAGATATGCACAGAATGGATTTGTGAATGGGAGCTCTAGCACTGGGTATGGACGACAGTCGACAATGCAAACACTACAAGACCGTGAACGTGTTTGACAATATGCCTCAATGAAACATGGTCTCAAGGGTGCCATGATCACTGAATTTGCATAAAATGGATGTTGGAAAAATATTTTTTTAAAATATAACTATTCAAAGCAAATGCATTTTAGAAGATGCAAAAGCCAATTCCATTCCATGGCCTTTGCTACTGTTCACTTTGCCTGTGTGTGCCAACATAGGAGATTTTGGGTCAAAGTCCAAGCCTTTGAGATTCCCCAAATGAAATTTGGTCTCAGGTAAGTGCGTAGAAAACTAATTCCACAGCCTTGTTCCATCATTCTTTCTGCCTTTTTTTTGTGGCTATGTCAGCACATTTCCCAAATAGATCTGTTAAATGAGTTTTAGAAACTTATTAGAAAATGCAATCAATAGTTCAACTGTATGCCCTGATAAATATGTTTTCAAAATGTGGAAGCATAGACAGAGGCATGTGACTAAATTCCTTAGACAAGTGTGGTTTCATGGGCTACCATGATAGTAGGCTAAACACAAATGGATATGGTGAAAAAATTTTAAAACCTTAAGCTCACGAGACTCGCAGAAGTAGGAGTAGAACCAAAATTGAACAGCTCCCGATTGGTTGTGATATCTACCTAAATGTTGATTATTTGTAATAAGAACTGTTGGTTTGAGGCTGTGAGTGGATGATTCATGGTCTCGAATTCGACTTTCTCCTGGACTTACTCGATGAACTTGGCTTGCGGACGGTTGGGTTCATCCTCTGAGGATTAGTCTCGCCTCCTCCTAAACCCAATTGACAGCTTGTAAGACCAAGATAAGGCAGGGGCGGATGCTGGAATAGGTCGCAGGAACACCTCAGAGCAAAAAAAAAAAAAAAAAGAACTGTGTTCTCATGGGCAGATACATGAATTTTTGGTGTGATTATGATATGTTCTGCAGTTGATGTTGATGACAGTGAAGCATTTATCAAGGATGATACTCAGTGAGCTCTTCATGTAGTGTCCCGGGAACATGATTTGTGCGTTTTTGTCAATGGAAAGTATAAAGGTCAATAATATTTCTCTATTGCATCATCCATTAAAATAGAACAGGAGCATATTAAATAGTGACTCTAAAGCCCGACAGATAGACACCACACAGTTACCAGAGATTCTAGAGTTCTTGCATTTTGTCATAAAATGCAGTCCCCAGTCAGAGCCAATGTTACTAACAAATCCTTGGCAACCATTTCATCTACATATTATGAGATTAACAATTATTTTGCATTCATATATATTTAATTCTTTAAAGAATTAAATATAATTATATTTTGTAAAATAATTAAATAATAAGTAATGTGGGGGTGAATTAAGTTTCATATTTTTATCTTTTATATAATTAATTCTTTCAAGAATTAATTATAATTGTAAAGTGTAAACATTATTTTTTACAATGTGTAAAATATCGGTGAATGTGAAAAGGCATAAGTGAGAGAATAAATATGGAAATAAAATATTGGAAAAAGAAAGTTCCGTGAAAAAGGAGTTATAGGTAGTTACCAAATTCAAGATCTATGTTCATGAGTGGAATTGATATTTCGTTGTCAAGAGATTAATATTTATTTTTCTCATAAATTTATTTTCCATGTGCTATGGAAGAGAAAGTGATATGTGTATCACCATTTTAGAGGGATATTGACAGATATTGATAGTATGTGTGCTAATAGTATTTTTGGAATTGTTTATTTGCAGATTTTAAAGGATATAAATAGTTTGTGTGCTAGATATATTCTTATTTCTTTTACCTATTTGAATTTATTCCACTATTCTGTATTACCTCTATAAAAATTATTTATGGACTTTGTTCTATTGATAATAAGTTGTACTTTATTTTGGATACAAATATTTATTTAATGGAGGGGAAGAATTATTTCAAATATTAAAAAATCAAGGTTTGAGGAAGCTGCCCCTTTTTGAAGCAGAGGAAAATCATCTTTTTCATGATGATTTATCCAATGTTGTAGGATTTTTTGTTGTCCGTTGGGCTAATTCATAAGAAAAGCATAGTGACAAAATAGTTTGCTAACAATACCCAACTATAAGGAACCCTCAAGTCCTCTCCTACCATGCTCATAGAGATAAACATGTAGCCCGAACAAAAAAGAAAGGCTATCACATAGGGTATACACATTGTATATACAATTCCACAACATCATTGCATAACCACAATAAGAATGAACATGTAGACCCATGTCTCCACACACATCAAGGTACACCACAAGAAAGGTCAAGATTATAGGATCAACTGACTCCCTAGTCAATCCAAGTGGGTGTACAATCCAAATTTAGGAGTGTCATAGCATGTCCAAGGAGGGGAATAGAATGAACCATTGCCTCAATTCATTATGGCTCATGTGGCACAAAGAAACCTCTCATGGTGACAAGGATCTTGACATGTCAGTAATGCCAAGCCTTCTCCAATACATCTTTGGCTAATGAGAGCACACAAGGAACACATGAGGAATTTGTGATAGATAACTTCATGCTCACTATGGCTGATGTCTCTAGGCCCACATAATTGTACTTATCTTGATTAAATTTTTATCTCATTAGTTTTATTATGTTATCACTTGATTAAGCACTCTTAAATGGGTTACCCTAGTGATCCCTTTGTACCCTAGACCCCCATTGAGAGCCACACCCAAAGTTGGCTTAACATCTACTCAAACACACACATATGGAAGACAATGAGGTCATTCACATGCATACAAGTATGTAAGATTTCTAGGATGTCCCTCTACAATAGTGCGACTATCTTGAGCACCCATGTGAGGTAATCCAATAGTTCTCACATTAACACAGAAGAGCCAAATCCATAATTACAAGCATGATCAAGCACATACATGACCTCATCACGAGGTCTAAGGCATTCACAAGCTTACCATTTCCCTAAAAATCCATAATAATGTAATTAACAAAAGGATTAACCCCTGAAAGCACACGGAGATACAAAATTTGGTTATAATCATCCCAAGCCCAAAAATCATCAAATTTTCAACTTCCAAATTTCAAGAAAATAATCAAAACCATTTTCCCTCGTGTCAAGAACATTCCTAAAATGTATTCAATTCACCCAAATACATAAGAAAGAAATCATGTACATTCATCCAAATTTATTCGACAAGCATGTACATTCATCCATTAAGATTCATAAATTCAAGAATTAAGATCATTTTCAAGCAACAAAAATAGATTTTAAAATAGGAATTGATGAGGAAGATCAAACATACCTTTCCAAGCCAATAAATCACTAAAACACTTGCCAAATACAAGATTTTGTACAAAATTGAATGAAACTTTGAGGAGATGGATAAATCAAACCAAGGAAACCAATGTTCAAAGGCCCATAAAATATTCTTCCAAATTTTTTCCCCAAACCCCTAAATTCAATTTTTCACAAGTGGTTTTGAGGAAAACCCCCAAATCTTCTAAAACCATGTCCCTCCAATGAAAGAAAAGTCACTTTTTGATAAACTCGCAATAACTTAAAACCCCATAATAAAAATAAAAATTCATAGTACATTCATAAAATTTCATCAACAAATAAACAAGTACAAAAGCCCTCAATTTTAAATATTAAAATCTTAATATAATTAAATTCTCTTTTAAACTTGTTGGCTATGACAGTTACACCCAAAAACATAAATTGGTTACACTGAACAATATAGATGCACATGCATGAGAATGACCATTGTACAACACATAGGCACAACACTACATACATCTTAATTATCCACACCAAATAGTCATATGTTTTCATGTGACAATCGATGGGTATTAATATAGAGGAAATTATCACCTGGAAGCTGAAATAATAATTTTAGCTGAGTACAAGTTGGCTACATGGCTACATCCAATTTAACTACCATCGGGGTTAGATATATATTTTAGGCATGTAAACCTATGAAGTTCAGGTGAAGTTGATGTTTAGTACCTATCCACATTAGTAAAATTGATGAAGCATGGATGCACACATGCACACACACATGATGTCAATCATTAACATGAAATGAAGAGGAAATCAAGACATCAAGACATCATATGGGCCTCACAAGTGAGTAATACAACATCCTCCCTCTTCAAACATACATGCCATACAAGGAAAATATGAATCAGTGAAATAAACATAACAATAATTGAAACATTAGTAAAATCATAAACATGTAAGTAACCATCATCATAGTTTATAAGGAAATATATGCATTGATCTCACAACATGTGCGTGTTTGTTGCATCATATAACTTCAATATCATCAAATCTCTAATTGTAACAATATCACTAATCCCATAAAGCATAATGCACATAAAAATAATAAGTCCATGAGAACATCACATAAAATAGTACACTGGATATATATGATGTCAATCAATAATAAGAAATGAGGAGAAAATTGAGTCAAGCAAAAAGTCTGAAAGTTAAATTGTAAACCATTTAGGGCTTGTCTAAGGCTGTGGAAGACTCTAGGGCTTGATGAATAGTATATAATGGATGAAGTTGAAAGTTTTTAGTTGTTGAACATTTGTATGTTGCAATCAAGCTAGGGCAAAGATAAGTGTGTTGAGAAGAGTTTGTGTGCTTCATTGGATTTGATCAAGTAGAGGTAGCTCTATTCTACAGATCATTCTCTTTGTTATTCCCTAACAGTTACAACAGTTAAAATACCTTAATTGAATGGATCCTAGCAAGTCCCTATTGTAAATCCTTTAATAGGGTGGCACATTATCTTGTGTCTAAATTCCTCTAACAAGGCTACTCCTAGCATGGTAAAGGTCCTAATAGGCCTGAGGTAAATCCCTTAAATAGGTAGTACCTAACAATGCTATTGTAAGCTCATAGAAAAGTTAAGATCCTCATTGGGTGTACTTTAGAAGAGTACATCATTATTTGGGTACTAATCCCCACACTAATACATTTGGGGGCATTTTGCGACGGCTATGTGTCGCAATAGCAACACCCATAGACGTCACTATTTTTTAGTCGCAAATTGCGACGTCTATGGGTAGCCGTCGCAATTGCGGCGCCCTCCCGTCGCAATGTGGCTAAGATTTGTTAGCGGCATGGGCGTCGCCCCCCCGTCGCATGGCTTCGGAGGGCCGTCGCAATTGCGACGGGCCTCCCAAGAAATTGCGACGGGCGCCTGCATCGCATTACGACGGGTTCCCGTCGCAATGGCGACGCCCGTGGGTGGATAAAAAAATAATTTATTTAATACATTGCTAATGAACCACATTAATGCTTTTTTCTTTCAACAAATGAGGACAGCCACTGTAAAGACAACATGATAATGTACACTCACTGTAAGGATAGTCACAAATGAGGAGATCTCACAGTGACTGTCCCTTGTGTAATTGCCACTTGAATGTATTGCTATTCAGCCACATTAATGCTTTTATTCTTCAACAAATGAGGATAGTCACTCTAAAGACAACATGATAATGTACACTCACAGTGAGTGTACATTATCATGTTGTCTTTACAGTGACTATCCTCATTTGTTGAAGAAGAAAAGCATTAATGTAGCTGAATAGCAATACATTCAAGTGGCAATTACACTAGGGACAGTCACTGTGAGATGTCCTCATTTGTGACTGTCCTTACAGTGAGTGTACATTATCATGTTGTCTTTACAGTGAGTGTACATTATCATGTTGTCTTTACAGTGTCAATATATGCATTATTACTTAAACTGAAGAGTACTCTAAATAATATGTCATTGTGGAGTTCTGATTGCTTCCAATTTGATATACGCTTGTTCTACTTATGTATCCAGCATCATGTAAGAAAAGTTGATGCTTTTAAAATAGATTCATTTAGCCATGAAATGCCTGTGCATGTTACATACAAGATTCCAAGGCCCAAAACTGATTACTCATTATAATTCATGTACAGAATGATAATCAACCACAACGAGGCATGCGTAGGCGCTGCTTAGATTTTGAGGCATCAGAAGCTCGTAGAAGAAACTTGACCAATGGCTCATGGAATGCAACAAACTTATTGCCTAAAACAGGAGCATTGGTAACCACAGATGATGGTTTTGAAAAGAACACTTCACCATCAATGTCACGTGAGGGAACTGCAATTTCTGATGGCAAGCAACTTGTAGTATATAAGAGAGATGCAGGTACAGATGCTGGGAATACATTGCTAATGAACCACATTAATGCTTTTTTCCTTCAACAAATGAGGATAGTCACTATAAAGACAACATGATAATGTACACTCACTGTAAGGATAGTCACAAATGAGGACATCTCACAGTGACTGTCCCTTGTGTAATTGCCACTTGAATGTATTGCTATTTAGCCACATTAATGCTTTTCTTCTTCAACAAATGAGGATAGTCACTCTAAAGACAACATGATAATGTACACGGGCTGTAAGTGTACATTATCATGTTGTCTTTACAGTGACGGTCCTCCTTCAAGTGGCAATTACACAAGGGACAGTCACTGTAAAGGCAACATGATAATGTAGAGAAACGTTGTCATTTGTATTTTCAACAGTGCCGAGAGAGATTCCCTCCGCGAAATCACAGCTACAATTTCTGAGTACGTTGGGTTTATTTTTCTTTTGTCATTATTATGTAATCTGGTATTCAGCTGTTACAGAGCTAAAATACCCAGAAATGAGGACATATCTGTGTTGAATTTATTGTTAGCGGCTTTGGTTATGTTGTCTTTACAGTGACTGTCCTCATTCAAGTGGCAATTACACAAGGGACAGTCACTGTGAGATGTCCTCATTTGTGACAAGGATAGTCACACATGAGGACATCTCATAGTGACTGTCCCTTGTGTAATTGCCACTTGAATGTATTGCTATTCAACCACATTTATGGGCCCGTTTGGACCATAGCACACAGTAGCATCTACAGAGAAGAATATCCCAGGTGTAACAAGTTGTAAGAATATACCAACAGTTCTAAGAAGTTCCCTAGCACATAGTAGCATCTACAAAGAAGAATATACAACATGAGGGCAGCCACTGTAAAGACAACATGATAATGTACACTCATTGTATGTGTACATTATCATGTTGTCTTTACAGTGACTGTCCTCATTCAAGTGGAAATTACACAAGGGACAGTCACTGTGAGATGTCCTCATTTGTGACAAAGACAGTCACACATGAGGACATCTCACAGTGACTGTCCCTTGTGTAATTGCCACTTGAATGTATTGCTATTCAACCACATTTATGGGCCCGTTTGGACCGTGGCACATAGTAGCATCTACAGAGAAGAATATCCCAGGTGTAACAAGTTGTAAGAATATACCAACAGTTCTAAGAAGTTCCCTAGCACATAGTAGCATCTAAAGAGAAGAATATGGGTCAACGAGGTTGACTTCAAAGCCATGCAATCTAATGGTAATAGTAATATCATAATTTGACATACTATCAGAAATACTTCCTAAATAGACTATTCAATCTTATAAGAGATGGATTCATGAGAACTATTATTTATGAAATATGAGTCAATGACTTTAATTAAAAAAATTACACAATCTAATTCTTGTAAAAATATCAAAATTTGACACATTGAAAATACCTTCCAAAAGTATCGTTAATTGATTAATATGAATCACTACTCATGAAATATAATTTTATAAACCTAATCTAAAAACTACACAATAAAAATCTTAATAGCAATATTGTAAGAAACTATTCCCAAAAGCAAGCCTAACAAAATTTGATGAAAATAATTTTTGTTTCACTCAACTTTGACATTCACAACTTCCTCTTTTATTATAATAAGAAAAAAAATGTCTTTTTAGATATACCTCATGAACCATACTCGAATAATCTATCATTTTTCTTCTCAAAAACATATTTGCAGAGCCTGCTTCTTTTACTTGTTTGTACTTTTATCTCTCTGATGGAAAGGGTTCCTTCAGGACACATTTTTCCAAGTTCACTACTTGAGATATTTGAGGAGGGTTCCCCTGCTTGAGTATCCATCCAACCCATATTCGAGTAGTTCTACAATTGCACAGTCTAAATTAATAATACTGACAATTGAATGACGAATGATGATACATAGAATTGATATAAACTAATCCTAAAAACACTAAAACATTATTAATATATTTATATTTCATAAATAAAATTGATATAAAAGATCTGGAAAGATACATTTAAAAATAGAAAAACAGTAATTTATAATAGAAGGAAACTTAAATTGCTATTTAAAAAAAAAACAAGAGTCTTAAATCTTATCATTTTGTTTCATTATCATCCATAAGTACACACCTCTAGCATAATAATTATATTTTACCACCCATAAAATGAAAAAAAGATTTTCACAAGAGAAATTGAAGCTAGATTATAAAAATGAACCATCTTATTGGAAACTGGAACTGTTATCATACCCAAAAGGACTACAAAATTTCACCTTATCATACCCAGATTGTTGCTTTGCCTGGCGGAGGGAAATTTGATTAGTAAAATTGACACAGAGTACGTTGTCTCCATTGTCATGCTGGATAACAAAACACCAACTTTAATGGGCATGTACTGTCCCTTGTGTAATTGCCACTTGAATGCATTGCTATTTGATGCAGGGGCATCCCTAATGCAAGCCAAAGACACCATGATTGAAGGAAGTTGCCATGAAGCCAAGGAGTCAAATCCTATCAATTGGAACATAAGATTTTCACCTTGGAGCTTTGAAGGATTGACTGGTGAAAGGTCCTTTTGATTGACAAATCAGAGTCTTTTTGAATGACAATAAATTAGAATAGGAGTTTTAGATGTTTTCTTGGTTTGTAATAAATATTAAGGATTGATTTTATCTCCTTATAAACATCCACTTGTTGGACACAAGACCCCTTGGTGACTTATAAACCTTGGGCATCTTTTGAGTCCTTGGATGAAATGAGCATAGTAAGTGTTTATTAGGTGTCTTTTAGATGTTGTTAAGAAGTTTGAAGGTCCAAAATAACTTTAATAAGGTTCCTAAAGTTTCACAACACATTTTTAACCTTCTCGGCAAAGTTGTTTGCAAAGTTGTAATGCAACTTTAAAAGTTGCTTAGCAAAGTTGACATTTGTTGGATAAACTGTTCTAACCACCTAGATGGTTGAACCAACATTTGGAGAGCCTATTTTAGGCTTCAAATGGTCGAAGACAGACAGAGAACCAGTATTGTAATCATTTTGCTTTCATAAAAAATAAAAATAACCCTGTTTTAGTGCATTTCTGGTAAAAAATGAACTCTGTATGGCTGTACGGATGGTGGTTGGATGATAAAATTTGCCTGGAAGTTGTAATAGTGACATCTGATGCTTTGGAAGTTGGTTTGATTGATTCTCTTTGTTTTATATCTAAGTTATTTCAAATTTTCTGTGCATTGTTTACAAACCCTCATTTTCAGGGTTTGACTGATGTAAAGACCTTAACTCACATTTCAACCATTGGAATTCCTTCTTCCTTGGTGGAATGAGAGTTAAGGATGTATATTTGTATATTCTAAAAGCCCTGACTACTCTGCATCACTATTGAACCACATTAATGCTTTTTTCCTTCAACAAATGAGGACAGTCACTGTAAAGACAACATGATAATGTACACTCACTGTAAGGATAGTCACAAATGAGGAAATCTCAGAGTGATTATCCCTTGTGTAATTACCGCTTGAATACATTGCTATTGAACCACATTAATGCTTTTTCCCTTCAAGTGGCAATTACACAAGGGACAGTCACTATGAGATGTCCTCATTTGTGACAAGGACAGTCACACATGAGGACATCTCACAGTGACTGTCCCTTGTGTAATTGCCACTTGAATGTATTGCTATTCAACCACATTTATGGGCCTGTTTGGACCACGGCACACAATAGCATCTACAGAGAAGAATATCCCAGGTGTAACAAGTTGTAAGAATATACCAACAGTTCTAAGAAGTTCCCTAGCACATAGTAGCATCTACAGAGAAGAATATACAACATGAGGGCAGCCACTGTAAAGACAACATGATAATGTACACTCATTGTATGTGTACATTATCATGTTGTCTTTACAGTGACTGTCCTCATTCAAGTGGCAATTATAGAAGGGACAGTCATTGTGAGATGTCCTCATTTGTGACAAGGATAGTCACACATGAGGACATCTCACAGTGATCGATTGTCCCTTGTGTAATTGCCACTTGAATGTATTGCTATTGAACCACATTAATGCTTTTCTTCTTCAACAAATGAGGACAGTCACTCTAAAGACAACATGATAATGTACACTCACTGTAAGGACAGTCACAAATGAGGACATCTCACAGTGACTGTCCCTTGTGTGATTGCCACTTGAATGTATTGCTATTCAGCCACATTAATGCTTTTCTTCTTTAACAAATGAGGATAGTCACTCTAAAGAAAACATGATAATGTACACTCACTGTAAGTGTACATTATCATGTTGTCTTTGTAATACCCCAAAAATGGGCTATAAGTTCATTAATCTCCTACATCTTCAATTCGAACGAAATCGACATCAAAGTCCTAACCTAAGGCACATCTAACATTATCAAATCATAATTGATTATCTTAAATTCTGCATCGGGGAATATTCCTAGTAATATTCCTAATCATCATAATTATCTTTAATTTTATAATTATTTGGCAATAAATCACATTTATCCTAAAGTTTGATTAATTGAATATTTTCATATTTAATTAATTAAATTTAATATTTGCCACTTAATTGTGTAATTAAATTTAATTCTATCTATTATTAATTGTATTATTTAATTTTGACAATAAATCTAATATCATATGAATAATTGATTAAATTCTTATTTAATTAATTAAAGCAAGTTGTCATTATTTAATAATATAGTTTTTAATAAAAGTTTGATTAAATAATTGATTAACCCATAAATCAATTGTTTTATTTTTAAAAGCAGTTAAGTTGGAAATAAATCACTTTATTATTAAATTAATTCATAAATAAAACATGCACAATCATAAAAGCAAACAACTATCAATTATCAATTAAAGCTAAACTCTATTTTGAGTTAAAACTTAGCTTTTGCATGTTTTTGTGAGTTAATTATCTTTTATTTAAAAATAACTCAAAAATCAAGTTGAGTTATTTGAGTGATTTATGGCTTTTTCCCATGCACCTCCAAAGCCCTGGATTTCTATAAATTAAAGGCTCAACTCTTCACAAATCATCTCATATTTTGCACAATCACGTTGGAGAATTGGAATTGAAGAATCAAAGCTCTTGCGAATCGACATCTTTGTGAGATCAATCTTATTTTTGCATTCATATTACATATCATTGTTAGATTCATAGCATATCAGTTTTCAATAGCATTCATATCATATCAGATTTTATCATTCTTATTGCATAGAAAATATCAAAAATATAGATTAATTGCATTTATTCCATATCTAGAATTGCATTCAAATCCTTCATTTAGGTGTCGTCTAGGTCACTGATCTCGATAATAATCTGAGAACATTAATCTCGCACCTATTAGAAGGCAGTAAATCGCTTGGTTAGATAGCTTTCAATTTTGCATGATTTTGATTATCACTAACCTCTAATGTTTTACTGAGTGTTGTGTTTACAGATCAGGTACAATTTTCACACACACATTTCTGGCGCCCACCGTGGGGCAACCCACCTTTGCATGCTGGTTTTGATTTTTTTGAGCTAAAACCCTAAAGTTTCAAAGATTTAATTTTATCTCCCAAACGGCTTGGAATTTTGGTCTGAAACTTTTTTTGCAGGTTGGTGACATGTCAAGAAAGCTACAGTAAAAAATTTAGAATTTTCTAAGATATTTTGAATTTTTAATAATTTTTTCTTGAAATTCCAGAAAAAATTAATATCTGACGCAAATTAGCATATTTTTCAAAAAATTTTATATTTTTGGAAAGCTCTTTAAATTCTACAGGGGGTCCATTCTTTGTGTTTTAAATTTGGATATGATATCATAGCTCAAATAGTCAATTTACAAAAACTAGTCTATTTTGATAAAATGGGTCTCTAGGGCACAAATGAAGAGATTTTTCTAAAAAATTTTCATTTTTGGAAAGCTCTCTATTTTTTAGTAGGGGTCTCTATTCTTAATTTCTATTTTTGTGGCCAAAATCATATCAAAAAAATTAGATCTTTTTGACTAGGTCAAATGCAGCAAAAAAAATAAAGTTTTGTGATGGGTATGCACTTATTTTTTTTACATGGTTCAATGAATGATATGAGTTGTCATTTGGGTTGATTACTGGTTATTATTACTAATACTAATTGATTTTTAGAGCTAACCCTATGGTTTTCATAAGTTGAATATATTTTGCATATCTTGTTTGCTTGTTTGCTTGTTGGAGAGTTCGTCACTTGCTTTCATGGAAAAGCTCAACAAAAATTGCTAAAAATCAAGTAAAATCTACTAAGCACGTTGCAAGGATCCCAGGTATTCTCCTTCATCTAATAATATTTTGATTTGGGACTTAAAATAAATCTCTTATGTGTCAAGCTTGTGTGCATCTTTTCATGCTTTTGATCTATTTCTACACACTTGCATAATTGATACTAGGTTGTGAACCCTTAAGGATTCATTATGTAGTCTTAGAATACTTGTGATTGATCTTGATTGCTATCTTGGGTTATTGGACTCGCTAATCTGCCGGCCCCTCATTTCTGCCCTGTGGTTGCAATCTCAGCGCCATAAAGGGGAGGGGTCAACAGGACAGAAGCGTTAAATGTTCCACTTGGCAACCCTTTTGTGCTTTTAGGAACTCACTTGTTTTCTAAGTTGGGGACTCGTTTTTAGCTTGTGTGAGGTGTTAAGTGTTCCACCTTGTGGACTCATCTCATATTCTCTTTAAGCGTTAAGTGTTCCTCTTTCTACTTTTTGGGTACTTTTGGTAGATTTACTTTCGAGAATATATCTGTGCTCACATAGTAATTAGGCCCTATGAACACTATTCGTGATTCTTGAAAGATTGGATTCCCAGTGAAATTCTTCTTGACGATAGAATCCTTGTAGGTAGGGAGGATACTTAGTGCGTTTCACATTCAACTTGGTTAGTGCATCCTCTCTTATTGATCGACACATTCTCTCTCCAGAGAGGTTGATAGATCACGTAGGGTTGATATCACGAGCTTTGGTGAATCAAAATTGGTTAGTGTGTCTTCTCTTATTGATTGATACATTCTCTCCCCGGAGAGGTTGATAGATCACGTGGAGTTGATATCACAGACCTTGGTGGAACAAAACTTTGTCTTAGCGTGTCGGATTAATCTGCTTGCTTTGTTTGGGTTAAAATTGAAGAGGTGTCAAAACCTTGAATCTGGAGCCAAGTCCCCTTGTGGTATACTATTGTGAGTCATCTTTAGAGAGGGTTAACCGTAGCGGACAATCCCTTCACAGGGCAAACTGCGTTGACGGAACCTCAAGTGGTAATAGCCATTTTTGCCATGGTAGTGACAGCCGCTATATAAATGTCCTTGTGGAAGAAATCTCCACGGGTATGGTTCATTGTTGGGTTGTCAGATCTCCCTAGCAGCTCTTGAAGATTAAGTTCTCGGACTGTGTCAAAACCCTGGTGCGCCGGGATTGGAGTTCACCCCTTTGAATCATAAAAGTTTCAGAGTCAAACCATTACTAAAAACCCTAGAGAGGCCAATTTTTTTCATTCTCAGGTATATGTGTGTTATTGCAAAACTTTTCAGAACATACACAATTAGTACTCTCAGGGATTAGCACAATTTGGTCACTTGATTGTTCATGCGCAAGGTTGCTTTTGCCCTTGTTCATTGTTTTTAGACGTGCTTGGAATCACTTGCTTGCTGTTTTGCGTGCTTATTTATCTACTTGGCTATTAAAAATGATCAAATCTGGTATAACCTTCAAAATTTGGATAGTACAATTTGCAAACAATCCAAAACTAAAAACCTTAAATTTTGCAAAAATTGACGTAAAGTTCTTTCTGGAGTCAAAAGTCATTTCAAGAAGTCAAAAGTCGTATGACTTTTTGTCAAATGTCATTTCAGTAAAACCCATATGTCGTATGATTAAGAACCCAGTGTCGTACGAGTTTTCAAACCAGCAAAATTCAAGAAGCCAAAAATTGTTAGCAACTATCGTACGAGTTTTGTCAACTGTCGTTTCATATCTACCCAACTATCGTACGAGTTTTGTCAACTGTTGTTTCATTTATACCCAACTGTCGTATGAGTCTGCAGAGTGTCGTTTGGAAAAATTTGAGAAAGTTGTCAGAAATTGTCAAATTGCAAGATATCCAATGTTTCCAGCCTAGTTCCAGAATCTGTCAAAAATATCATTGTGTCAGGAATAGAGCAATAGCTATTGAGAATCAGTACACATGTCTCAAAGAATCAGCACACATGAGGAAGAAATTTTGATCACCGCTATAATGAAACAGATACATGCTATGCAAGTCCAGCTTGACAAACTTGAGAAAGAGAAGGAATCTAAAAAGTTCTCCATGGAATCTTTATACTCTTTTCCATTTGATAAAGACTTGTACATGTCACCATACCCCTGGAAAAAAATTGAGCAATATGATACCTCTTCCACGGAGAGTGACACATCTAGCTTTGAAGACTATGATGACTATGACAACAGACAATGTAATGATACCTATGACACCTCTGTTCTTAAGAGTCCTCCTCATCATCCATTCTTGCTTACTACAAATGGGCCGTCACATTGGATAGATCGTGAGGGTGATCCATATGATTCTGATTATGAAAGAGACTTTGATGATTTCTATGCATAATACCTAGATGATCCATCTATTTCACTTGAGGAAGAGAAAGTTTACCACGTTGATTATAAACATGCATACTATAAGGATCTCTCCTCTAAGAACTCTCAGGCTGAAAATAAAGATTACACTCTCAAGAAAGATCATGTTAATGTTGGACCTTTTTCTTGTGATGGTTCCCTTCCATCCCCTACTTCCTCCAATACCCATACATTTCCTAAAGCTTCTGAGTCTTTCAAATCTTTCACAGAACCTTCATCCGACACAAGCCCTAATACTTTTCATGCAGTTCCTTATAGTTATCCTCCAGGGCTACCTCTTAAAGAAACTCAAGCTAACCTTCACGTGGCTACAAATACTTTCAATAATGATAAACTTAAAGAGCCTAAGCCTTCATATGCTATAATGCCTACTTCAGCTAGTCCTTCACCATCTCTTCCAAAGTCATCCATACAATCCCAACATGCTTCCTTGTCCTTAGAAGTGGCTCCATGTCAAGAGGACTCTAAAAATGATAAAGAGAAGAACATAAAGAAAGATCAAGATCAAGAACCCTCCATGTCATCCACTCCTTTTTCTGATTCTCTTATCCGCCTCAGGGTTCTTTTGATCCTGTACCCCCTTTTTCATGCATTCCACCATGTCTTAAGTCTTCACCTAAGCAAGATCAAGCTACTACTTACACTGTTGAGCTTATTGACAATCAAAATAACCTTACTACGCTTGCGCTTTCCAAAGATGATACTTCCATTAAGGTTGGTAAAAATGGTGTTCCTTCCAATGTCAAGCCTATTGAAAATCAAAAGAAAAATTATGCGCTTGTGCTATCCAAAGATCCTTGTCAAGATCAAAGTCTTCCATCTTCTTATTCTACCACTCCATGTTCACTTCCACTTTCTACTCTTCCTAAGTCTTTGCAAGCTTTGAACAATCCTATCAAAGAAGGTGCTCATATTCAAGATGTCCATGATTCTATTGAAGATCCTAATGCTCACTCTAAAGATGCTGATATCCTTGGTTGTCATATAGATGATGATGAACTTATTGATTATCCTTTTGCATCTTCCACTTCCATCCTTGGACCTCTTCCACCACTACTAAGGGCTTCATGTCTTCCTTCCATCTTGGGTCCTTATGTCCCTTCACTTTCCCCTCCTAACTCTCCTAATTCGCCATCCATCTTGGGTCTTTACATACCTCCATCTCCCATCTTTCCTCAAGATCAATATAGATGCATACCCTTGAATCCTTTTCATCCACCCACCCATCTAAACCAGTCATATCCTCCCTCTTCCACAAATCTCAAGTCTTTTGGAAGTAACTTGAATGTTCAATACAAGAAAAAGAAGCAATACAAGAATCTATCAAAGAAAGAAGATCACCATGTCTACTCTAATAGACATGGAAACATAAAGTCAAAAGAGATATCTAAGAAAAAAATTACAAGACAAGTATGGGTTCCAAAATCCATCATTGAAGATATTATCTCTAGATCATCAAAAGGAAATAAAAAGCCTACGGCTATATGGAATCCAAAGTCTCTCTTGAAAGAGTCTGGTGTTGAGCAAAAAGTGAAATTGACATTCAAGCTTCCAAAGGCTTCCACTTCATCTCCCTCCAAAAATATTCTTCCATTCCATGTGCCTAAACCACAACCTCTACTATCCATTCGCCATATTCTTTCACATATTCCCTCATTCACATTTCCTCCACCCTCTCGCCACCCTTCAAGGTATGTGTTGATGTTGATCTTGCCTTCCTTTCCATCTACCCTTTCACAATCCTTTCATTCATTATCCTTCTACCTTTTATCCTTTTTCCTCACTTGCCTATTCCTCCTATCTTCCAACCTCACTTGCTTTACATAAAACCTTATCCTCCATTTTTCTCTTTCATCTCCCTTTCCCTATCAGCATCTTTGAGCGTGTCATTTTGAATCTTTGGCATATCATGGTTTATCCTTTCAAGGAGCATTATCTAAAAAGCTTGCCTTCTTCCAAAAAAAGAAATGAAAAATAAAATAAAATTAAAAATGTGCCTTGGTGAAAACCTAGAAACAGGCACCTTGGTAGCAAAAGTAAAGAGAAATAAATTCATCCTATGGTGAAAACCACTCCCTTGTGGCGCCTTGGATAAGTACCATGATGAAAACCTGGCAATCAGGCATTATGCGTAGTTCTTCTACATATTTCATCCATTTCATCTTCTCTCTTTGATCTTGACAATGTTGATCTACACACGAATATTTGGCTATTTTGTGAGCTATCTTACGATGACCTTGTTTTCATTGCTTCCATGTTTAGCCTTCATATCCATCTTCCTCCATTCATTTTCGCCTATCGCTATCCTTTTCCCCTTTGGTCTTGATCTAATAAAGAAAGAGTAAAACACGGTGCTATGAAGCCTCTTGACATGTCTACTCCTTTGGATTGCATCCTTTCCTGCTCTTGCATTATGATTTTGTGCTTATCCTATGCTAGCCTTTCATTGCTTGTCCAAATGCGCTTTACATGACAATTTTTCCCTAGCTTGGGTATTCTTGAGGAGTTTCCCCTTGAGGATTTCTTCCCTTCATTTTCCTTCATTCTCTTATCTTCCATCTCTTCCACCAGCTTGCTAATCCCTCTTGTTCTCCTCCTTGCTAGACATTGGGACTGCACGATATGATCTTGCTTGGGATTTTGCAATAGAAAAATATGCTATCAAGTATACCCAGTATCAGAACAATTATCAGAATCAGTATCAAAATCAGTATCAAAACTAGTATCAGAACAAGTGTCAGAACAAGTATCAGAACATCTACTAGGGCTACACCTTTTTCTTTAGTTTATGGGTCTGAAGCGGTACTACCTATTGAGGTTGAAATCCCATCACTCAGAATCAGAATGCATGGACTTGTCACTGATGAAGACTACAGAGTGTTTAGGTTACAAGAACTTGAACTACTAGATGAGCGCAGACAAGCAGCGTATGATCATCTCAGAGTGTATCAGAAAAGAATGTCTAGAGGCTACAACAAGAAAGTCAGACATAGAGAATTTCAGGTTGGCAATCTAGTGTTGAGAGAAAATCCTAAAAATCAATCACATCGAGAACGCAAGGGGAAGTTCGAACCCAACTGGCTGGGTCCCTTTGTTATCACTACTACTTTTGGCTCTGGTGCCTATCAACTCTCAACAACTAAAGGAGAACAGCTCCGAGAACCAATCAACGTTCTCCATCTGAAGAAATTCTACGCTTAAGGTATTTAGTGCTTGGAAAATGTCCTGAAAAAAATCTTTAAAAATCAGAAAAAGTCCTGAAAAAATGAACATCTGGGTGAAAACCTAGCAATAGGCGCCTTGATGATTCACAAAAAAATCAAAAAATATCAAAAGTACAAAAAAATTGAAAAAATGAAAAATACAAAAAAATACAAAAAAAAATAAAAAAAGAAAAAAAAAGTGCCTTGGTGAAAACCTGGAAACAGGCACCTCGGTAGCAAAAATAGAATCTCTACCAAGATGGTGAAAACCTGGCAAACAGGTGCCACTTGTTCCAAAATGCTCCATCTATCAGCACAATCTTGGTCTTTCCCAGCTTTCAGTCTTGCTTTAGTTTGTACATATCTCCTGGTTTATTTCTGCATATCCTGGTTTCAATAAGTCAGTCTGTACACCAATCAGCTCAAGCGTCTGCATCCTATCAATGTTCAAATTTGGGGGCAATCAATGTCATATCCTATGGTCTCCCATGTATCTTAGACATTTCCTATCCAGTCAGAGTCATTTGAAGCTTCCTGTTGAGTCAGTCAGTCAGTCTCGTCTCCAGAAAGGATTTTGCATCAACAACAATCAAACATCAAAACTCAACTGAAAACAATTTGTGCTTTTCATGCTTTTATCTCCTTGTAGGCTTACTGATTCGCATTGAGATTTTTGCATATTGTGTCCCTTCGAGCTCTTCGATGATGTCTTTTATAGGATTTAGAGAGTGATGACTGGGGGCATAATCTTTTCTTTGTCTTCTGCTTGTATGTGAAAATCTAACAACTTTGAAAATTTTGGATTGAAATGGTGTCCGATTGTAAGAGCCTCTATCTCGAATTGGATGGCCATGCGTACCTCAACCATTGATACCCAAAAAAATTCAAGGACATTTGATCTAACTATTATCTTTTTGAGTAAGTTCTTTCTCCTACTGTGAAACGCAATCTTGCCTAAGGATGTGAACGATAAAGGGTCACTACGGGTAATTCACATTGGATTTAGAATGATCTCTTAACTGTTTGATGTGTTTGTAACGCAAGGTGTACTCAGGTCATCACAACGTTTATGTTTTGATGCTTGTACAAATTGCTATATCAAAATGGACATGATATTCAGGTCATCCTGGCATTTGTGCCTTGATGCTTATATCTAATCCGACATTCAACAACTAAAATCAATATTCATATGTCCATGGTTGTTTGACCAGTGGGTGTTGTATTGATTCTTGCACATACAAATCGATATTCATATGTCTATGGTTTCATGGCTAGTGGGCATTGTATTGATTTATCCGGTTACCTAAAAGTTCAATGATGATAACAAATCGACACATGATCAGTGACTAGGTCCTAGGTCTTAGGTTGCATTTCATTTTGCATGTCTCATTTCATTTTGCATGTTGCCTGATCTCACAATGATTAAACGAACTTCAATGCTTAAATGATTCTTCAAATCGCATCTTCAAGTCTAACAAGAGCTGAATCTCACACGAAGGTTCCTCCAATGAAATAGCAAGTAGAATCCTTTTTCGGGATCAAAAATCAAAATCTGAGATCATTCATATTATTAACTACTTGCATATTCGACCTTCAATCATCACAGAAATCTAGTATTCAACTTAACTGATTATCTTACATCAAACTATCAAAATTTCAACTTGGTCAACCATGGTCAACTCATGGTCAAACCTAGTCAAACTTGGTCTTTTGGGACCTTCCAACGATGCAGAATGCATTCTCGGATGTAAATAACCACTTTTCAGATCAATTAACATGCTTCTAAACTATCAACGCTGACTTTTCTTGTCAGATTTCAATTTTAATCCCGAAGGGGGCATGGTATTGCACATCATTCAAAGTCTGTAAATCAAAATTCTATCGATCAAATCTATCAATATCTTTCATCAGTGATCAAGATAACAATCACGTCTAGTCACTGATTCATCAAAAGTCCTCATCGCTCGGGGCAAATCTATCATCACTTGGGGCATATCAGATTCATCGATCCATATCAATCTGGTATTCTCCTAATCTTGTAAATTGTATCAGTTTTTGCAACCATCAGATCATAGTGTTCTTTCCTTGGTTCTTCGACAACTAAAGGATTTAGATGTGATACCTGCTAGTTCTGCTAAGACAATCGAGTCTAGAACGGGTCACTCACTTCTTATCAATCCTAAGGTTCAGAATCAGGTGTTTTGACACTTTTTCACAATCATAGGTTCATCGTTGCTACAGTGAACATTATCTCTGGTCATTCAGGACCTCCTATCTCAATATCTCTCAATTGGTTTCTATCTTGAGATCGGTTTATCTTTTGAATCAGTTTCATATCTCTATCAAACACAGACTATCTTTGAACCACTGCGCTTCGCACAGTAATTCAAAGAGGGGCAAAATGTAATACCCCAAAAATGGGCTATAAGTTCATTAATCTCCTACATCTTCAATTCGAACGAAATCGACATCAAAGTCCTAACCTAAGGCACATCTAACATTATCGAATCATAATTGATTATCTTAAATTCTGTATCGGGGAATATTCCTAGTAATATTCCTAATCATCATAATTATCTTTAATTTTATAATTATTTGGCAATAAATCACATTTATCCTAAAGTTTGATTAATTGAATATTTTCATATTTAATTAATTAAATTTAATATTTGCCACTTAATTGTGTAATTAAATTTAATTCTATCTATTATTAATTGTATTATTTAATTTTGACAATAAATCTAATATCATATGAATAATTGATTAAATTCTTATTTAATTAATTAAAGCAAGTTGTCATTATTTAATAATATAGTTTTTAATAAAAGTTTGATTAAATAATTGATTAACTCATAAATCAATTGTTTTATTTTTAAAAGCAGTTAAGTTGGAAATAAATCACTTTATTATTAAATTAATTCATAAATAAAACATGCACAATCATAAAAGCAAACAACTATCAATTATCAATTAAAGCTAAACTCTATTTTGAGTTAAAACTTAGCTTTTGCATGTTTTTGTGAGTTAATTATCTTTTATTTAAAAATAACTCAAAAATCAAGTTGAGTTATTTGAGTGATTTATGGCTTTTTCCCATGCACCTCCAAAGCCCTGGATTTCTATAAATTAAAGGCTCAACTCTTCACAAATCATCTCATATTTTGCACAATCACGCTGGAGAATTGGAATTGAAGAATCAAAGCTCTTGCGAATCGACATCTTTGTGAGATCAATCTTATTTTTGCATTCATATTACATATCATTGTTAGATTCATAGCATATCAGTTTTCAATAGCATTCATATCATATCAGTTTTTATCATTCTTATTGCATAGAAAATATCAAAAATATAGATTAATTGCATTTATTCCATATCTAGAATTGCATTCAAATCCTTCATTTAGGTGTCGTCTAGGTCACTGATCTCGATAATAATCTGAGAACATTAATCTCGCACCTATTAGAAGGCAGTAAATCGCTTGGTTAGATAGCTTTCAATTTTGCATGATTTTGATTATCACTAACCTCTAATGTTTTACTGAGTGTTGTGTTTACAGATAAGGTACAATTTTCACACACACAGTCTTTACAGTGACTGTCCTCCTTCAAGTGGCAATTACACAAGGGATTTGTGTTTTCATTTGTGTTTTCAACAGCGCCGTAACCCTCCGCGAAATCACATCGGGATATAAGGGCAAAACAAACAAGAACGTTGTCATTTGTATTTTCAACAGCGCCGAGAGAGATAAACAAACTTAAAACTCAGACTTAAGAAAGATGAAGGCAATGCTTCAAAAGGCCGATGCCCTAAACACGGGAAAACACAATACCACCATTAAACGATGCCCTAGTCACCGTATCAATGCTGCCAGCTCCGTACCAGTATGCTGACTGCTCACTTTCATCCTGTGATAAAGGTAACTTCATTAATCATACTTGAAATGGCAGCATACGAACTAAAGCTGATGAACATTTATAAACTAAAAGTTTAAAACTACAGATTACAAATGTAGTAGTTTCATACGAAAAGAACTTGATGTCTGAAATTTACCATTAGAAGTATCCAAAGGAATACCACAGTACTGTTGAACTTGGAGAATCGGAGATGATCTACACAGCAAGGTTCAACAGCTGTAAGGACTGTTACACCATCTTTAGCATTTGAATACATTTTCTCCTTGGCTTCTGGTGGATCCTCAAAGACCCCCAATGACGTTTTCCCTACAATTATCAATTGTTTGTCAGTATGAGATATTAATAAATAAACATTAATCACAATATTAGGCAAACAATGTTCTTGATGTCTGAATCTAAATCACAGAAAGCTCTAATAAAGAAATTCTTAGTTTCACATTAAACTAAGTTTCAATTTCAAATGGTTATAATAATTTTTGCAAGTTATAAGTAGCTGGTTACAGTATATGACATAAAAAGAAAAAAAATCATTTCTATTCTTTTCTTCTTTTTCTCTTTCAACGAAGCTTTTGCACAACACAAATGCATACCAAGAATTTCTCAGGAGGTTTCAAGACCATTGCATACCAAACTTCTTCTCTGTAGATGCTACTGTGTGTCGTGGTCCAAACGGGTCCAAATAGACCTAGTGACTCTAGTAGGTCTCCAAAACCTGTTCTACAGCAATAACTCTTCAATTTGACAAACGACCTTATGAAATTATATGTTTTTTGAGTACCCTTTTTGATGTTCTAACAATCCTCCAACTCCCAGACCCTGACTCCACTCCAGCATATCAATGTCCTTATTGAGTCCGCAGACCTAATGCATGCCTTTGGGTGTGGGTTCCAAAACAAGGCATTGAAAATGGGTGCATGAAACCAAGATCAGAGTTTGAAGATGTCCACCATGCTCTAAAGATCTAGATTCAACAAGGTTTGAGGTCCTTTACTTGCCGCTACCCTCTGATCTTGCATAATCCATCAACTCCTAGTCAAGAACATTGAGATTCTTGACCTAGGGCTTGCTCTCGAAATTCTCTGGCTTAGTATCCTGTTCCAAAGCTTTTAAAATATGAAAATAAACCCCCTTAACTTGCATTTTACAAAGAACAGAGGATATCCTATGGTTTATTTGCAAGTTAAGGCCATTTGAATGCAATAACCCAAAAAATGAGGGTTTGACAGAACAACAGATAAGAAAAAGGAATAACTTTGATATAAGGTGTCTTGAATCTACCAAATAAACTCTCAAAGCATAAGATATAAATAGTCTAACTTCCACACTGGTCTACCCTCCCTTTCACATCCGTACACTGTACAGTGCTTGAAGGAAATGCACAGAAAAGGCTCTGAAATAGTGGTTCTATCTGACAGAGAGTCCATGCTAGGCTTCATGACTAACCTAGAGCACATTCCTTGTTATAGAGGAAGTTTGAATGGTGAAGAACTTATGGAATGGATAGAGGACCTAGATAACCATTTTGACTACAAGTATCTTATGGATAGAGGACCTTGATAACCATTTTGACTCATCTAGTATCTTATTGAGCTTCACTTTGTTTCGAGAATATAGTTTAATATTCTCTACTAAATAGGGCCAACCACGTGAAGGTGGAAGCTCATTTGGCCCCACCCCCCACCCCCCTCCCCCTAACATCACTCTACATTCCCCGTTAACATCTAACATTCATTCATTCTTTCAATTATTAATAAAATGTAACATTCAATCAATATCACATGATAACATTCATTAACACATTAGATTCGTTAACACGCAACATTCATCAATATGAAAATAAACACATAATTCATGAACATTCATTAGCACATAATTAAATTCATTGAGACATAAAATTCAGTCATTAGCAATTAAGGTATTTAGATGACAATCATTTCTTTTTTCTCTTTCTAATTTTTTTTTCTATGTAAGCTCTAAGAGGAGCATCAGTGTTATCATCAATACCCCCCTCATCAGTTGTTTTGTTCTCTGTTCTTGATGATCTCAAATTCCTATGCTGCTGCAAAGGGGGGTCCTCTACAATAACAAATAAAAGAGTTAAATTTAAAATATTTAATTATAATTGTTACAAGTATTTAATTATTTTAAAGAACATAACTGTGGCACTCTTTAATTACCTGATCTGGCCACATCATTTTGTCTAGACTCAACCTCAACATGCTCATGAGCACCGACCCCTCGATCCTCTACAGTTGCTATACAAAATGTTACATTAATCCAAACACCAATTGTAATTACATATAAAAATTTTAATAGCAAATGTATACCTCCACCACTAGGATGCACATCATGCGAACCTTCATTATGCATAGATTGTGTAGAAGGATTGTCAGGCTGCATTCCAATATCCTACACATTGTTATCATTGCTTTCTTAAAATAGATATATACTCACTTTATATTAGAACTTAACATCAAATAGACTAATTGGTAAAGTATTCAATTTGAAATAAATTTCATTTAGCTTATTTACCTGTGGCTCAGATGCATCATTATTTGAACCTTGCACACTGATTTCAGCTCGTAGCCATTCAGCCACGGCTCTATAGCCTTGTTGGAAGCCAATTATCTTGTCCTCTTCTGTGAGGCATCTATTGAACTCTGACCCCTACATTTTTGCTTGGTATGGTGAATTTTACTTGCATTGTTTGATCAAAAAAAATTTCCTTGCAATATATAAAAAAATTGATACAAGTTTTCATTTACTAATACTTACAACTTGTGCTTGAAGTTTGGAAAAACCACCAAAGCCGAGCTTGTGTGTCCCGTGCTTTTCTAATCTTGCCTTTGTTGCCTTTGATGTGTCAGGCAATCTATGAAAAGTTTGAAATATGTTAGAGACCAGTACAGGAAAAATTTAGAGGTTAATTAGTACATAATTACAGGAAAAATTTAGAGGTTAATTAGTACATAATTACATTCTCAAAAGTATCACATACCTTGCTCTACTCTCTACTGGCATAATTCCTTTTTTCATGTTGGCTTTATACTTTCCATCCAAAATCAAAGCCTGCCACTCAGCCTCAAGAACACAGGGCAGACGCTCGTGCCTTGGGTTAACCTCTAAATATTTCCTGTACTGGTCCCTAATATACTTCAAACATAAACCAGCTTTTTCAAGGAGCTTGTTTCTCTTGAATGCACGAGGTCCAAAAAGCTGGGTCATACTATGTACAAGATCATCCTTCAACTTTTTATCTTGGTTATTCCACCTTTTAAGTAAAAAAAAACATGTTAGACTCATAAATGAAGAGAAGCTACCTTTAATATAGTTCAAGAAATTGATGAAAAGGAAAACTATTCTAGCAATGATATGAAATCAAAATAGTGGTTTGGGGTTTTAGTTAGGATATGATGTTCCACCATGTACGTAGGGTGGGCCCGAATATCCGCAAACACTCGTCACCAAGTTTTCGCCAAAAAATATCATTCCCTACAAAATAATCATGGGATCATTAGTCGATGAAGAGTGATCAAAAACTAAATTACTATTATATCACTATAGAATAATAATAACTTTAAAGTACCTGGAACTTTGGCTACTTTTAAGGGAATGCCTTCATCATCACTGATGATCAATATGCAATCCTTCACCGTTCCCGTACTAGGAACACGGGAACATCCAGGAAATGATGTTGCATCGGGACTTGTTGCATCTCCTATTGCAAAAAATGAAAACCATTATCAAATGCCTCCAAGAAATAATACTTCAAGGGAAATAAATTGGTGCAGAGCACCCATGGCACAAACACAATCAAGGGATCTACATCGTAAACACATAACACTTAAACACATAACAAAAGAGAGAAAAAGAGGGATTTGTGTACCAGTAGATGGTGCAACAGTTGATGCATTTAGGCTGTGTGTTGTTGACATGGCAGTCGGCAAGACATTTGTGGTTGTCCTGGATGGAGGCGGCATTGTCATATCATCATGGAAAGGAGCTGAAGAATAAAATTGTTAGAGCATGCATAAATATAGAACGCGTGGACTAGCATGGACAAGATTGTTAGAGCATTAAAAAAAAAGATTGTTCGAGCATGTATTGTCAATGATTATGATCATTCCTATATATATTCAGTGGAAAACACAAGTGGGGAATGGAACATGTGATCTACCTGAACCACTTGCAGTACCGGCCTCATCATGGGAATGGGGTTCAAAATTACGCAAATAACTCTGTAAAGACAATGCATCCATATTTTAATTAATGTCATAAAAGAGCATAACATAAAAACCATTATTGAACTCTTGTAATAATTAAAAATTTCATTAATACTTACTTTAAAGTTTTCAGAAGTGCGCAACAACTCAGCTGCCTTGTCTTTTATTTCCTGAGTCTGAGGATGTATGGATACCAAACGTAGAAGTTCTTTCCCAATTTTCTTTAGCAGCTTTTTAATGGAACCGATCAGGTCATCGGTCTCTGCTAAATCAATAAAAAAAGGGTCCACAAGGGGGGACTCCTGAGGGACTGCAGGTTGCTTTCCCTCTCTCCGACCACCGGCCCTCTGTGACAACAATAGTATTAGTATTATCAAAATTACTCCAAAACAATGAAGAAAATAACATTAAAAAAAATAACATTTTGCTTCTATCTAGTTTGCACAATTACAATGAGTTTTACCTGCTCATGTGTAGATGAGCTAGGAATATCGTCACCATCACCTTCGGGCGGTTGCTCCATATTGTGCCCCTGTGTCAAAGATCAAGTATAAAAATGCTAGCCAAAAATTTAATAACTAAATGGTATGTTGGAGTCATTGATTAGAAGTTGGTTTAATAGTATGTACCACCCCCATGATAGTAGCCTCGTTTGTAGTTGAAACTTGTAGCTTTTAAATAGATAATGAATAAACTATGTAACCATTTAAGACAAATATATTTCTATCAAGAAATGAATATTAAATACATTAAGGATTGATGGCATACCTTTAAATTTCATCATCATCATCCTCATCATCATCATCATCATCATCATCATCATCATCCTCGTCATCGTCGTCATCATCATCATCATCGTCATCGTCGTTGTCGTCGTTGTCATCATCATCAACATCATCATCATCAACATCAACATCATCTTCATCATCATCATCAGTAGCAGCATCATCGTCATCATCTTCTTCTTCTTCTTCATGAAAATTTGTCTCAGGAACATCATCCAATAATTGTCGATCGTGATCATCATCTACATCATCTTCTACTTCTTCGGTATCTTCTTCTTCCATCGCATTATACTTTATCGGCCTTCCTCTCGGTTCATGTCTAACAACAAATGACCAACCCGGTTTATGTGAAACCTCTGAGTAAAATACTTGCTCACATTGGCTTGGAAGAACATAGGGCTCATCCCCAACTGGCTCAAACGACCTTGTATTAACCATTGTAAATCCATTATCATGTTCAATAACAGTTCTATTAGGATCATTTGGATTAAGTCGTAGCCTATACCATTTGACAACGAAGAGTACTAATTTGAAGGAACTAAAGTCGCACTCAAGTATATCATCCAAAATGCCATAGTATTGATTTTTAGACTCTTGAGGATCTAAGTCATTTCTAGATGAAATATTAGTCACTTGAAAGACTGCAGTTATTCCAGAATCATAAGTTTTCTTCGTGTCATCCAACACTTTGACGCGAAATTTTTGACCATTACAAAACATACCCTTGTGGTGTTTAACCTGCAATAATATGTGAAACATGTCAAAATTATTATATCATGAGTTGATAAACATACGGGTGATTAATAATTTTGTACGTACCTGGAAATCTCTTAAACCATATGCTCAATCTATTTCCCTTTGCGTAACATTAGAATCTCCATTACAATGAGCTTCTTTAACCAATGAAGATACACCTTCCCATGTTAATGTGTGACCAGAATGTTGACATCGTTCAATCCATACCGTCATCCAATCAAGATTGTTTGCAATATACAAATGTAGTGCATCCCACTCTCGAGCAACTGTACAAAAAAAAAATAGACGACTTACAACCGATTTATTTTGAAGATTAAGAAATAATTTATTACAATAACATCTCATAATTTATTACCTGTCACTTTCCTCAATCTACCTTTCCCCATCAAGTACTCCCCTTTGAATTTTTTAAAAGGGTCGAGATCCCAAATGCGATCTACATGGATATTTGAAGCAAACTTAGGAAGATATTCAGTAATGTACACCATAGTCTGGTATACCATGTATCCCTCTACCATAGAACCCTCAGAATGTGCTCTTTGTCAAACCAAAGCCTTCAAAGATTTCAAGTGCCTCTCAACCATCCACATTGACCTAGTGTGTGCAGGTCCACACAATTCAATCTCCTCAACTTGGTGTATGAGGTAGTGTTCTTGTGCATTGAAAAAAGTTGGAGGTAGACACTTTTGCATTTCACACAGTAAATGAGGAATTCTTCTCTTCCAATAGTTTATATCTTCTTTATGGATTTCTTTAGATGACAACCACCTACATTAAGAGATTCAAGTCACAAAAAATATATAAATACGAGACTTTACAAAATAATATACAATAGATTACATAGCAAGAAAAACAAATCGTGAATATAATAAATATATACAACAAATTGAACAGATATTACTGCTTACCTCATGTATTTTTCAAGATCATATATCACTTGTTTGATGTTATTGTTGAAGTGCTCTGGGAGAGATAGAGGTAGCACGTACTGCAGTAATTATAAACCAATCATTTCATTATTTTCTAACATAACATAATGAATAGTACACGTAGTTTATGAATATATTGTAAATACAGAAGAACATAACTTACCTTGATGAAAGTATGCCAATCATGCGTTTTGAGCCCTGGCCCAAATTCACTTTTCTTTGATATGAGATTGCTTATGTTCCCAGCAAATATTGTGGGAAATTGAATTTTTCGTATGACTTCTTTTATGGCATCACTTTGCTGCTCCGTTAATAACCAAGGAAGGGCACTTATATTAATCTGATCTCTATTGCTATTTGAGTGAATGAAATTCTTCAGTGCATGATTGGATTCATGAATGTCATTACAAATTTTGACAATTTTTTCTTTGTCACGCCTTCCATCCAGTATTTTCCACAATGTCTCTGTTATATTCTTTCCAACATGCATAAGATCAAACAAATGCACAATTTGTAGGTCCTCGTAGTAGGGCAACCTACTAAATTGTCTAGGATAGATTTTTAGTCCCTTTGGAAGGTTGTCAGAAGTGCCTTGACGACCTTCATGATCATCAATTACATAATTAGTAAACAAAAATCACAATAGAAATACATAAATTACAAACATAAACCATTAAGTGGAACGACATTACCTCGACGATTAATTCTATTATATTCCAACTTCCATAGGCGAGGTGTCATTATTCGTGGCTTTGATGTAGTCTCTTCTTTCCCATTGAAAAGATGTTTTTCCATACTTCGATACTTATGATTCCTGTGGAGGAAGTGTCTGTACTCATCAAACACATGCTTTCCTAAACTTTTTGAATGACGAGATTTCATCTTTGGACCACAAACTGGACATGAAAATTTTCCCTTTGTTTGAAGACCTACAAGATAATGATATAATTAGATTATTAAATATGTTGATTTTTATAATTAGAATTATCATGCGCAACTTGAATTCACTATAACATACCACAAAAATGTGTTAGCCCTGGGGCATCATGTATTGTCCATACAAGTATTGCATGGAATTGAAATTGTCTTTGTCCTATTGGTCTAGACACGTCATACATAGTGACACCGTTTCATAACTCCACCAACTCGTTAATAAGAGGCTCAATATATACATTCATATCTTTAACTTGATATTTACCTACTTGAATGAACAGTAACATTACATAATTATTGTGACCATTTTACTGTAAGATTTGTAAGTACATGTAAATTAATAACTATCAAATGATAAAATACCTGGAACAATCATTGCCAACATAATGTGCTCCCTCTTTATTGACATCCACAGAGGAATGTTATTGTTGATAACAAAAACAGGCCACACCGAGCAAACAGATCTCATCTCTCCAAATGGATTGACACCATCCACTGCCAATGAAAGCCTGAGATTACGAGGTTCTTCTTTGAAGTGTTGCCACTTTTCCTCTATGTGCATAAATGCCAAACCATCCGCAGGGACTCGAATAATGTCATCTCGACTTCTATTGCGTGCATGGTAATCCATAAATTGTGCCAAGCTAGTACACCTGAATAATTGTCGCATCCGTGGAATAATGGGGATGTAACGAAGAACCTTGTGAGGCACCTTTTTTGTTATTCGATCTGTTCAATATCTACTCGTATGACATACAGGGCATTGTGTTGCAAATTCATGTTCTTTATAATATATAATATGATCATTGGGACAAGCATGTATTGCTTGATACTCCATTCCAATATCTTTCATAATAGCAGATAATTCTTGATATGAGCGAGGTAGAATATTTGATGGTGGTAACAAAAACTCGCCTATCAATCTACAGCAAAAAATATAAGTTGTTAATATAAACAATATTAGTGGTACATTATTCACCCTTTGTTAACTATAAAGACATATATGACATACCTTAACATACGTGACATTGTTATGTTGGATAAACCATTCATAACCTTCAAGTTCAACAACAACAATACAACAGAGAGAAGAGTTGTTTGGGAGTCTTTGTATAGGGGCTCGTATGCCTTCTCAAGTAGAGGTACATCGAGGCTATCATCATCATCATGATCAGATCCACTTGGACTAAATGTGTCATGGATCAATGTATTTATACCATCATCTTCAATTGTGTTTTCTGGTGCATGATCGTCATCTTCCATGGGATCATTATCTTCACCTTGGATATTCGCACCCCCATGTTCCTCCATATCATGTACTTCCCTGGGGAGATCAACCTATATAAAATTGATTAACATAAATAAACCATGATCTTCAACTCATCATCAAGTGATTTCATATGTATATAAATTGTTAAAATGATATAATGAACAACTTACCAGTGGATGATAGTCATGCCCCCCTTCAATGTGACCATTCTCCCTACAATGTCTCTTAACTGTTTTGATTAGCAGTCTTCTACGGTTTAAGCCCTTACAAATTTTGCAGGGACAATAACATTTTCCATCACCTTTTCTTTTCAAGTTAGACCACAATCTAGCGATTGTCTCCCTATTTTGTTCTTCACTTATATTATCTGACATGATCATTCTTCACAGGAAGCAAAAATTGGGCTATGAAAACTTCGGTCTACAACTTTCAGTGACTAAGCAAAATTGTCAAAAGTACACAAATCTTCTTAGACCTAGTTAAATCCTTTAATATTTTAAAAGTCTAGTTAAAATATACATTAGATTAAAAAATATATAATTTTCATGCCTGAGCGCGCGGCTACGACTAGTGCAATGGTCTTCTTGCTTAGCTCTAGAAGCTCTCTAGCAATCAAAACATATAAGCTACAAGGCCTAACAGCAATTTCAAAACATATAAGCTACAAGGCAAGACATATTACATGACATGGCAAAAGGATTAAAATATACATTAGATTAAAATATATACAATTTTCAAACCTGAGCGCGTGGCTATAACTCGTGCAATGGTCTTCTTGGTTAGCTCTAGAAGCTCTCTAGCAATCAAAACATATAAGCTATTAGAATTTATTAACTTTCTGTAATTGGAAAACTCTATTTGATATTAGACCGTAAACTACTACTATTCTCTCCATAAGAACTAAGTACAAAATTCTTTCAAGTTCACATCCATGATTCCCTTTAGATTAAAATATACAGCAAAAATAAGCTAAAAGTCTAGTTAAAATATACATTAGATTAAAAAATATACAATTTTCAAACCTGAGCGCGCGGCTATAACTCGTGCAATGGTCTTCTTGCTTAGCTTTAGAAGCTCTCCAGCAATCAAAACATATAAGCTACAAGGCCTAATAGCAATTTCAAAACAAGGGTCATCAAAAGAACCAAAAATAATGTGTGCAAACAATACCTTGTGAAGTGGTATAGACAATTAGAAGATGCTACTATGTGCTAGGGAACTTCTTAGAACTGTTGGTATATTCTTACAACTTGTTACACCTGGGATATTCTTCTCTGTAGATGCTACTGTGTGCTGTGGTCCAAATGGGCCCATAAATGTGGTTGAATAGCAATACATTCAAGTGGCAATTACACAAGGGACAGTCACTGTGAGATATCCTCATGTGTGACTGTCCTTGTCACAAATGAGGACATCTCACAGTGACTGTCCCTTGTGTAATTGCCACTTGAATGAGGTCAGTCACTGTAAAGACAACATGATAATGTACACATACAATGAGTGTACATTATCATGTTGTCTTTACAGTGGCTGCCCTCATGTTGTATATTCTTCTCTGTAGATGCTACTATGTGCTAGGGAACTTCTTAGAACTGTTGGTATATTCTTACAACTTGTAACACCTAGGATATTCTTCTCTGTAGATGCTACTGTGTGTCATGGTCCAAACAGGCCCATAAATGTGGTTGAATAGCAATACATTCAAGTGGCAATTACACAAGGGACAGTCACTGTGAGATGTCCTCATGTGTGACTGTCCTTGTCACAAATGAGGACATCTCACAGTGACTATCCCTTGTGTAATTAAGTATTGTGGGGAAGCATTCTAAATAACCAAAGCCGCTAACAATAAATTCAACACAGATATGTCCTCATTTCTGGGTATTTTAGCTCTCTAACAGCTGAATACCAGATTAAATAATAATGACAAAAGAAAAATAAACCCAACGTACTCAGAAATTATAGCTATGATTTTGCGGAGGGAATCTCTCTCGGCGCTGTTGAAAACACAAATGACAACCCGCTTGATTTCACGGAGGGAGACTCTCTCGGTGCTGTTCAAAACACAAATGACAACCCGCTTTGTTCAAAACACAAATGATAACCCGCTTGATTTTGCGGAGGGAATCTCTCTCTGCGCTGTTGAAAACACAAATGACAACGTTCCTTTTTTTTTTTGCACTTATATCCTGACCAACATAAGGTCCATTTGTAATACAACATGATAATGTACACTTACAGTGAGTGTACATTATCATGTTGTCCTTAGAGTGACTATCCTCATTTGTTGAAGAAGAAAAGCATTAATGTGGCTGAATAGCAATACATTCAAGTGGCAATTACACAAGGGACAGTCACTATGAGATGTCCTCATTTGTGACTATCCTTACAGTGAGTGTACATTATCATGGTGTCTTTAGAGTGACTGTCCTCATTTGTTGAAGAAGAAAAGCATTAATGTGGTTCAATAGCAATACATTCAAGTGGCAATTACACAAGGGACAATCACTGTGAGATGTCCTCATGTGTGACTGTCCTTGTCACAAATGAGGACATCTCACAATGACTGTCCCTTGTGTAATTCAATTGGCAATTACACAAGGGACAGTCACTGTGAGATGTCCTCATTTGTGACTGTCCTTACAATGAGTGTACATTATCATGTTGTCTTTAGAGTGACTGTCCTCATTTGTTGAAGAAGAAAAGCATTAATGTGGTTCAATAGCAATACATTCAAGTGGCAATTACACAAGGGACAATGTCATGAGCCGTGACATATTGAACTTAGTATAATAATAAAATGATTAGATGATATATAATAATCTATTATTAACGGTATATAACAATAATATATAATTATTATCAAAAGATAATAATAATATATAGTTAGCATAATAAGTAATATGTTAATTAAATAATATTAAAATATTAATAAATAATATAATTATGATTATAATTATAATATAAATTAATAATAAATAATTATTAATAAATTATATATATTATATTATAATAATATATTAAGTAATAATATTAAATCAATTATTGATATAATAATTTTAATATATAAATAATATTAATAAACCTCTCAATATAAAACAATATGTTATCACTATAATAATATTTATTATAATATTATTAATATTACTAACATCATTAATTATAATATTTAATAATAACAATAACATTAATAATAATAATAATAATAATAATAACGTTTAAAGCAATATCGAATATCTGTAATCGATATACATCTACATTAAACATCTGCATTATCTATCACGATGAGGAATGAAGAAGTGATACAACAATCACTAGTCATTACACATCGATACCATGAGAGGATGATTAATGAACCAAATACTATGAAGTCAAGATCAACATGATATGAATAAGGGATAGGTCGCTATGTGTTTCAGAAGATGTATTGATAAGCAAGAAGGATAACCATTCATATATTATAAATAATCATTAATTGCACAAGTTTAGACAATGACATATCCGATAAAGCAATATCAAACATGAAGACCCGCTAGCAAATATGCACCATCACTTCCTATGTTATCATGACAATAACATAAACTAGATTGAATTCTACTATCTATATCAATAGACACCACATAGGAGGATATCGACTAAAGGATTGAAAGATTATCGATTGTCTGAGATAAACCACATCTTGTAGAAACACAAAAGCATCAGTGATTATATCACAAGCTATTGATGAATGAGGCATCAGTCATGGATAATAAGTACAATGTATCCTTAAGTATTAACAGGAATGGAAGTCAATTTGAAGATCAAACTCCATTACCAGCAATCAACCAATAAATGGACAATTATCAGAAAATGATATCGACTTATATCAGAGTAGAAAGATTGGATATAATCATAACAATATGGGATAAGGCAAGAGTTAATATCGATTGACTAAATACTAATGATAGTTAGACCAAACTAATACAAACACAATGGATGTTAACTACTGGTTGCACTACCAATTAGGGAAGATTACCTTCATAAAAAGATTTGATATTGAGTCAATCTGGGAGTTATCTATGATCAAAAAATAATGAAATAATATTATGTGAACTGTCGAATTATGGAAAGGTGTGATTAACAAAGGGACATGGAGGAAGAAACAAGACACGTCTCATTCATAGCATCTCTTCATTTGTTAAAGACAATATAAGAATGCATTCTCGTCAGTCACTCAAGGCATCATTAGAACTTTATTTACTTATCCATATTTGGATATACTCAATAGAGCATCTGCCTTTGGCAGTTTGGTTTCAAGTTTATCATTGCAAATCAGAGACAACACCATGATTGCACAGATAGAAAGGATAGTCAGAAACAGCATCAATATTTGAAGTTGCATATAATTCAGAATCTGAAATAGCAACATATCACTCATAGCGATATTACACATTTGCATAATTACATCATCATATCAGACACAGCAAATACATTGTTGTAAGCAATACTTATTGATTGTATATTGATATTGTTTATATCAGACATAGCATCATTATACTATCACTATAAGTGATAGGAAACATCATATTCATAGCATATTTCATATCATTATATCCGACAGTGCTATTAAACATATTGGTATCAATATCATCTTGCACACATATTGTGATTGAATCTGAAATAGCGGTTGATATCTTAAGTAACCTCCATTACTTAGTTTAATTGTAAGTATCTGATAGAGTAAGTCTGAGAAGTGGAGTAATTGTTCCTATTTTCCAAGTTAGCCAAAAAGGGGACATTACAGACAATCACTATGAGATGTCCTCATGTGTGACTGTCCTTGTCACAAATGAGGACATCTCACAATGACTGTCCCTTGTGTAATTCAAGCGGCAATTACACAAGGGATAGTCACTGTGAGATGTCCTCATTTGTGACTGTCCTTACAGTGAGTGTACATTATCATGTTGTCTTTAGAGTGACTGTCCTCATTTGTTGAAGAAGAAAAGCATTAATGTGGTTCAATAGCAATACATTCAAGTGACAATTACACAAGGGACAATCACTGTGAGATGTCCTCATGTGTGACTATCCTTGTCACAAATGAGGACATCTCACAATGACTGTCCCTTATGTAATTCAAGAGGAAATTACACAAGGGACAGTCACTGTGAGATGTCCTCATTTGTGACTGTCCTTACAGTGAGTGTACATTATCATGTTGTCTTTAGAGTGACTGTCCTCATTTGTTGAAGAAGAAAAGCATTAATGTGGTTCAATAGCAATACATTCAAGTGGCAATTACACAAGGGACAATCACTGTGAGATGTCCTCATGTGTGACTGTCCTTGTCACAAATGAGGACATCTCACAATGACTGTCCCTTGTGTAATTCAAGCAGCAATTACACAAGGGACAGTCACTGTGAGATGTCCTCATTTGTGACTATCCTTACAGTGAGTGTACATTATCATGTTGTCTTTAGAGTGACTGTCCTCATTTGTTGAAGAAGAAAAGCATTAATGTGGTTCAATAGCAATACATTCAAGCGGCAATTACACAAGGGACAGTCACTGTGAGATGTCCTCATTTGTGACTGTCCTTATAGTGAGTGTACATTATCATGTTGTCTTTAGAGTGACTGTCCTCATTTGTTGAAGAAGAAAAGCATTAATGTGGTTCAATAGCAATACATTCAAGTGGCAATTACACAAGGGACAATCGATCACTGTGAGATGTCCTCATGTGTGACCTTTGTGAAGGCAAGTGCCAATTTGTACCCAAGTTACCAATATTGTGGCAAAAGTGGGAATGAAGCATTTAGGGGTCAAATTGGGCAAAGAAGTGTAGAAGTGGCCTATGTGAGGTCTAAATAGCCTAACTAAGTCATGGTTAGGGTCTTATGGTGTTTGAACAATAAGTTTTGAACCAAAATCCCAAAGGTTGTAACAAGTTGTCAATGTTGTCATTCACAACATTGACAACATTTGTGCAAGGGAGCATTTTCGAGTAAGATGGTTATGTAACTATATGAAACCATTGAATTAGGCATCAGATCAACTATAAGAGGCCTCCATCGATCTGTGCAAAAGGTTGGGGGGAAAAAATTTTGGAGTTAAGAAGATTTGTAGAGTAACACGGTTTTAGTGAATTCTTGAGTTTTTTTGTTTCTTTGTTTTCAGTTGATTAATGGATTAGATAGCTCGCAGTGTCTATTGGAAAAGTTAGTACAAGTTGTTTTTTAATTCTGTGTTGTGTTTTTTTTGAGTTTTGAAGCATTCCAACTAGTTTGTTAATTCTTTTGTTAAGTACCCTATCATTGGTTTGAACCAGGCAGGTTGAACAAATGGAGTCTTAGCTCATCATTCCATTGTCAATTTTGTACGGGCTCTTGGAATGGGTGAGGAGACTCCATGTACTATATGTTTGGAAGGAGGGGCCCTGGGAAGCTCATTTTCTATGTTTGCAATGATGTCCTAGGTGAGTCAGTTGAGCACAGTTAGGGATGACAAATCATTACAAGAAGATTACAACAAGTTGAATGCATTGGTTGCTTCAACTAAAATCTCATGGAGAGGTAGACACACATCTAAAGAATCCCCAAGTCAAATTAGAAGATTGGGTGAGTTTCTTTGGCTGCTAAGAAAACAAACTCTTAGTTAGACTGTCCAAGTTGTGTCAAAATACTTGTTTTCAGGCATGGCTGTAGCAGTTGGTGTACAAAAAATCTAGGAGGAGAAGACCTTAGATATCTTGGAGTTCTCAATAAAGGGCATCTGAATCCTAAGCCCTTTAGGTGGCTTAATATAAACAAAAAGGCTTGACAAAGGCCTAATTGCTAGCAGCCTATTTTTGGGTGCAATTGGCATGGTTTGATGAACCGGATTGAAGTACTGATGAAAAGTATAGGTGAAGGAGTAATATTGAAACCAATAGAGGTCCTAGTGGCCAGCCTCTCCATGGAGTAAAGTTCTAGTTGAATGTGTTTCAATTTGTGAAGACAAGACTAGGAGTGTCCTAGTAGCTAGATTGGTATTGAGCAGAGTTCATTGTATTTCTTGTTGGTGTGCACTAGTTGAAGGAGTGGGATCTTGGGTAGAGATACCTAAAGAGTATAGGGATAGTTAAGTACCCTATCAAGTCAAAACATTGGCCTAAAGAGACCCTAGTGAAGGATAGGGAGTGAGCAAGACAAAGTGTTACATCAATTAACAAGATCATTTTTTGGTAATTGTGTACATTATCATGTTGTCTTTACAGTGACTGTCCTCATTTGTTGAAGAAGAAAAGCATTAATGTGGTTCAATAGCAATACATTCAAGTGGAAATTACACAAGGGAATATCACTATGAGATGTCCTAAGTGTGACTGTCCTTGTCACAAATGAGGACATCTCACAGTGACTGTCCCTTGTGTAATTGCCACTTGAATGAGGACAGTCACTGTAAAGACAACATGATAATGTACACAAGTACTGTGAAGGTAGTCGCAAGTTAGGGCTGTTTCATTGCATACCCGAAACAATGAAGACATTACAGTCCACAAAACATTTGTGCTTGAAAGATGAACAAATAAAATTAAACTTCTAAATAACCAAAGCCGCTAACAATAAATTCAACACAGATATGTCCTCATTTCTGGGTATTTTAGCTCTCTAACAGTTGAATACCAGATTACATAATAATGACAAAAGAAAAATAAACCCAACGTACTCAGAAATTGTAGCTGTGATTTCACGGAGGGAATCTCTCTCGGCGCTGTTGAAAACACAAATGACAACGTTCTTGTTTTTTTTGCCCTTATATCCCGATGTGATTTCGCGGAGGGTTACGGTGCTGTTGAAAACACAAATGACAACATTCCTTTTTTTTTTTGCCCTTATATCCTGACAACATTGCAATTGCAAGTTAGGGCTGTTTCACTGCATACCCGAAACAATGAAGACGTTACGGTCCACAAAACGTTTGTGCTTGAAAGATGAACAAATAAAATTAAACTTCTAAATAACCAAAGCTGCTAACAATAAATTCAACATAGATATGTCCTCATTTCTGGGTATTTTAGCTCTCTAACAGCTGAATACCAGATTACATAATAATGACAAAAGAAAAATAAACCCAACGTACTCAGAAATTGTAGCTGTGATTTCGCGGAGGGTTACGACGCTGTTGAAAACACAAATGACAACGTTCTTGTTTTTTTTGCCCTTATATCCCGATGTGATTTCACGGAGGGTTACGGCGCTGTTGAAAACACAAATGACAACGTTCTTGTTTTTTTTGCCCTTATATCCTGATGTGATTTCGTGGAGGGTTACGACGCTGTTGAAAACACAAATGACAATGTTCCTTTTTAATTTTGCGCTTATATCCTGACAATGTCGCAATTACGACAGTGCCAAATGTATTGTCGTCGCAATTGCGATGGTGTCGGGCTATATTTGAAAAAAAAAAAAGGCCAAAACGGCATGACATTTGCCTGCCGTCGCAAATTGCCGTCGCAATTTCACCCCAAATGTATTAGTGCCACTATGGTTTTTTCCCAATTTGGGTTTCCATGAGATAAATATCTGTGTCAATTTTTTCATTGCTATGTGGATCTGATTATGTGTTTGGTTTTTAGAGTCCCATTACATATTCCTCAAAAAAATAAGATCCAAATATTCATTGAGAATTGAAAACTTGATATGATGCATGCTCTACTCCCAACTCATTGATACCTTTGAGGAACCTACTGAACAAGGCCCAAAAGTAGAAAAACACTCATACTCAAGAAAAATCAAGATCAAGAAATAAAAAAATGATAATTCACACAATAAATCCTATGACAAATCTAAGTATTGATCCAAGAACAACAATGTCACTATTGATGACATACTTAATGTGAAGGTGTTCAATAATACACAACCAATATTGTATCTTCAAGGCCCAACAAATGTAAATTCTCCTAATATGAACAGTAATATACCTCTAAATGAGAGTCATTTAGCAAATGCAACAAATGATCAACAATGTCCTCTAAGAAGGCCAAATCTAAGACACACCTATATGCCTCTTAGGGTTGTCTTAAAGAAGCTAATTCAATCAAATACATAAACCTTACTATAAATCATACATTATGAACCTAGTCCATTTAAACCTGCATGGTGGATCAATAACTACTTTTGTGACTTCCACCAAACCAAAGGCCATAAAACCTCAAACTTCTATCAACTAAGAAAACATTATGCAGGACCTAACTGAACACATATAAATTGAAGTTTAAATCAAGTATGGATCATCAAAATAAAGACCATACCACTTTTGAAGAACCATTTCAAATCATGACAAAGTGAAAGCCTCCAATTTAGGACAAAAAAAAGGGCCAACTATACATGTCCTGCCCATCATCATGTTGTCAATCACATACATTCTAATTTTTTATCATATAGTTTCCACAATCATAGTTATATGTAAAGATTCTAAATGTGCTACCATGACATGAAGATCAAAAATCATAGTCTAGGGAGCCCCCTCTAAACCTTCAATCACATCTAATTCTTTTATCCCTTTGAAAAATCATTAGAAAATATCAGACTATTTAAAGAAGACATCAAAAAAAATCCATATTTGAATATTTTTTTTCCTTTCTCCCCATAAAAACTAGTCCTTGATAAGGCCCTAGAAGAGTCATCCATCCCTAAAGACATAAATATTGATGAATTTAAAGCCATGGTGGGACATATATCCACTACACATTATGTTGCATTCATAGAGAAATACCTACCTACACAGAAACCCTATCACAATGACCCCCTCCACCAAAGGTGTACATCCATTTACATAGAGTCAAAAGAGTGTTGATAAATGATGGAGCTAGATTCAATATGTTTATATTGAAATTAGTTGAAACATTGGAAAATTATGAGAGTTGTATTAACCCCACAAAGAAAATTATCATTCAAGCATATGATGATGCAGAGCTTCCTTGAAAGGGGCATCATTACTTTACCTATCAGATTAGGACCTACAATACGTGACACAACCTTACAAGTCCTATATCTTGAACTTGGATATAACATGCTTCTTGGAAGAGCTTGGCTCCACACTATGCAAGCTATACCCTCTACATATTGTCAATACTTAAAATTCCCTTATGATGGAGTAGAAATCACTATTATAGGTGACATATTTTCATTCCTATATTGTACCAACCTCAAAGGCTATATTGCTAATCAAATCTCCATCAAACATACAACCTCCACATTCCCATCATCCAAATACCTTGATTTTTCAACTCTATCCAAATCCATTGAACCATCCATTTCCCTATTCTAGCTCAAGATTAATGTCCAAGATAAAGGTTGCATAGAATATACCATGCTAATTCTTTTTATGTAGGAAAAATCCCTATATATCACCTAGAACTTATGGAAGGCCAAGGAAACTACTCAAGTAGAAAAATAAATTCTTTATATAGTATGAACCAACCACTACTTTTACTAAATGGGGACAACTATAAAAATAATTAGTGGAACAAGATGTGTTTGATTGGATATACAAAGATGAAGAACCCCCCCTAGTATTATTATACTTCCAATTCACCAATATGGAAGTGGGTATGCTATTATAAAAAAAATGGGATATGACAAACACAATGGTCCTAGAAAATAGAATCAAGGAGTCATAGAGCCAATGGTACCAAAAGAGAGCCCAAAGTCTCAAGGTCTAGGATATCACCTAATCGAAGAATATACTTTGTATACTCAGTTACCTCAAGAACAAGACATATGTTCTTTCAAATATATTGATCTTAATGATGATTATTATTATGATATTATTTCTAATGAATATGAGTGGGATACCCCTATAATATCCACTAGATATAGCTTAAGATGTACCTTTGTAGACAAAAAATTATATACCTATACAAAACCTAATCTAAGAAATCCAATAGATAAATGTGCTTGGATTGAAATATTTTGGAACCATCCACTTTCTTTCCCTAGCTCAAGATCAATGTCCAAGATAAAGGTTGGGAAGAATATACCATGCTAATTATTTTTACGTAGGAAAAATCCCTATATTACCAAGAACTTATGGAAGGCCAAGGCAACTACTCAAGTGGAAAAATAAACTCTTTATTCAGTATGGAGAAACCACTACTTTTACCAAATGGGGAGAACTATACAAATGATTAGTGGAACAAGATGTGTCTGATTAACTATACAAAGATGAAGAACCCCCTATTATCACACTTCCAATTCACCAATATGGAAGGGGATATACTATTATGAAAAAAATGGGATATGATAGACACAATGGTCTTGGAACACAAAATCAAGGAGTCATAGAACCAATGGTACCAAAGGAACACCCAAAGTCTCAAGGTCTAGGATATTACTCGAAGAAGGTACCATGAGTACTTAGCTACCTCAAGAACAAGACATGTGTACTTTTAAAGATATTAACCCTAATGAGGATTATTATTATGAGACTAAATCTAATTAATACAAATGAGATACCCCTAGAATAACCACTAGCTATAACTTAAGGCATACCTTTGTAGACCAAAATGACATACCTATACATAACCTGCATTTAAGAAAACCAATAGATGAATGTAATTGGATTGAAATATTTTGGAACCCATTTGAGCCATATCAAGTCCCTTCATCTGAATCTATCTCTAAATCCTATATCAATACCATTGGAACTACCTCTATATCCTACACAGAAAGAAATGATTACATTTCTTTAGTATACCCTTAACTCATTGGTTGGGAACAACATGACCTTGCAAACTAAGACTTATTTGAGAATGATGAAGCTATTTCTGATTTCTTAGGACTTCAAAATGACATACCTATGAGAGATCAATTTTTTTCACTATTGATCTAGATTGTGTGACATACTTTGGAGAATCGTGTCCATCTTCTAGTCGTAAAAGTGAGAAAAATAAAAATATCAAATCTATATAGATTGAAAAAATGCAAAAATAAAGGATGTATTTGATGGTGAAAACCTCTCCCAGGAACTAAAAGATAGGAGATTAGATATAATCCCTATAAACTAGGAGAAACTTCCATTGATAATGGAAAAGGTACAAGAATTCACCTTTGGGAGGGAGAAAACTAAGAGAATAATTCATCTAGCAACATCATTGAGTATAGAGAAAAGAGAACAATTTATCCAATTCTTTAAAGACAGAAAAATCATCTTTACTTGGTCATACTTTGACATATCTAGGCTAAATTCAAAATTGGTATTATACCACTTACCACTCTTAGCTGGGGGCAAAACCATTCAAGAAAAATATTAAAAAAATGCACCCTAAGATTGCACTACTTGTCAAAGAAAAAGTGAAGAAGCTATTAGATGTGGGTTTTATCAAACCTATAGATATGCATAGTGGATTACAAATCTTGTGTCAGTATCAAAAAAAAATGGAAACATTATAATTTATACAAACTTTAATATATACTGATAAGGTATGTACAAAGGATTACTTTCCTCTCCCAAATATTGATATCATAGTGGACCTAACGGCTAGATATGAGATATTATCATTAATGAACGATTTCTCCAAGTATAATCATATCAAGTTTGTGACAAAAGATCAATAGAAGACAGTATTACCTTTTTCTTGGGGAACCTACTATTGGAAGTTTATGTCACGTGGGCTAACAAAAAGTAGGATCTACATATTGGAGGGAAATGGTCGTAATCTTTCACAATATAATGCATGACATCATAAAGGACTATGTAAATGACATTCTAGCCAAATCAATTTAGAGAGATGATCACTTAGACATCCTAGAAATTTTATTCAATAGACTAAAGGAGTGTAAAATCCTCTTAAACCCTAAGAAATGTATTTTTGGGGTTACATCAGGAAAAATCATTAGGTTCACTATGTCATATCGGGGAATATAAGTTGACCCAACAAAGGTAAAAGATGTAATTGATATGCCTCCACCTAAAAATATCACTCAACTCAAGAGTTTACAAGGAAAGATACAGTATATCTAAAGGTTTATATCTCAATTAGAAGATAAATGTCATCCCTTCTATCATATACTCAACAAGGGAGGCCCATTTAAATGGACCAAATAATGGCATTCAACATTTCAAGCAATCAGGGATTACCTACTCTTATCTCTAGTTCACATTCCACCAGTACCAGAGAAACCATTTCTATTGTATAAAATTAAAAATGCCATCCTCCTTAGGAGCACTTCTAACACAACATGATGTAGAGGGAATAGATCATGTCATCTACTACATTAGTAAGATACTCATTAGATCTATGAGCTCAATTATATTTCTATTCAAAGAGATTTATTATATGTTGTCTTTTCTTATCAAATGATTAGACATTACATGCTTATCCACAAGACATTTCTCATTGCAAAGATAGATATGTTGAAGTATCTTTTGAACAAATCTTCACTTACAGAAAGACTAGCCAAGTGGGTAATGATTTTCAATGAGTTTGATATTGAATATGTTGACCAAAAAGTAGCCAAAGAACAAGTAATCACAAACCAATTGGTTGATGCACCTATACTAGAAGATAATCCAATTTTGAATAATTTTCCTAATAAATCCATATTTTTTATAGAAAAAAAATAGTGGAAGTTGTACTTTGATGGCTCTTATACTCAAAAGAGACTAGGAGTTGGAATTGTGTTCATTATACCTTAAGGAGATGCTATACCAAGATCATATAGACTAAACTTAATATGTACCAATAATATAGTAAAATATGAATCTCTCCTTATAGGTCTAAAAATAGTTGTGCGATGGAAAATAAAAGGACCTACATGTTTATGGAGATTCATAGCTCATTATAAGATAGGTAAATGAAAATTGTATGACAAAAGATAAGAAAATCATGTCCTACAAGGCAATGGTGGATGATTTCAAGAAGTACTTTGACTGTATCATTTTTTTATCAAGTTCCTAGAGAACATCATAAAGTATTTGATGCAATGGAATTAAATGTAGGATCTCTAATGGACATTCCAAATGATATTACACATTATGAGTTCTTGGTGGAATAATTTATGGTCCTTTCCTTCGAAGTTCCCTTGTTTGAATTTGTGTGTGAGATTGTTGGACCTAATTCCCCATGGTATAAAGACATATGAAAAATTACCTTCATGACCTAAATATCCCTCTCAACTTGTTCAAAACCAAAGAAAAAAATGATTAGGAAAACCTCCCATTATGTTATCATCTCTAAAACCCTTTATAGAAAGAGTTTAAATGGAATACTCCTTAGATGTCTTAATTTTGACAGAGCACAAATAAATTTATGATAGGTACATAAAGGTATTTCCAGTTCCCATTCTGGTTGTCCTACCTTGGTGAAGAAGATTCTCAGAATTGGATACTACTAGCCTACTATGAAAAAAATGCCTTCAATTTTTTGTAAAAGTGCCATATATGCTAGATACATGGAGACTTGATACATGCACCAGTGCAAGAAATGAAACCTATTACAACACTTTGGAAATTTTTGTAATGGGGACTTGACCTCATTGGTAAAATTCATCTTGGGTTAGCTAATACTCATAAATTGATCCTCGCTACCATTGAGAATTTTGTGAAGTAGATTGAAGACATCCCTATGACCTATATAACCAAAAATAAAATATCCAAGTTCATCCTTTAAACTAAATTATATGCCAATAAATTTTTTCCTTTCCATTATTATAGATAGCAATTATCCCCTAAAAAATTAGGATGTCCTTAAACTTTGTGATGAATTCACATCCAACACAATTTCACCGCACCCTATTAAACACAAAGTAATACTTAAGTTGAGGCGTCTAACAAGATCATATTGAAAATCCTCAAAAATATTGTCAGTGATGTTGGTTGTGATTGACACATACAATTTAAACCTTTCTTACAGGAATATCACACTAGTATCTACACACCCACTAGAGCCAAACCATACTCAATCTATGGATCAAAAGTCATTTTACTAATAGAGGTTGAAATACCATCATTGCACATGTCACTATAGAATATTTTCAAAGATGAAGATTACCATCTATTTAAGATACATGAGTTAGAATTGTTAAATGAGAAGTGTCAGAATACCTTGAATCACTTGTAGCGCTATCAAAATCATCTCTACAAAAGCTATAAAAAATTTATGGGTTAAATTATTTGATATTGGAGACTTATTCTGAATGGAAAGTTTAAAAAATTAGCTAATAGAAATAAACTTAAAGAGTTTGAGCCAAATTGTTTTGGTCCTTACATCATCACATTGGTATATGGAACAAGTGCTTATTAGTTGTCTATTCTAGAGGTCTAGCCTCTTCCTGAACCTTGTAACAACATGAAACTCCACAAGTTCTATACACATCTCTCAATAATTTCTTTCTCAAAATATCCTAAAAAATATTAAAAGTACAAAAAAAGTAAAAAGAAAAAAATTGTCACCGTGATGAAAACCTGACAAACATGCATTTTTTGTGACACCAAGAAGATAGAAATATAAGAGAATTATCTCATCCTATGGATAAAATCACTTTGGTGATGCCTTGGGAAAGTACCATGATAAAAACTTGGCAATCAGGTGTCACGTGTAGAGACTGTTGCTCCACTATCTATCTTAACTCTACCTAAAATTCCATCATCCCATCATTCCATTAACATTTTCCTTCACACTTCCATAATAATAGGTTTTCCCTACTATATGTGGCTTGAAATTCATCAATCATTTTTGTCAGTCCTATCCTTCATCATACCATGACTCCATCCACCATATCAGTCCCCATAATAATCTATCCCATGTCATGACTAGGAGCAAGAACCATGTCATGATTCTTAAAAAGTCCTGAAAAAATCTTAAAAAGTCTTTAAAAACTTAAAAATCCCAAATTAAAAAAAAAAAAAGATAAAAAGTCTTGGAAAAACCCCCAAAAATAAAAAAATTATTAAAAAAATTAAAAATAATCTCTTCATCATTATTTTAATAAAATAATATTTTTACTATGATAGGTATCGAACAAATACCAAATGCATCACAAGTTTGAGTGTTACATATTCATGCATAAATTGAAAAACTTATCAATTGGTCCTCAATCAAATTGGTCACCTTGCATTACTAAATTGGTCAATCATTATCAATCCTTTTGTAATATTTTCATCATATATTATACAAGGGATGGAGTCAGTCAAAACTAGATAGGTTAGTCTTACACAAGGTACATCATTCTTGAAACTAGACATCATCATCATCAAAACAAAAACATAACTGAGAAAAAGAGCAGTATGGTTGTTGACTTGAACAAGTGAGTATTATCTTATTTTGATTTATTTTCAGTCATGTTTCAATGCTTCTCTAGGGATATATATCCACAAGTGATTAGAGAGGCCATGATGGATCATGGCTTTAGTTTTCTGTCTACTATTTTTTTGATTTTTTTTATGAAGTCTAAGTAAATTTATTTTGGATGTTTGTGTTGGAACATTCACATATGGGAAAAGTATCAAATGTAGAAATATTGTTATGGATCAAATTTATCATTACTATCGCACATACCTTGACCCTTAATGCACACACCCTTAGATGGATGGGAACATTCATTATCTATTACAAGTTCCTGTCAAATGCAAAGGGACAATACCACCTCAATTTCTCATATCTTGGTGTGGACATACTTGTTATGATAGATAAAAAATGGTTGAGTGATGAAAATATTTGCATCCAAGATGAAGATTCAAAAAGAAAAGTAGTATCTATATATTCAATATTTTAATGGATGATTTTTTCTTTCATCCAATCTACCTAGCTATCTTTTTCCCTAGTCATGTCATTAATATTTTATAAGCTCGTTCTCACATTTATGATGGCCTTGTAGTTAAGTACAACCAAAAAAAATGTATCTTGCATTCATAATATGTAATTATATAAATCATAGGCCATATCATTTGCATCTCATCATAAGAATAAAATGCAAAGCATATAAAAGTACAAAACATAGTCCATCATTAGTTAATGTAATTATTAAATCTGTGATATATATCATCATATGTAGAATATGCATCTTTATAATCATTACTATAAACCATATGCATTAGAGATATATCATCTCATCATCATGAAGAGAAGCATGTACATAAAGTAAAACATATAGACAAAATATTTCCAAAAGTGCATATCATATATATCTCAAAAAATCATGTGTCAAAGTAGATTGTCATATTATCTATCTAATATATCTTGCAAGCTCATAAATATATGAAAAAAGTGTCTAAAAAATACTAACAAAAATTAGTCTAGTGTGTCGCCTCTGCCCTCTTATTTAGTGGGCCTAGGTGGTATAATTATGGAAGGTCATGCCTCTTCCTACCTAGAAGGTGTTTTCTCTCTAGTATGTGATGGCCTAGGAGGTTTCATAGCTCCACCCCCACTGATTTTTGTGTTGTGGGCTCAATCCTGTGACATGTGGGAGACTATATAACTCAAATCTTGTCACTCTCTAGGTACCTCTTTCTCATATAACCCATGCCAATATATCACCTCCTGACCAGTATGGTCATCTGATCTATTACATGCCTCAAAGACATATCTTGTACCCCATAAATAAATGTCCAAACATCTTCTTCCTCCTATCTCATCATTGCAATAGTCTTTTGGTAAGTTGGATGTGTTGTCATTGATGTCAACATATCAGTTTGGCTAGTAGTGTAGTATGCTTAGAGGTTTAGTGAGATTAATTTATTGAAGATACATGGTCATAGATCTTAGGAGATGTTGTAGATAGTATTTACTTGGTGTATGTAAAGTTATAGAGGTACAGGCATGAGGACTTGGATATGATATGAGGTCAGGTATGGTGATTGGATCCTATACTGTCTGCCAGTGTGACAAAAAATGGTTCAATGTGAACTTCCAGGTGGATATTTTTATTTGTGCATCTAGGTGTATTTTTTAGCATTATGATGTTTCCTCAATTCAAAACGTTCATGGTCTAGAGATCTGCAAGGAAACTTTTAGGTGTATCAATGGATCCTGATAGTGTTCTCGAGGTTTGGTATGTGAGATGCTAGTGAATTTGAGTAATTGGGTGGCTTCAAATGTTTGTGTATTTTTCATGATGTCTATGGATGTTCTTGGGTTGTGTGCCTACTAATTTTGTAGTCCACATTTATTGTGGTGATCAAGATTGGAGGCTTTTTCTATCGATGGAGGTTTTTATTATATTCTTGGCCAATTTTTAAGGTTTGAATCATTTTGCAGATATTCGAAGCATATTTTGTGGTGGTGCTATGTGCACAAGGTTGATGATATGGGTCCTCCCCATAATTTGGTGGTCAAACATGAATTTGAACTAAAATTTTTGGCACATGGATTTGCAATTTGAAATTGGGGTTTTTTTCGACCTTGTTTATCTTTCAAGGTTGATTAATAGAAGATTTTAGGGCAAAATCTTGTGTTGTAGATGTGTGTGATTTCTTGGATAGAAAGTGTGTAGATATGTTGAGGTTTGAATCACTTGTTTGAAGGTGGTAGAGAGGACTTGAATATAGATATGATTGCACTTCATTGGAACTAACCTTGGTATAGGGTATATACCATATACAGTTCATAAAATCTCATAGTATAGTCTAATTGATCATTGTAGTGATCTTGTAAGGAAGTGAGTCTTCCTTTGGGTTGTAGCCCTTTTTATTTGAGTAGTGAGCTCTAGGAAATGTGCTTGAATGCATGTGCATTCCACATTTGTAATAATTTATACTTCCAACAAGGTATAGTCTTATTGTGGGTTTTAACCCCACTGTGGTTTTTCCCCTTTTAGGGTTTCCACGATAAAAATCTTTGTGTTATTTGTGGTTTTATTTATAATACATGCATGAAAGTTTAATTCATTAAAATAAAAAATAAGGGTTACAGTTTAAGGTATTTTTAAGGTTTGAGTTTGTGACAATTGATTCATCCCCCCTCTCAATTAGTTTTTGCCATAGTTCAAACATGGTCCTGACCATCTCACTCTTCAATCCAACTACTATACCCATTGGCCAATCTCTCTATGCTTTCACCACTTATTACCTAGCCTTCATATAATCCACTCTTTTCTATAATATGCCCATCTAATCCCTCATTTTTTATACTTGTTCTCTCAATCCTTGTAAGTTTAGGATGAAACTAAAATCCTACCCTATGGCTATATTCTACATATACTTATCAGCTCCCATTTCCACATCCTCCACTCCCATATCCTCCTCCTAAGAACTCGACTCCTTAGAGTCAGAATCACTAGATCTTTTCTCCTCTAAATCAATTTCCCTCACACTGCTAGTCTCCATCACCTCAACATGCTCATCCTCCTCTATAGGGATATCTCTACTATGTTGGTTCCCAAATCAACATATCTAAAAAGCCTAAGACTATGCCAAGGTTTATGCTCAGGTTCCACAATTGACTTGGCCAATTAATGAGATTCAATCCTTAAAAGGATCAAGTTCTACTACACTTCTAGTTCTGCTAGACCAAGATGGGTCCACCTTTTGACTGCACAAGAAAATTAATCTTCTTTTAAATTATCCTCTACCTCAAATTGGCATAAGTGTTTGTAGTAGATAAATATACACAAAAGTATCTCCTACTTCTATCTCTACAACTGGAAATAAAATAAAAAATAACTTGATTGATATTGAAATGAAATTTGATCAGTTCCTTATCCTCTAGGCCACAGAGTTAAAATGATTTCTTGCTCATCCAATGTTTAGAAACTCAAATTGTTTAACACTACTTGGGTTTATGTCTTTTCGAAATAGGACGTATGTTGTTTATGCCTTGCATAAACATGCATGTACATCAATCATAGAATCGTACTTGCTGATCTAATATTTTCCCTCTAAATCATTGTATTGTTTCAATTGGATTTAAATCTTTCTTGAAAAGACCCATTAAATAGAAAACACAAAATCATTAATGTGTAATGACAACTCAAATATATGTTTGATACTCTAATTCATACTATTGAGAAGAACAAAGCTTGGAGACTATGCCAATGATATTTATATTTAAATCAATAAACAATTGAATACATCTTCTGAACAAAATTTATTATGTACATCTCTTTTAGTAATCTTAGGAAAAATAACTTTTCTACATGAGATATATTACCATTGATTATTCCTCTTTATCTCTCGGTCTTGATTTTCCTTTTATAAACATAAAGGAGCACTTCAGACCATTGCTATATGGAAAGATTTAACTACCCATTTACTTAATAATTACAACTTTTAACTTTAATTTACAAATACTTTTGGTGTTCTTGTTTTCAAAACTAGGTTTGTTTTTTGATTCACATACTTAACCTTAATATTTGAGAAACTATTTTCCTTTTAAAATAACTTTATATTATAGTTGTAATGATGATGTATCCAATTACCATCTCCCCTTGTAGCTACATTTTTCTTATTTCTCCTTTCATATTTAATACTCTATTCATTGCACACCAATCCTTTCCAAGTGTCCTCACTTTTATATATGAGTAAAATACTTACACTGGAAATTCTCCTTCCTTCCTTCTTTTGAAACTATATTTACTTTAGGAAAAGAATACAAATGCCTTTTCACCTGGCTAAATTCCTTATTTAATTTATTTTTTCCTTTTCCATAAGTATCTCAAGACAAAGATTCTTGACAAAATCCTAGGATTTCCTAAAAGGAGATGAAGGAAACCCCTAATTCTCAACAATTGAAAGGCAGTGAGAATGAAATACCAAAAATTGAGATAACAAATAAATTGATTGTGGAATGTAGAGATGGAGCAATAGAAGCATCACAAAAAAACTTTCCAAAAATACAATGTCATTGCTAGATGGAATGGTTATGAAATCCTGATAGAACTAATAGTTGAATGGTTCTAAGGGACTTTTAAAGAGGTCAACATTATGATCTTATTAGAAAAAAATTTGTATATTGCTTGTCCAGTAGATCTAAAGAATATTTTTTTAAAAGGAGAATCACCTCGATTAAAAGGTTATGATTTTAAATTTCTAGACTAGCAATCCAATTTTAATTCTAAGAACTTAGAAAACTTCAAAATAGAAAGAGAAATCTTGCTTTCAAATTTACCAATAGAATTAGTGAATAAATAAATTATTAGAAAAATAGGTAATAAGATGGGAATTTTTGTAGGTATGGAAGAAGGAAAATTCATGAAATCAAATGTGATTATAGTTGTTAAAATAAACATAAAAAATTTAAAACTAGTGGAGGTTAGGATAAAGGAGTCCTACCTAATTCACCTAGAATTCTTTAGAGGATCTCTTTGGGAGGATGATACCCTAAATGAGGAGGGGAACCGAAGGTTATCTAGTTTAGGACTAGATGTGGAAGTGAGATTCAATGATAAGTAGGGAGGGTTTGTGATTGAAAATAAAAATAAGGATGGAGAAGTAGACGCGGAGGAAGGGGAGATTATGGAAAAACAAATTATGGAAACAGATAGAAGGTATAAGGGGTTTTATGGAATGAGGGAAAATTATCCTGAAAACATTAGAAGGAAGGAGACCCATAGTATAGATAAGAGGATGAATGAGGGGAGAAAGAGGGAAAATGGCGAAAAATATGTAGAGGATAGAAAAAGAGGAGCGAATGAGGAAGAAAAGGATAGGGAGGTAGCTGAGGAAGAGGACATTAATATTGACCAATACAAGGAATCTTTAAAAGATAATTTAGATCAGATGGAAAGGATGAGGGAGGAGATTAATCAAGAACTTAGTAATATAGAGAAGAATGGATTTAATGAAGCATGGTATGAAGGGGGAAGATTGGGTGAATTTAATGAAGAAATGGACAAAGAGTTTAATGATAATGAAAGGTTGAAGCTAGAAGATTTGAATGAATTTTTATGCTTAGACCTTGTCAGGGAGGACAAAGGGCTGACTAGAAGTAGCCGAGATATGTTAAGGAGAATGGTTGATGCTTTAAATATGGAATTGTTAGGGGAGTATAGGAAGGGGAGGGAGATATAGAAGGTCAGAATGAGGAAGCCAATTCAGATAGGTTCATGGTAGAAAATGTAGAAATGGAAAGTATGGAAGATGAGGATATTAAATTAGGTATTTCTATCAAAGAGAAAGGAAAGGAGAAGGATGATTGTGTGAAGGATTCTAAAAAGAGAGGAAGAAAGTCACTAAATGAGCTAAGAAAAAAATATGCAATGGTGATAGGACAAGAGAAGATCACTAAACTATATACAAAGAAGGGAAAGGACCTTCCCACAAGGAAATGAAGTTGATTACATGGAACATTAGGGTAATTAATGCCCCTAACAAAAAACTTATTCTAAAGTTCTTCATAGGGAAGTATGAAACAAATATACTCATGTTACAAGAGAATAATCTAGGAGCAAAGGACCTGGTAGGGTTGAAAAGGAAACTAAGAGGTTGAGAAATTGAGGGGGAGCCAGTTGTAGGATCCTTAAATGGTTTAGGTTTATTATGGAATCCAAGAAAGGTATTATTTTTAAAGTTGGGAGGTGGTAGATTTTGGATAGGGGGAAGGGTGAGAAGCATAAATTGTACGATGGACTTTATAGTAATAAATGTTTATGGACATTTGACCCTTTAGGATAAAATAAGAGTATGGAGAGAAATTGAAATCCTTTTTTATTCCTTTCTGAGTCATACTTTTGTCATAGGGGGATATTTTAATGCTAATTTGAATAGAGAGAATAAAGTTGGGGGTCTAGGAAGGACAACACAAATAATGATGGAATTTAAGGATTGGGTTAATAGGAATGAATTTATGGATATCAGTATAAATAATGAGAAGTTCACCTGGACCAATTGCAGATTAGGATTTAGTAACATCGTTGAAAAATTAGATACATTACTTTTTAGAGGAAGCTTGATTGACTTTAATTTTGAGTTGGAGTCTTCTATCCTCCTTGCCTCAAGTTTAGACCATTTCCTAGTATCTCTTTGGATAAGGGAAAACATAAAACCCTCTAGATGCCCATTTAAATTAGAGAAAATGTGGTTTAGGAATAATGAATTGATGGTCCTATTGGAACAGTGGTGGAAAGTGGAAATTCTTAAAGGATCAAAAGATTTTATATTTATGGAAAATATGAAAGATATCAAAAGGAGATTAAAACAATGGAATAATGGCAGTTTAAGGAATATTTTTGAGAGAAAGGAAGAGATAGAGAAGGAAATGGGAAAACTAAATGAATGGGTTTTAAAGGAAGGTATGAATAATGAGAGATTTTTGAGATAAAAATCTATTAAGCAGATATGAAGATGCTTTGGCCAAAGAGTAAATCTTTTGGAGGCAGAAGTCAAGAGAGATTTGGCTTGAGGAAGGAGATAAGAATACTAAATTCTTTCATAATAGTACAAAGATGTAGAGGAAGGCCAATAGAATAGTGGAATTAAGGAAAGAAAGTGTGAAGTGGTGAAGAAACTATAAGATGTATCTAAAGAGGTGATAACATTCTTTGAGGAATTATTGAAGAACAACGAAAGCTCAAATTTGAGACCACATGAGAATATCCTTTGAAACATACCATCTCTTACTAATAAGGAATGTAATAAAAGTTTAATCGCAAAATTATCAAAAGGATAAGTGGAGGAATCCCTAAAACAACTTCATCCAGATAAAGCCCTAAGGCCAAATGGATTCCCAATCTTCTTTTATAAAAAATGTTGGTCCTTTGTAAGGGATGAAGTGACAGAGGTTTTGGAAAGTATTAGAAATTTAGGAAGAATTTTAAGGGAGATGTGTAATGCCCCGCTAAGGAACCCAGAAGAACTTAACCTAAAATATGCGACTAAGTTTACAGAATATTTTTTTTTTAAAAAGTTAACAATCAATAACATCAAAGTTTACTATGTGGAAGCAAAGCACAACAATAAACAACTAGCATAGGTTACAACTCTCAAGGGTTCCTTGACGTAGATTACGAAAGAGTTAATTAATTAATATAAGATAAAGATATGAGTCCCAAGATTACATCTGAAAGATAAATACAACATCATATGCATGACTACATAAATACAATTGGTACCATAAGGTAACCATAACAATAAGCATCCACTGCACATGTCGCAGGGTATGTGAATACAATAACTGAAAAGAAATACAACATGATAACTCTGAATATCTGAAAGAATGATAAAGATCATAAGAAGAAAGAAGAACAAGAAGGAACAACTACAACATGGATCATCCAACCTTAGTGCATGAACGTTAGAATCTCAAATGGTAAAAGAACCACTACCACTCGACCTCATGAACCTAGACGGTCCACTCCCACCGTGTTGAGGAGATAACATCAGATCCCACAAGGATAAAAAACAACAACAATCCAAGGAAGAGGTCCTGATAGATTCTAATTCAAAGGTACAAAAGTACAACAAGGTATAACATACTCTACCAGAGGCAAATAGAACACATAGGAAACCTAAGATGCATACAAGAAGTGTCATCACATAAGTCAACTCTAAGGTTATCCTGGTAGTCCCTTCAGACCCTAGCGCCCTAGTGACTCTATGTGGTTATAGTAACCTCTCGTGTAGACAATGTACTACCTATGCCATATCCAGTCCATATAGGCGGCAAGCATCATCTCAACTCCCATCCTAGCCAAACTTAATCAGGAACTCAGGCATGGGCGAGGCACAAATATCTTATTAGGTTCATTTTAAACTCTCAATTTTTATTAATTATCACTTATTAAACTACTTGTAATTGGATCTCCTGGTAGCCACTTCCGGGCCCCGGCACCAATTCACAAGCCACTTCCTGATACACTTAGATGACCTACTCTAGGGTTTCACATAAACAAAAAAGGTCTCTGAGTTAACACAAGTCCTGAATCTTCTACAACCAGATTCAACATGCAAAACCATAACATGCATAACCAAATACATAACAAAACAAGATCAATGACATTTCAGAAATAAGCACAACAACTATACAAGACAGATAACAAAAATAACCCAAACCCGCCTCTGGATTTTAGCCCCCAAAAGATGACTACAACCCCTAAAATTCAATACAAGTCAAATTGACCAAGGGTGTCTATAAAATTAATCAAATAAAGAAAATCATATTCAATAGTTTAACAAACCAATTACAAAATGATTAAAGATTGCATCACTATATTTCACACAGGTATAAATACAATTCCATTGGCAAAAGATCCTATTTCAATCTTATACTTTAATAAAAAAAAACTAATCAACAAGCATTACACATCTCATCTAGCTCTCAAAAACATCTCTACAATTATAATAATTCAATTAGATTTATAACTAAATAGGAAAATAAATTACTATTCCAATTTAATATAAACAATGAATATCCCTAAACCCATATCAACAACATTCCTTATAATAATCATTTCTAAATAAGAAAGAAAATTAAATTGAAATTAGTTTATACTAATTTCCTTCAATATAATCTTAAACACCAATCTCAAATATAACAAAACTAATACTTATAAAAGAATTAATATTGATTATTAAATAAAGTTATCTATAAACCAAATGAAATTAATTATATAATAAATAAATTTAAAAAAAATTAAATTAAATACAAATATTAAAAACTAAACTAAATAACAAATATATTTAATAACAAAATAAAACTTAACATAATAAAACTTTGCATTTAAAATAAAATAATGAAAAGTTATGGGGGGGTACCCGCGGGTACCCTGTCCCCTATCCCTTGCGGCTGCCCTATCACCTGTGCCGGCGATAGTACCTTTGGTACTGCCGCACGGTAGTCCCCTTGGGGACTACCGTGCGACAGTACCAGGGTATTGCGCACGCAGACTCGTGGGCTGTAAAAAGGTGCTCAAAGCCTTTCCAAAAAGGTTTTTTTGTTTTTATAAAAATTTCGCTATAAAATTTCTTTTTCAAACACATTTCCATATTAAGCTTCCAATATTTTTTAATAAATACAAAAACAAATATCCCCTATAAGATATATTTACATATATTTAACAAATCATTTAATTTTATACTAACTCTATTTTAATTTAATATATACTAAAACAAGCTGATGTTAAATATATATATATATATATATATATATATATATATATATATATATATATATATATATATATATATATATATATATATATATATATATATATATATATATATATATATATATATATATATATATATATATATATATATATATATATATATATATATATATATATATATATATATATATATATATATATATATATATATATATATATATATATATATATATATATATATATATATATATATCAATCAAAATACTATAAATGCAAATATTCTATTAACATGCAAAATATCTCTATAAACTCCTCAACAAGATCAAAACCCTAATCTATCTGGGTTTCCAACTGATCTACAACAAATTCACAAACATGAGGTTTTTTTAATAACAGATAGATAGATTCAATTTACACAATGGATTGCATGCAAATTTTCTTTCTCTAACATCCAACCGATAATAACAATGCTACACTACTCAAACAATCAATACCAGCAAACACGAGGAAGACACTTTCTATAATTTCCTACAGAGATCTGAAATAGAATAACCATGATAAAATCAAAACCTACCTCAAATCAAAATTATACAAATTCAATGATGTCCAGAATGAAGAAAACATAATCCAAGCTTTTCGAAGAATTCTCCCAAATCTGTCCCAAATTTGTCTCCAAAATTCCTCCTCCAAAACCTGTGTACCCCAATAAAGGCCAAAACCCCTAATACATAAAGGAATCTCCTTCCACATGCAAAATTATAAACTCAACATCAAAAGGGGCTTGCATGAAGACGAACTTTAGTTCACAGTTTAGTCTCAGTTGAACTGGAGTCTCCTTTCCTCTTTGACTTGAGTAGAAAACACATAACCAAACTTCAACTTGAATTACTAATTCAATTTCATGCAATTATGAATGTGCAACATAATGCATTCAATTAATTAATAATTAGAACATTTAGTTAATATAATACACACATGCCAAAATAACCATTAATTTAATAATTACATTCTAATTAAACAAAGGTTAATTTCATGATTTATATAAAACATAAGTGAAGATATTTAATTAATTCACATTAATTAAATATTTCAACCACACCCAAAATTAGCATAAAATTAATTCCCAATTAATTAATGCATCAACTATATAAAAATAATAATAATTAAACTAATATAAATACATTTATTTAATTACCATTTAAATACTATGCCACAACTAAAAATAGCATGATCTAAAAATAGAAATCACATCAAACGCCACAAAACAAAGAATCAAAAAGACCTAGAGATCCACATTCATACTTAGGACTTAGGTGTAAACTCTTGCCAATTGGACGAGTTTAGAAGGGTGAAAACACAGAATCTTGTCCCCTACTTTAGGACAATAATTGGCTTAGGTTAGGATTTGGAACTGAATATTATCTCCCCTCTTTTACCATTGAGATTAGTGATAGGGCACGCTCCTCCTGACAATTCAGGGAAGTTGATGACCGATACTTGCGAACCTGCATAAGAGACAAGCATGTACATATATATAGAAATATAATAGACAATGGTGGGGATCGGCCCATCGTGTGGATCTCGCAAGCAACTATGACTCCGTCCCTCAACCACATCAAGCACATCAAACAGAAATATAAAACAAACACATCAACCATACACATGCAAGTATGGGGTCAGTAAAATCATAAGCATCAACCAATTCCTAACATGTAATCTATCATCCTAGATTAATTACAACATTTATAAAATCAGACTAGGGGCGAGGTATTACAAGATGAATAATACTTTTATAGAACTTATCCTGAAGAAAGAGAATGCATCTAATCTAGATGATTATAGACCGATTTCTTTATGTAACACTATATACAAGAACTTAACAAAAAAAATGACAAATAGATTGGAGATCCTACTCCTAGAAATTATATCTGATGAAAAAACATGCTTTGTGCTAGGGAGATCTATTTTGGATGGGGTTGTTATAGCCTTGGATGGAATCCACACTAATATATTTGGTTCCAAATTCTGATGGCTAACTATCCTACAACCAACAAAAAACTATCGTAATTAGTTGTCAGAGTTTTTTCATTGCTAAATGTGACAACCAAGGATGTCATCGCAATTTTGATGGTCCTGGCGTTGGAACTAACTACTCATTTTCCATTCAATGAGTACTCATTTCTAACTTCAGATTTCATTGGGAGCATTGAGATCTCGTCACAATTGTGACAGGTCCTGTATAAACATTTTTTATAGGAATACCATCGTGAGTACAACATCCTCATCAGAAAGTACAAATGGCCAAACTTAGCATTCGTCGCATGTGTGATGGTAGAGTGTAAACATTTTTGATATGGATGTCATCATGAGTACAACATACCCATCGCAAAGTTCCTTTGATGGCTGTTGAAATTGTGATCGTTTTCAATAATTTGTAAAAAAAACTATGCTTATAATAATTTGGAAAGTATGGGTTACAATAATGAGGGAATTGAAGAATATGGACAATTTGGTCAACCTGTCAACCATTTTTGTTATTTTCCCACTTTACACGGAGACAACTAGCTTGAGCTTTGATGAGAGTCTTGAGAGTACTCAAAATGCCATTCCCTTTATCCTACAGATAATAGTGAGTAGGCACTGGTTGGATATTATTATCATTTATTTATTTAAGCAACTTATGTAGCATGTTGATCACCATCTATGAGTTGTCTTATACTAGAAATTGGAGTGGATTTTATAGGATAAGTAGTTAGAGTTCAATGATTATAAATAAGTGTCCAACAAATTTCTTGGTACTCCTGATAACCTGATAGTAGTGAGAGATTGGAATGCTAGCTTCATCCCTTAATATCCCCTCGATAAATGTCTGGTTGGATTGTCTTTGTTAACCCCATTATAATTGAGTAACCAATAATTGTAACTTGGTGTTTCCTTCATACTTGACCTCTTTACATATGTATGCCTAGGTATTTTCAAGACTGGTGATGGGAAGGATAACAAATCCCCATAACATGAAAGGTATCTTGCCCATAAAAGAGAAATTCAAACCAATTTGACTATGAGAAAGAAATTTGTCATTTCTAACTGTATAAGATAATCAACATGTAATGTAGTAACATTCACATATTGAAGTTTACATTGACAACCATAATGTGTATCTAAAATCATATTTAATTAGGAATAATTTAGGAAACCATTGACAAGAGTATTCAAAGCATGAAATTAATTAGTAATCACTATATTTGACTAAAAAACCAACAACTTAGAATTACAAGTAATAAAGATAAACAAGTGGCAGTTACCATATTTTGCAACAAGTTAGGTTGCTCTTCAAATAGATGAGGTTGATGTTTCATCGTTGAATTTTCAAACTTCATAGCTACATATCCTAACACACCATACCAAACCTTTGGACCGCTCCAATGAAAATAATCTAGTTAATATAAGTGATGATCCTCTACATGCTGAAAACACATATATTCGTGTATGTACAATCATATGTAATTAGGTATGATATATCAATGCTTACATTACATATTGAAGTAGTTATTCTTTTTATACAAAGATAAAGGTAGGGTTAAGATGAAAACTTGAAGAATAAACCATGCACATAAGACAAGTTATGTACTTTTACAAGAAAATCAATGAATAAAATGGATGTTTGTTCCACATTTCTAACTATTTTCCTATAACATTCATGTATTGTTGTTGATCAACGACTCATTTTGAATAGGTTTTTATTTGATTTGATCCAAAAATTATGGGAAATTAAAATAAAATGATTTTAATTCATTTTGAATTTGGTTTGAAAGTTAGCCATTAAGGATGGAGTAAGAATGAGACAAATTTTTCAAAACTATCATGAAACCCTCCAAATCAAGGGTTTGCAGATAGATGGTTTGATAACTCACACTTAAACCATTGAAAATTTCTTAAACCCTAAGATTTGATAGTACTCTAAATGATCTTTCTTTTGGTATAGAGCTTTGAAGGGGTGGTTGTGTTTGGAGAGATAAATTTGATGCCTTAACAAGGCTTGGTATGACAATATCTATTGCATGTAACAATAATTACAATGTTTTAATTAATTATAAGCATGTTTAAATTTATCAAATGTTGCATGGAGTTGATTAAGGTTTTAGAAAACCTAAATGATCCTTTCAAATTGTATGACACTAATTTTAAGTTATTTTAAATCTTTGATTTGAAGATCACTATCAAACTGCCCCATAACAATGACATTTATTGTTAGGAAGTTTTCTTTTATTAAATGCAAAATTGTTTCCCATTTTGTAAATTCACTTTGAAAGCTATGTAATTTCTATCTTTGAGGGACATTATCATCCATGAATTAGCATGGATTTTTTGTTGAGGAGACCATTCATCCTTTTTGTAAAGTAGATGTCTCTTGGTGAGAGTGTGATCAGATAGTTCTGATCTCTTGTTAATAAAAAATGAAATGGTCATTGGTCCATGGGAAAAACATGTTTTTAATTCCTCTTGGCATCATGGTTTGGAAAATAATAAGCATTGTATCCTTTCTTTGTATCTCTGAAATATCATTTGGAAGATGGCTATCAAAACAATGATTAGTAAAGTTTTGTGTATGTGCGTTGACAGTTTTGGATAGACCAAGAATTAACCATCAAAATATAGGTTTTGGAGTTAAACTAGAATAAGGATGGCCCTTTGGAAGATGGAGGCCTAATGACTTTAGGTTTGATTTTTGCGATCTATTGAGAGAGTGAGATTCTCTTTGATTTTTGATGTTGTCAAGGTGTAAAATAAATTATGTTGAAGGGAATTTGTAATCTTTTGGATTAGGAGTGTAAGAGTGTAGTGTGTGGAGTTGAGGAGTATAGCATAGGTAGTTTCTTGAGACTTAACCCATAAAGAGTCCTTATACATTTGTCAAACCTATATTGATGGTGAATCTTTTGTTGGGAGTTGTTATGTCAAGGTACACTTGTAGTCCTAATGTGAAGGTAATGTTGTCATCAAGTTGTTGGAATTAATCTTGTTAGATGCCTCATTTTGTGAGAATAAGGAAATTGAATTGATTTTGGGTCATTAATACCCTTTAAGATTGGATGTTGGTGTTGGATGATCTTCCTGAAACTATCCTGAAAAAACTAAACTTACACAATTTCTCAAAGGAATATGTTTGGCGATGGATCCATTTGTAGATATCTTCCCCTATATAGCTAGAGATTGAATTGATTTTTAATTTCCTACTTGGCTTCCAAGGATCAAATAATAAAACTCACCCACAAGGCCTTTTTGACATAGTATCCTACTTGGAGACTTCAAGGAATGACATGTAACAAGGGTCAATTTGTGACTAAATAATTGATCATAGAATCACAAGGACCATTAGCTTTGATAATTAGGGGAATTAGGGAACAATGGAATAATGGTTCAAATTATAAACCTAAAACATTCACATGAGAGTGCTAACATATGGCATGACAAGAATTACATACTTGGGCTTGGACTACCTTCTTTGTCATAGAGACTCAATGCAAAAACAAAGAATTAAAATCCTTTGCATGGAATTACGATGTATATTCCCTCTGTATTATTTTTCTTGGTAACAACACCTACCAATTTTGGAGACTCACTATCCAAAATTAGACTTACAAACTTTGTATGCACATTGTCCTTATTCACCTTCAACATGGATGCCACTAGGACTTAAAAGTATATTCGGGGGCATAAATGTGTGATTACAACAATAGTTAAATGAACCTTTACAAAAAATGAAATTATTCCCATTGAAAAGGAAAAAATTCAAAAGAACACTGTGAAAAATCAATCATACAATATTTGCCAAATCACTATCATTGATGGCCAATAGCATATGTTAGGACCCTCTATCCATTCAAGGATGTTAATGAACATTTAAGAAAACAATATAAGGTTGTTAGAATGGCTAAAAATAGAGACACAACTTAAAAAATGAATGAAACTCACTAATTGTGACTCTCATGGGTTAAGATAGTTTAGATAGTGAGTTTTGATAAAAGAGCCTAATAATAGTTTGTATTCTTTGTTATAAAATTTGGAAGGGTCATTTGGAACAATAAAAACCTCCTTTAGCCTCCCATGTCACTTGGAACCACTGTGTACACTTGCACTTATGAAAACATTCTAATTTTTCTATATGGATGTTTGTAGGTTTATATGGATCCTCACACCCTAGGCACCTATAAAGGTTTTTTATGCATGTTTTGTAACCAAAATTAGGGTATTGGATGTTCATTAAAGAGACATTGTCTTTTGATGAAAGCAACATGAAAGGTGGATTTTGTCAGTTATACTTGGAAATGCTCAAATAGACATGTATCAAAAATGTGGAAGCCCAAACAATGCATGTGGATTGTTTGACAAAGTGCTTTAAAGAGATGTCATTTCATGGAATGATATGATTGCAGGATATGTAGACTCATTATTTGTTGAAAAGGATTTAGAAATGCCAACATCTTCCCTGTCTGTGCCAAAATGAAAGCTTTGAAATAGGTTATTTACATCCATCAAAGCATAGTATCTAGGGTATTTTTGTCAGATATTATAGTTAAAAATACTCTGGTAGACATGCATGCAAAATGTCGAGCCATAGATTTTTGCAAAATGTGGAATCATAAGCAATGCACCTCAAATATTTGCAGAATTGCCTCAAGGAGATGTCTGACTCCACATTTTGCCTGCATGTCTACTAGAGCGAGCATTCACAACTATAATATATGAAATAAATCATCTTACTATTATGATTTGATGGATGTAAATATCTTATTCCAAAGGTCCAATTTTGGCATAGGTAGGGAGGATTCTACCAAATGATATTTCTTTACACATGCCAATTGTGTTTTCTTGAAAGTTTCTAATTCCTTTTCAACAAATTTATTGTCTACATATCCTACATCATTGCATTCTATGGGATGATATCTCTTTGAGGCATTCAAATAGTTTACATACCATGTCTATGCTTCCACATTTTTCAAACATGTAATCTCTATCAGATCTTTCCTTGTCTGTATTTCTGTCATCTTATTCACATTGTAATCTCTATCATTTTTTTATAATATCAAATTGCAAATGTTTATTTGTGTGAATCAACCCATTTAAGACAATGCAAGATATTTTAGATGTAGTGATTCTTATACATTTGCAATGCTAACTTCTATCTTATCTTCAGAAAAAATATAAGAGTTTTTAAATGCAACGATTTTAGGAAAATTAGAGCTGAAACTTTAATTTGAATATCTTTTGTAAAGCATGTATTTTAATATTCAAGAATGATTACAAAAATTTGTATATGTAAAAACAATGATCAATGTGTTTTTTAGTATCCCATTGGATGAAATTGATCCAATAATAATTGATAAATCAAAACTCTATTACAGAAAGAAAATCTCTATAGGTTTTAGTGAGATCAAATGTATAAATGTAATCAATCCAAAACATTCCCTAGGTTAATTTGCGCTTCAAGATAACTCTATAATACTAATTTCATTTCTTTGTGAATCTCATGTCAAACATAAAGATGTTTAACAACCACAATGGAAACATCATAAGTAAACATTGTGAATAAGTCCATTCAGGAAATCGATAGATGGCATTACAAAAGTATTAGTTACAATTATATAGATTATGAAAATTATTTTAGTGTAAATAAGAAACACGTGAGAACCATTTCTTCAACTCAAGTTTCACATAAATAAGCCAAATACATTAAAATCATAACTCTTACAAAGAAAAGATACACTTCCCCTCAAGTTTGGTCATTAGTTTCCTTCTAGAAGAAGACATTTATAGAAATCAGTCCATGGCCAAGTAAGAATTATCGTTGTTAAAGTCAATTGTGTTTCCTTGATGAAAATAAAATTTTATCCAATTTTGGCAGGGGGTTCTATCTACTCATTAAAAATTGGTATCTACTAAAGAGGCTTTTAGTAAAAAAAATGATTTCAATGAATTCTGATATGAACCCCTCCCATAAACAAGAAAAAATGTTACAGCATAGGGATTCCATCATATATTTTAAATAGGAGCACAAATTGAGAAAATACACTAAAAATATAAACATACATATAACATAAATTTTAAATGCCAAATGTAAAAGAAAGAAAGAAAGCACGACAATTTTTTAAAGGTGAAGAATTACCTAAAGAACTCATAAGAAAACTTGAATGACAACCACCCTTAAGCTATACACATGGATTAAAATATTTTGTACCCTCTCAAGTCATATTAAGTCAAATTGAAATTAGAAAACAACTACAAGCCCATATATATTCAATAACTAACATATAACAAAAAAAATCAAGAACTACATTCAAGATCTATGTCCTAGTTTAACTTTAGATTATTGAATCCAAATTGAGAAGTTTATATAAATTGAAAACTTCAAATGTATTCTCTAATAGAAGAGCTGAGTAAGGTGTAGAACTAAATAGAAAAAAGGACTTGTAGACAATTTAAAACTAGAAATCCTCCTTTCACTGGAAAGAGACAATCCACCTTGTTAAATATGCATTGTGTGTGGAATTGAAAATCTGTGAAGTGGCAAGCAATTCAAGCATTGAGTTGACAAAAAGGCTAGAAGCTTAGTTTGTCTTTGTCTTGTAGATTCAACTCTTCTAAATGTTTCAAAGGGAAATACCACAATCCAGATTTGGATAGAGTTGGGGACTTTGTATTGAACTAAGGTTCTAGTTAAAAAAATTAATTCAGAAGAAATTTGAACTTTCTAAGGTTGATATATGGTGATTCTATCAGTAATAATTTGAACACTTTCAATATTTATAATAAGTAAACTTGCATTAGTGGATGTGAAAAAGGATGAAGAAGAACTATAAAGAAAATAGGGCTAAAAATGGATTTGATGATGACATTGTTGACACCAAAAAATTCAGGTTCTAAATATGCAAAACATTAGGGAAGTATAATTTACATTTTCATTTTTCATATAATTTCCCTATGTAAATAATTAAAATGATTAAATAGGCATAAATATTTATCGTTATTCTATGTTTATGAAATAGGTTTTAGCTATTTTATTTCAATAAATTTAATGCATATGTATTGTGAAATAAAATAATTATAAAAAATAATAATAAATAAACAGGTGGCGAGAGGGAGTTGAACACTCGACCTCTCAAGCCAACCTTTTTTCCTAGTTACCTACCCTCCAACCCTCTAACCAATTAGTCTATTATTATTCTTCGAGAGGATTTAGGGGAGAAACTAATTTATTTACTTTTCCATGTGCAGGTGAAAATCAATACAATTTCTTACACAGGGAGTATTTCTTTCCTTAAACATTTTTCAATTCAATAATGAAATATGCTTTTCCTATGTATTATTTATTTTATTGATTTTAGAAAAAAAGAGTGGGGAGAGGGAGTTGAACACTTGACCTCTCGACCCACCCTTTCTTCCTATCCTAACTACCCGACCTAACCTAACTGATTGACATATGTTATTCCTTGAGAGTATGGGTAGAGATAAAGGGTTAAATATTAAAGTGTTTTATTTCTTTAGAAATAAATTGTTTGGGTGATAAATGTATTGATTTTCTCTTGTATGTGTCTTTCAAAAAGATTTTACATATTCTCGAGATTTAGATTTTACTAATGTGATATTTTTTTTCATTTACCATAAAAATATTAAAGTGAAAAGTGTATTAAAGAAAATTATGTTGGAAAAGGTTACTATGTTTATTGGTTTTTGAAATTAATTGGCATAAGGTTTTAAAATTTCAAATACCTAAATAAAATCTCTTTCTTCACCCTATTGTAATATTATTTTTAAAATCACAATATTAGGGTAAATAGGGATAGTTGTTTATATCTTACCTTTTTTAATTTGTTTTTGAACTTTTTCATTTTGGGGAAATATTAATTAGGTGATGTAAATGTATTTTGTTTTCATCCTATTAATGTATGCATTTTTAGGGTTTTTGTTGAGAAAATGAAACTATTTTATTCCAAAGACCTAAATGCATTCTATTAAGTGGTTATAAGACTTTATTTTCACATTAATATTTCTTAAATATTAGGGTTGTCACTTTTATAAAAGTTTTTATTTCACTTACCCTATGTGAGTTATTTTAAAATATTGTGAATTTAGGGTAAGTGCTCCCCTTTTTTAGGGAAAGTTATAAATCTTTTTCTCCAATGATTTAAAGACCATTTGTATTTTGTAATTTATATTATCTTATTTTTATGAAAGGGTATTTTTAAAGAATGAATGCATTATGGTTAATATTTTAAAAGTGAGTTTTAATTTTAAACATTAAATTCCTATGTAATAATTTTAGGTGTTGATAATATTTTCATATGTTTTGATAATTAAAGTAAATATCTATGGTTAATTATTTAATTTTATTGGTATTTTATTTTATTTATAAAAAACATTTGTATGAACTATATCATGATCTTATTAATGATTATTTGTTATATCATTAATTAATAATTGAATAATTTTAAAGATCATATTAAAAACCTAAAATATTATAGAATATAATAAATTTAATTTTAAATTTAATTATCTAATGTCAGGTATTTGTTTGTAGGAATTAGATTTGCAGATCATTATGCACATATCTGGAGATTGTAACAAATTAAATTTGTTGTGTGGGAAATGTTTCCCTAAAAACCATGTATATGGTTTAATTTGTAATTTTTAGGGTTAGTTTTAGGGATTAGGTTTTTGTGAAAGGGCATGTCTTTTCATAGAAAACCTTTGATAATTATATTTATACTGAAATATTTGTAAGCAAAAATCATCACGACACACAATTGAGAAAAACTCTCCTACAACTATAGACCTGGACCTTATATATAATTTTTTCAAATGTTTTGGAAGATAAGTTATTTTTATGCTTTTTTAAGGTTATATATTTTATTTTTCAGTTAGTTTTTTAGATACTCTATGTACCAGGGTGTTCTACTATGTTATATTCCCTAATTTATTAATTCAAAGTTGATTTATACAATTCAAATAGCAACTATATGGTCTGTGTTCCTATTGGCCTCTTAATTTGGGTTAAAATCGATAGGATTAATTGTATGGATTGAATTGAATTGTGGATTAAGCAGAAGCCTATAGGATTATAGTCTTATTTTATAGGAGTAAGTTCTCTTAAAACTATCTCTAACTATACATAGGATTGGAAATAAATTGACTCTATACCCAAATTTGCATTAGGCACTGATCTCATTTCGTTTGAAATTGTTATTTGACTCTATTTTGTAGTTTACATTATAAATTTGATTTCTTCTTTATAAAGCATTCAATTAGGTTTTAGTGATAGTTTGAAGCTTTAGTTTAGATTTCATGCAATTTAGCTACTAGGAGATTATATTATTTTCCTCCAAGGATTGTTTACCCCTTTTGAAGGAATTGCATTGGTTTGTGCATGCGTTTGTGTAGCATAGGGAACTTGTGAATTTAGGCCTACCAGCCTTGGCTCAATTGAGCCAGAATTGCAGAGGCACTTGTGTCTACCTGTCAGTTGGCCTCATAACAGTCCAACATTTTTTAGCACCAACAAATTGGTGACTCTACTAGGGACGCTATCAGTAAAGGATAGTTTTAGAATCTTTGGTTACTATTATAGAGACTCTACTGGGATAAAGGACTCTAAATAGTTATATATTCTGCATGAAAGTGTGGTGGTGACTCTACAATTAATTTTTTGTGAAGTGTGATAAAAATAATGCAAGGAAGAAGATCTTTGCACAAAGCAACAAACAACCATATTGAATTGGATTTCAAGAATCGGCCAAGGAAACTCAAAAATCTTGATATGGAGATATCACATATTGGTTCTAAACAATCCCTGGATGAACCATATGAGAACAAAGATCCTCAACATAGTGGGAGTAGTCAGAGCAGTGATGAAAGTAATATACATCCTTTTCATTCAAATGCCAATTAGTGCAATCACCAAAATGAGGAAGAAGATGATGAAGTTGATATTCGGATTCAAAAATCAATCCGAGAATTTTCTGAACTTATTCTTGATAAGAAAATATTTACAAAGAATTTCAAAAAGAAACCAATCAATATTTTGGAATGTTTTGGACTGCATATAGATGATATCCTTACTCCTCGAGAGAGTATAAGAGGATCGGAGAAACTCAATGAAGGAGAAAGAGTTAGTGAAGGAGAAAAAAATCAAAATATCAGAACATCAAAGTATACTCCCCACATAAGAAGGATGTTGAGCGTATTTTAAATAATTATAATAATCTATTATTTGATGCAAATAATAGGCTACAACAAAATAGTGATTCAGATAATTGGAACCATAAAAAGGGCCTTAGTCTAATGCACCAAAACCATTTGCAGCAACATGAAGAATGTACAGAAATTAGAATGGGAAATAATAATTATGATGAAAGTCACAATCTGTACCCTAAAGTTTGCAGGCAAAATAATAATAGTTCTCACTTGCCGTTAAATGAAGAATTATCCATTCAGTACATAAATGGTGGAGAAAAGCACTATAAAGGTGACAATTATGCAAAATATAATGATAAGCATGGTCACGCTAAGTATGGTGGAGGTGAGAAATTTTATGGATTACATGAGCATTCTACACAAGGATATTTACATGCAAAGGATGAGTATTACAAAGAAAATAAAAATGATGTGCATAGTAAAAATATCTGTACTTTATCAAATAATGATAAACATTTTCAAGATGTTGATTACATTCACAATCAGAAAAAAGGTGGTGAGATGGAGGGTAAGTTTAATGATTATATGCAAGGAAAAAATAATGACTCTACTTTGCAGCCAAGTAATTTTAATAATAAAACTTATTATTATCAAGGTCTGCAATGTTCGTAGAGAGAAGGTGAATATGGTAAAGAGAATATTTGAAATAGTAAGCAAGGCCATCACATTAAAAATGGAAGTGAAAATTATTACGTGCTATCTTAAGATCAAACACAAGATGGGTACTATGTACATAACCAGCCAAATAGATATACTTATGGTTGGGGCAATGAAAACTGTACACAAAGCATAGAAGAAATGCCAGGACAAAACGTGCAAAGTAACTACCAGCGTCATGATAACCTGTGTGAGAAGAACAATCAGCAGCATGTTAGTAATTACCGAGTAAATAATAAGATGGGATATATCAACAATCAACAAATAAATGGTATGTAGTAACAACAATCTGAAGATTTACGTGAGCAGTTGCATAATTCCAAACCTGCGCAGAGGGAAGGTGATTATTGCAAAGAGAATATTAATATAAATCATAATAACAATGCTCAAGGTAACAGAAGAATTTGCCAGAGTGATGGTTTTTATAACCAAAATGAAGATGATAAGATGTATTATCAGCACGTTGGGGTCCATGTGCAACTTGAGGGAACACGTCAGCAACAATTTAATATACATAATATATATTATACTATGCAACCAAATGATATTTATAAACCTACACAAAAGGAGGATATTAATGTTTTAAAAGACATTCACGCAAGCAATTTACATAACCATCATCATGTTGGGGTCCACACGCACCCTAGGCACCAGCTTGTGCAACAACATGTGAATGTACTGGATACACAAGGAAAGGATGAACATTATAAGAAGTATACTCACGCTGATGACTCACAACACCAGCACATTGAAGACTCACGTGAGTAGCCTCAAGGCATGCATCAACAACACCAACAGCGTGAGCCTCATAACAACATGTATCAAATTGAATTACAACCTTACGCAACAAGGATGATAAGCCAGGACAATGCACAGGATTTAGAAAATACCTGTGCAAAGAGTGACTATGCACATCAGTATATCCATGTCCACGGTTATAATGCGTAGAGTAAAAAATGTGATCAACACGTTAAAAATGAAGGTAGAAATATGCCAAACAGTAAAAAAGTGAATGGCCAACACAATGACGTTGGATAAGATTACGTATATGAGCAAACAAATAAGTATTATAGGTGGAAAAATAGTGACCATAACCCACAGTATCCATATGAAGGAAAGACTAATGCACAACCGCATGAATTCAAAAATAGGCATCAAAAAATACATTATACATAGTGCCCTAATATTCATATGCTAGAGGAGGAATATGTGAAAGAAAATATTCACAATAAGAAATATAATAATAACCTTTATATGCAGCCAAGTAATATTTACCAGCCTGCGCAGAAGGAGAATGAGCATGGTAATAAAAATATTTATTCACAGCAAGGTAATTATTTATATAACAGAAACATTAATGTGGGAGGAAATAAAATATTTAGCCAGTATATGGAGGATGGAAAGCAATATGACTATTTGAATAATAATCATGTTCACGGTGCTGGAGGTCATATGTACTCGGGAAATAATACACAGAGCCAAGGAGGTTGTAGTTATTCTCATACACAACCTAATAATAGAGTGCATAACCAACAATAGTTTGAGAATTATACACAGGCTCTGAGTTTTGGCAACCATTATAGTCACAATGCGCAATATACTCATGTTCCTATGCAAATTGAGAGAGATATGCAGTCACAACATTGTGATCAAATCCGTGCACAAGGTGAAATGAACAACAATCAAGCACATCAAACTAATCATCCACAATATGGTATGGGCACAAATCAGCAACCTAGGTATTTTGGAAAAAAACAATATCAATAACATAGAGGATGGATGCATAATCCAATGAATATGGCTCAACAACCTCACACAGGTCAATATGGCAACCTGGTAAATCAACACCAGAGAGGTAATCCTATGTGCCAAAATCAATACTTTTAGAATAATGATCAAAATAGAAATCTATTTGATGTTAGATTTCAAGAAATTAATGAGAGATATAAACCATTGGATTTTTCAAATATTATATACTCTCCCGACCCAATACCTAATAAGTTAAAGGCTGCTATCCCTAAATTTACTAGCGATGGGTCACAATTAGCAGAACAACATGTAATAAATGTAAAAAATATTGTATATGAATTTGATATAACATATGAAGATGTGCGTATGAAAATGTTTGTGTATTCACTCAAGGATAGTGCAGACGAATGGTATAAAAATTTTCCTGACGAGTCTATTAACTGTTGGAAAAGTTTTGTTGATCAGTTTATGGAAGAATTTGGGGATCACAAAGATCCATCTTTTGCATCTCATGAATTAACTAGTATAAAGAAAAATGGAAATGAGATAGTGAAAGAATTTAATAAAAGGTTTAACATTGTGTTGAATAAGATTCTGAAAGATATCTACCCTGTTGATTCCTTTCTAATAAATTTTTATTTGAAAGCCTTTGATGTAAAAAAAAATTATGAGATAAGGTCTCATAACCCAACAACATTACAATAGGCTTTCAAAATTGCATTAACTATTGAGAATAATAGAATAGCTTCCAGGAGAGTGGATAAGAGAAATGATCCTAGGCTTTTCAATTCTATAGCCCCGAAAAAGAATGAAGAAGGTGATAAAATCAATGAATTAGTGAGCTTGATGAAAAATTTGCAACAAAATAAAAATTATTTTCAAGTAGGAAAGCATGACATAAATTTCAACAGGAATGATAGGTACAGGTTGCAGGACATGCCTTATCATACTGAATGGAAAGCCTTTGAAAAAACAAACAGATACTCTAGACCCTCTTAAAAAGAATAATCATTTTATAGGGGATGAACTGTGGTGTGACATTTGCAAGATACCTCACCCCCAAGAATAATACCTTATAGCACAGAAGATTCTGGAGGAAGAACACCAGGGATGTGAGGAGAGGCCTATGATAAATGCTCTTTCATCTACACCCTTTTGGTTAGGAGATAGTGATAACTCAGGTAGAGATTATATGCCAGATGAAAGTTACAAGTTGTTGGGCTACCAACAAGAATAACAAGTCTTTTCAGATAGTGATGAGAATCCAGATATCAAAAGGACAACAAAAGAGGAAAGAGAGGCTTACAGTATGGTAGCAATGGAACAGGTTCTTAGCAACTATCGCCTAAGGAACATAAATGTAAACTTAGGTAATGAACAAATGGCAGGGATGTACAAAATTTCAAACAAGAATGGTGAGATGAAGAAACTAAAGGAAGATATCCCTAGAAAGAAATTTGATCAGACATTAAAGATAAGCAAGTCAGTGGATAAGCAAAGAAATGGTAAGCAAATTTCAAAGTTTACTTCATTCATGTCTCAAGCTTTATCTCAGGTAAAACTTTCTATCCCTCTAATGGAAATAGTGAAATTAACTGATTGGAGGAATGAAATGATCACAATAATAAATGATGTTGTTAAAAAGGATTCAAAGGAACAAAAGGATAATGAAGAATTACTAGTTCTTTACTTAGGAACTTCTGTTAATGAAGATGCTACTAAAGAAGATCCATTCTTCCTAACTTTGTTGATAAACAATAAATTAGTTAAAAATTGTATGCTAGACTCTAGAGCAGCAGTTAATATTATGCCTCATGGAGTAATGAAAGAATTAGGAATGAATGTGGATACTACTTATGGAAAATGCTATGCTATGGATAATAGATCAGTCCCAGTTATCTGAATAATGAAAAATGTTGAATTTAAGTTTCCTTCTTGTCCTGAAAAGTCCTATAAAATTGATATTACTATTGTAGAAGTACCACCTAGTTATGGAATGTTATTATTTAGACAGTGGTCTAATTTAGTAGGTGGTAATGTCCAATTAGACCTATCTTATGCTTCTATCCCAGTGAATGACATGATTATAAGGATCAATAGGGAACCAAGATCTACTTATATCATTGAAGATGTTGATCCAAGTCAGGTTACATACTTTTTCCATACCGATTTGGAGAATTTCCAGGTGAGTATTCATAAAAATCTCATTGAAAATACTAGTCCTATTGAAATACATGCTAAGGAAAGTAGTGATTTCATTTGGAATTTTTTTTTTGATGGATCATGTAGCAAAAGTGGTAATGGAGCAGGTGTAGTTTTCATATCCCCAAATGGGAAATCTTTTAAATATTCATTTTTGTTAGCTTTTGAGTGTACTAAAAATACTGCAGAATATGAATCACTTTTATTAGGTCTAAAAATAGCAGGTAAGCATGGTATCAAAATTCTTTCTATTTATGGTGATTCTGAATTGGTTGTATCTCAGATTAGAAATAAGTTTGTTACTAAGAATCATACCCTAAAAGGTACAAGAATGAAGTTTGGGATTCTATAGAATGTTTTGATTCTTTTTCAATAACATGGATAGATAGGTCTAAAAATATTCTTGCTGACTTCATGGCTAACCTAGCAGTTAAGCATAATGATATTCCATGTGAAGATATTGCGCAAGTAGAGATCAAATCAAGGCCAGCAATACCTGATAATGTTCATAATTGGAAAATCTTTGAGGACAATAGAGACATCATAAAATTCCTTGCATGTGAAGAAAGGTATGAAGATCAGTATATTGATTTAAATGCTTATGTTGAAACAATAGAAGAAAGGGATACTTTATTTGGAAAATAAGTAATTCAACTTAAAACTACTAAAATTCCTAAAGGCCTTGTTGCATTAGAGAGAATGTTTGATAATAAGGATTCTAATAGTAGAGTTAAAATGGATAATACTACTATAGAGGAAGTAGAGAAGATAAATTTAGGAACTGAACATGCTCCTAAATAAGTTTGCATTGGTAAGAAACTAACTCCTAAAATTAGAGCTGATATTGTTAGTTTATTAAGAAAGTACAAACATGTTTTTGCTTGGTCCTACAATGATCTTAAGGCCTATAGAGAAGACTTGTTCCAACATGAGATACCCTTAAGACCTGATGCCAAGCCCTTTAGACGAAGGCAAAGATTGATCAATTTGACTTTGGCTCCTAAGATAAAGGAGGAACTCGTTAAGATGAGGGATGCCAGTATCATCAAGATGATTAGACACTCTACTTGGATTTCAAACTTAGTGCATGTTAGAAAGAAGAACAGAGATATCAGGCTTTGTGTGGATTTCAGAAACCTAAACATATCTTCATTAAAGGACAATTATGCATTACCTAATATGGAGGCATTATTACAAAAGGTTACAGGAAATGAATTGTTATCCATGATGGATGGATTCTTTGGGTACAATCGGGTTAAGGTTAAAGAAGAAGAGCAGTACAAAATAATGTTCACTACACCATGGGGTACATATGTTTATGCAAGAATGTCATTTGGACTTATGAACATTGGAGCTACCTTTCAGAGAGCCATGTATGTGGCTTTTGGGGATTTCATTGATATTATCATGGTAATATATTAGGATGACATCATAGCTTATTCTAAGAAGGCAGAAGACCATTGCAAGCATTTAGAGAAAATTTTCAAAAGAGCCCTTGAATATGGAGTATCCTTAAATCCAAAGAAATGTCATTTTGGGGTAACCGAGGGTAAACTTCTTGGTCACATTGTTTCTAGGGAAGAAGTCAAAATAGACCCAGAAAGGATTGAAACAATTGATAAGGTTCAGATTCCTAAAAATGTTAAGGGGATTCAATCCTTCTTTGGACAAATCAACTTTGTAAGGAGGTTCGTCCCAAATTTTTTAGAAATTATGAAACCTATTGTAAATATTTTAAAGAAGGATGTAGTTCTAAATTGGATAGGTGAGGCCTTAGAAGCATTTTCTAGCATTAAGAAAGAAATCAAAGAAGCTCCAGTTTTGAAATCTCCCAATTTATCCACACCATTTCAGTTGTTCTCTTTTGCTTCTTTCCACACCATCGCAATAGTTATACTATAGAAAAATGATGAAGGATATGAGAAACCAATAGATTTCTTCAGTAAAACTTTACAATCTTTCAAGTTGAACTATGATATACATGAAAAGTAGGCTTATGCATTAGTTAAAGTAGTGAAATCATTCAGACCCTATCTGGTTGGACCTAAGACTGTGGCATTTGTACCTAATGTAGCAACTAAGGATATATTGAGGAAATTAGAGGTCATAGGAAAAAGATGTCGATGGATTAATCAAATTTAGGAATTCGATATTGAAATTCAGATCACTAAGTTAATCAAAGGACACAGATTGGCTAAACTTATGGAAGAGACAAATTTGGATGCAGCCCAAGTAAACCAAGTAGATTTGGAAAGTGCAGAAATGAGCATCAAACATTGTCCATGGTACACATACATAGTCTACTTCTTAAGGCATATGAAATATCAAGAAGGTCTAAGTGATAATCAAAAAAGAACTATAAAGTTACAAGCTTCAAGATATGTATTGATTCAAGGAGACTTGTATTGGAAAAATAATGATTGTATCCTCTTGTTCTGTCTAGACACCTATAAGGCTAAGTCATCTATTAAAGAGTTGCATGATGGGGTATGCAGTGGTCACTTTTTGGCTAAGACAATAGCTCATAAGATATTGAAATCTAGGTATTATTGGCCCCATGATTATGTTAAACAGTTTGAATCTTGTCAGAAATTCTCTGGGAAACTGAAATACAATGGTGCTTTACCCCTTATTCCTTTACAAACTGACGAACTGTTCAAAATGCGGGGAATAGAATTTATTGGGGAAATTATAGATGCTTCAAGTGGAGGTCACAAGTGGATATTGGTTGCAACAGATTACTTTATGAAATGGGTTGAAGCTATACCTACGAGATAGGCTACAAGAAAGTTGGTCATCAAGTTTTTGACAGACAACATACTTACTAGATTTGGAGTACCTTGCAAGATTCTTTATGACAATGACATGTGTTTCAGATCTAAGGAATTTTTAGAATTTTGTGAAAAATATGGCATCAACCTATCATACTCATCCCTGCATCATCCACAAGGAAACGGTCAAGCAGAATCAAGCAATAAGAATATACTAAAGATTATCAAAAGAATGTTGAGAAATAATAAGAAGGCATGGGACTCAAAGCTAAATCTATCTTTATGGGCAGACAAAGTAATAGTGAAAAGATCAACAGGTTTTGTTTCTTATGAATTGGTTTATGGGAAACAAGCAAGGTTAACATTAAACAATCTCCTACTAGTTTACAGGTTTATCTAGGAAGAAGAGCTTGAGGATGCAAATTTTATGGAAGATAGGTTGAGCCAGTTATTAGAGCTAGATGAGATGAGAAGAATAGCACAAGAAAGGAATCTTTATCAACAACGTCATATTAAGACCCTTCATGACAAGAGAGCATCAGACAGGTCTTTCAGAGAAGGTGATCGGGTACTAAAATGGAATGCAAAAGACCAAGATAAAGGAAAACATGGTAAGTTTGAGGCATTATGGCTAGGGCCTTACATGGTCGTTTCAAAGGCAGGTGAGAATTCATACTATTTACAAGATACTGATGAAGTTATTCAGGAGTTCCCAACTCACGGTCAGTATTTGAAGCCATTTTTCTCTTAAAACAGGAAGTATTCTCTAACTTGTACATTATTTTATTTATTTTATTTGATCCTCATGATGCTTTTCTTACCGTGGTCTGCTTTTCTAGAGATAACTGGACTATTGCTACATCCAGGCATGAATGCATGTCCCCAATAACAGCCACTGTTGACACTGAAAAATTCAGGTTCTAAATATGCAAAACATCAAGGAAGTATAATTTACATTTTCATTTTTCATATAATTTCCCTATGTAAATAATTAAAATAGTTAAACAGGCATAAATATTTATCGTTATTCTATGTTTATGAAATAGGTTTTAGTTATTTTATTTCAATAAATTTAATTCATATGTATTGTGAAATAAAATAATTATAAAAAATAATAATAAATAAAAGGGTGACGAGACGGAGTTGAACACTCGACCTCTCAAGCCAACCTTTTTTCCTACTTACCTACCCTCCTACCCTCTAGCCAATTAGTCTATTATTATTCTTCAAGAGGATTTAGGGGAGAAACTAATTTATTTACTTTTCCATGTGTAGGTGAAAATCAATACAATTTCTTACATAGGGAGTATTTCTTTCCTTAAACATTTTTCAATTCAATAATGAAATATTATTTTCCTATGTATTATTTATTTTATCGATTTTAGGAAAAAAGAGTGGGGAGAGGGAGTTGAACACTCGACCTCTTGACACACCCTTTCTTCCTTTCCTAACTACTTGACCTACCCTACCCAATTGTCTTATGTTATTCCTTGAGAGTATGGGTAGAGATAAAGGGTTAAATATTAAAGTGTTTTATTTCTTTAGAAATAAATTGTTAGGGTGATAAATGTATTGATTTTCTCTTGTATATGTCTTTCAAAAAGATTTTACATATTCTCGAGATTTAGATTTTACTAATGTGATCTTTTTTTTCATTTACCCTAAAAACATTAAAGTGAAAAGTGTATTAAAGAAAATTATGTTGGAAAAGGTTACTATGTTTATTGGTTTTTGAAATTAATTGGCATAATAAGGTTTTAAAATTTCAAATACCTAAATAGAATCCCTTTCTTCACCCTATTGTAATATTATTTTTAAAATCACAATATTAGGGTAAATAGGGATAGTTGTTTATATCTTACCTTTTTTAATTTGTTTTTGAACTTTTTCACTTTTGGGAAATATTAATTAGGTGATGTAAATGTATTTTTTTTTTATCTTATTAATGTGCATTTTTAGGGTTCTGTTGAGAAAATGAAACTATTTTATTCCAAAGACCTAAATGCATTCTATTAAGTGGTTATAAGACTTTATTTTCACATTAATATTTCTTAAATATTAGGGTTGTCACTTTTCTAAAAGTTTTTATTTCACTTACCCTATGTGAGTTATTTTAAAAATATTGTGAATTTAAGGTAAGTGCTCCCCTTTTTTAGGGAGAGTTATAAATCTTTTTGCCCTAATGATTTAAAAAGCATGTCTATTTTGTAATTTATATTATCTTATTTTTATGAAAGGGTATTTTTTAAAAATGGATGCATTATGGTTAATATTTTAAAAGTGAGTTTTAATTTTAAACATTTCATTCCTATGTAATAAGTTTAGGTGTTGATAACATTTTCATATGTTTTGATAATTAAAGTAAATATCTATGGTTAATTATTTAATTTTATTGGTATTTAATTTTATTTTTCAAAGACATTTGTATGAATTATATCATGATCTTATTAATGTTTATTTGTTATATCATTAACTAATAATTGAATAATTTTAAAGATCATATTAAAAATCTAAAACATTATAGAATATAATAAATTTAATTTTAAATTTTATTATCTAATGTCGGGTATTTGTGTGCAGGAATTAGATTTGTAGATCATTATGCACATAGCTGAAGATTGTAACAAATTAAATTTGTTGTGCGGGAAATGTTTCCCTAAAAACCATGTATATGGTTTAATTTGTAATTTTTAGGGTTAGTTTTAGGGATTAGGTTTTTGTGAAAGGGCATGTCTTTTCATAGAAAACCTTTGATAATTATATTTAAACTGAAACATTTGGTAGCAAAAATCATCATGAAACACAATTGGGAAAAAATCTCCTGCAACTACAGACCTAGAACTTATATACAATTTTTTCAAATGTTTTGGCAGATAAGTTGTTTTTATGCTTTTTTAAGGTTATATATCTTTTATTTTCAGTTAGTTTTTCAGATACTCTATGTACCAGGGTGTTCTACTATGTTATATTCCCTAATTTATTAATTCAAAGTTGATTTATACAATTCAAATAGCAATTGTATGGGTCTATGAACCTACTATTATTCCTGTCGGCCTCTTAATTTGGGTTAAAATCGATAGGATTAATTGTCTGAATTGAATTGAATTATGGATTAAGTAGAAGCCTGTAGGATGATAGTCTTACTTTATAGGAGTAAGTCCTCTTAAAATTGTCTCTGACTATACGTAGGACTGGAAATAAATTGACTCTATACCTAAAATTGCATTAGGCACTGATCTCATTTCATTTGAAATTGTTATTTGGCTCTATTTTGTAGTTTACATTATAAATCTAATTTCTTCTTTATAAAGCATTCAATTAGGTTTTAGTGATAGTTTCAAGCTTTAGTTTGGATTTCATGCAATTTAGCTACTAGGAGATTATATTATCTTCCTCTAAGGATTGTTTACCCCTTTGGAAGGAATTGTGTTGGTCTGTGCATGCATTTGTGTAGCATAGGGCACTTGTGAATTTAGGCCTACCAGCCTTGGCTCAATTGAGCTAGAATTGCAGAGGCACTTGTGTCTGCCTGTCAGTTGGCCTCAAAATGGTCTAGTATTTTTGAGCACCAACAGACATTATTTCCAAAACCTCAAATTAGGAATCTAGAGATATGTTATTTATTGGTTTCATCCATTTAATAATATTGTAGATAGTTTAATATTGAGCTTTGCTTTGTTTCAAAAATAGTTTAATAATCTCTACCTAAAAGGGCCAACCACGTGAAGGTGGAAGCTCATATGTCCCCCCCAACATCACTCTACATTCCCCGTTAACATCTATCATTCATTAATTCTTTCATCCATTAATAAAATATAACACTAATTCATTCATTAACACATGACATTCATTAACATTTGTCAACATGCAACATTCATCAATATTCATTAACACATATCATTGATGAAGATTCATTAGCACATAAATGTTGGAAACTACAATTGAAACATTTTTTTATATTGTCATTGATGTCAAACCTTAACTGGTAAGAAAATTTCTATCTAGGATAGTACCATATCTTTTCATTGATGAAGAGGATTTGAAAAGAGGAGATAACAAGAAGACCTAAGGAAAGGTTGAGTTATGTGATACTTCAATGGGTACTTTATTAGTTAGCACATTGAAAAGGTAATGTATTGTTTATCTAAGTAAGAAGAAAGACTAGAAACATAGGCTTAACCGAGAAAAAGTGAAGAAATCTAGTTTAAGCCGAGATTTGTTAGTGTCGACCAAGTGCCAGTATATGCTGAGTAAATCTAGTGTTGAATGAACATCAGTAATTGTCGAGCGACGGGAAATTACTGAAAAAAGATAGTGTTTTTTGAGGAAGATAGTTTGTAGTGATGACTGAAATACACAGTGATGACCAAGAAGATGAACACAGTATTGACCAAGTGTCAATAATTTATATCTGGAGAAATAATTAAGGATCCTAACCGACATAGTTGAATTCTTGGGATATGTAAAATGTGTTGACATTATTAATGAATTGTATGGAGCATTTAATGCATGGTAAATCATTTTCTTATGGATTGAAAGAGAAGTTTGGAGATGTATCTAGAAGGAAAAGATGAAGAACATAATGATGGAAGGATTTGATGAATCTGACCTAAACCTAAGATCTACGAAGGAGATGAAGAGACAAAAGATTGATCTACATGATCAAGGAGGTATAAGATTAACCTAATTCTAAGGTTACAGAGAGAGGAGAAGATGTTGATGTTATTGATTGATAATTCTAAGCAAAAGGCTAAAGGTGAAATTGTGAAGGAGCTCAATAGAGTTGTGATTGCTTGAAGTGAATTCTGAGAAGATTAGAGATGAAGATGGAAATGAAGGTCAGTCATTAAATCATCATATATGTGCAAAGTGGATCTATATTTGAAAAGTGAGTTGTATGTTTTTTAGATCATAAACTATTGTTACTTTCTAGCCATTGTATTAGTCTAAATCCGTTAATCAGGGTTGACCTAACAGTCATTGTATAAATCCTTTAATCAAGGTGACATTCTAATGGAATGTTCTTAAGTCCTCTAACCAAGCCACTTTTGATAGAGTGTTTTAAATCCTTTAATAGGGTCACACCTAACAGTGTGTATGTAAACCTTTAGAAAGGTTAACTTTTCACAGAGCTCACTTCAAAAGAGTGAAAATTAGTAGCATGTTACAAAGTGGTTTTTTCCAAATTGGGTTTCCACTATAAATATTGGTGTTATACTTGTTTGAATTATTTTGATGTGGATTTTGTCGAAAGCTTTATATTTTGCAAGTTAGTTACGTTTGGACAGTGGACTCCATGCTATATGTTTCTGATATATGCTATAGAGACTGAGTTAAATTGTTGATTAGATCTAAGTTTGTTGAAGTACTAAAAAGTTCAATTGGTACATCTAGACTTGAGAATAACTGATTCACCCCTCCCCTCTCTGTTGTTCTAAAATCATTCTAACAATTGGTATTGGAGATGAAAGCAAAATAGGAAGACAATCAAGCAATGTTGGAGATTGCATCTTCCCTAAGTTATCCTGAATTTGAAGATATCAAGGAATCCAAAAATGCAAAGAAAATGTGGGACACTCTTGGAAATATCTATGGTGGAGATAAAAATGTACTAAGAACCAAATTTGAAAAAAGTGTCCCATGACTTGTGATAAAAGTAAGTTTGAGACCCTAGATCATTACAAAGGTAGAAATGTTAAGTTTGGTAATGATGCACCATGTCCTATGAAAGGAAAAGGATCAATTAGATTGACTGATAAGATCACATGTGAAAATACCTATGTGGTTGAAGTTCTTAACTATAACTTGTTGAGTGTTGCACAGTTGAACAACACTGGTTACTGAGTGGAATTTCATCATAGAAAGGCTAAAATATTTGATGCCACTAGTGAACTAATTGGAAGTGGAGAATAGATAAGAGGTAACTTGTTCTATCTAGACCTATTTGAAGAAACACGTTTGTTTGCACAATTTTATGATGTATGGTTATGGCATAAGAGGTTGTGTCATGTGAATTTTGACAATCTGGTAAATATTAGTAAAAAGAAGAAAGTTAGAGGTTTTTTGAGATTGAAGAAACCTGATAATGTGATGTGTAAATAGTGTCAATTAGAAAAAATGACAAAGTCTAGTTTTAAGAGAAGGACATATACTTCTGATAATATTTTGGAATTGGTTCATACTGGCCTTTGTGGACCTATGAGTGTACAAATTTATTGTGGTGATAAGTATTTCATTCTATTTGTTGATGACTATTCTAGAATGATGACTATAATATTTTTGAAAGAGAAATTTGATCCATTTCAGTTGTTTAAGTGGTATTTGGAAAAAGTTGAAAAAGAAACAGGTAAAAGCTTGAAATGTTTGAGATCTAACAGAGGTGGATATTTTATATCAAATGAGTTCAATCTATTTTGCAATGATAGAGGAATAAAGAGACAGATGTCTACATCAAGGACACCTCCATAGAATGGCATAGTAGAAATAAGAAATAGGTCAATTATGGATTGTGCTAGAACACGGATGATAGAAAATAATGTTGCACAAAAGTAATGGAGAGAAGCTATAAGTACAGCTGTTTATACCTTAAACAAAGTAAAAATCAAGAAAGGTGCAAATGTTACACCTTTTGAGATATGGCACGGATATGCACCTAATGTGAAATATTTTAGAGTCTTTGGGAGTAAATTCTATATATTGAAAGACAAATAGGAATGGAAAATATGCTAAAAAAAGTGATGAAGGCATATTCCTAGGATATTCCACTAAGAGAAAAGATTATAAGTGTTTGAATTCTAATACTAACAAAATTGTGGAAAGTGAAAATGTTAGAGTTGATGAATATGCAAAAAGAAATGAAGTTGAGAGAAAACAAGAACCTGAAGATTAAAGATCTTTTGTATACATGGAAGAAGGAGAGGAAAGTAATACACCTGAACCAGATGAAAATTCATAAATAGGTAATGTCGAGCATCAGGAGGATGCTGCTAAGCAATCAGAAGAAGAAGAAGATAATTTGAAAGATGAACTTGAAGATCTAGAACAAGGAGAAAGGAAATCTGAACCTACACTGGCACACTATGTGAGAAGACATCATAAGCCTGAACAAATCATTGGAGATAAAGAATCTAGAGTCATGAAAAGAAGTAAGTTGAAAGATCGTACATGCTTACTATGTGAGTTTGAGCCTAAAACAGTAAAAGATGCTTTAAAGAATGATGACTGGATACAAGCCATGAATGAAGAAATAGAGTAGATAGAAAAGAATAATACTTGAACTCTAGTGCCGAGACCAGAAGACAAGATTGTTATTGGAATAAAATGGGTATTCAGAAATAATCTAAATGAACATAGAGAATTCACTAGAAACAAAACTAGATTGGTATGTAAGGGGTATGCACAAGAAGAAGGAATTGACTATGGGGAGACATTTTTCCATGTTGCAAGATAAGGAGTAAGGACTCTACTTGCATATGCTGCTTATAAAGGATTCAAAGTATATCGGATGGATGTCAAATCTACATTTCTAAATGGGATATTAGAAGAAGAAGTATATATTGAACAACCAGAAGGATTTGTTGACCCAAGCAAGAAGAATATGGTTTGAAAGTTGCACAAGGTACTGTATGGATTAAAACAAGCCCCCAAAGCATGGTATGAGAGACTACATAATTACTTGATAAAGATTGGATTTGCAAGGACAAATGATAGCAACAATCTTTATATGAAGACTGAGAAAGGTAAAGGGATTTTGTTAGCTAAAATTAGTGTTGATGATATCATATTTGGAGGACAAGATGCCCTATGTCAAAACTTTTCAAATGAGATGCAAACTGAATTTGAAATGTCTATGTTTGGTGAGATCAAATTTGTTGTTGGTTTTCAAGTTTATCAGATGAAGAAAGGTATCTATATTACTCAATCTAAATATGTCAAGGAGATACTAAAATTTTTTGGTATGGAGGATTCTAGACCAGTAAGTACTTTTATGGCTACTAGACAAAAATTATCTAAAATTGATGATATAACTAAAGTGAGCCAAACCTCGTATAGATCTATGATTGGAAAGCTATACTTATATGTTGTTCACATCAAGCTGGATATTTCCCTAGTAGTTGGGATTGTGGCAAGATTTTTTGCCAATCCTAAGGAGAATCATATGATGGTAGTGAAAAGAATATTGAGATATCTAAAAGGAACAAAGGATTATGGATTATATTACAAGAAGAATGACAAGTTTGAATTGAGAGTTTACACTGATGTAGATTGGGATGGAAATGTTGATGATAGAAAAAGTACAAGTGGTGGAGAATTATTTCTAGGAAAGAGATTTGTCTCTTGGACAAGCAAGAAACAAAACCGCATTTCCTAATCCACAACATAAGCTAAGTATGTAGCAACAGTAGTGAATTGTTCAAATTTAGTGTGGATCAAGCAATTGTTAAAAGGTATGAAGGAAGAAATCACTGAGCCGATTTTTATTTTTTGTGATAACACAAGTGCTATTAATATATCAAAGAATCTAGTTATGCACACCACGACTAAGAATATTTCTATCAAGTATTATTACTTGAGAGAGCTAGTTCAAGGCAAAGAAGTGAGATTGGAATATGTGAATACAAAGAAACAATTAGTAGATATATTCACAAAATCTTTACCTAAGGATGCTCATGAATATCTTAGAGGTAAACTAGGGGTGATTCCCCTAACTGAGGCTACCTAGTAAAATAGGAGCACTACATCAAATGTGCTAATTAGAATATTTGACAAATTGATGCAAAAAAGGTCACACTTTAGGAGTTGCCTAGAGTTGTGAGAAGTAAGGAAAAGATATTAATCATTCATAAGAAAGATGACACATGGAGTATACAACATACATATTTGACTTGAATACACCTACATATTAAAGATGTAAGTGATAGATATAAGATTTTGCATTGTTGTCAAAGAGGGAGAAGATTCAATGAAAACAAATAAAGTGATACAACACTGAGGGAGAAGATTCAATGAAACCTGAGGGAGAGATACATAAAAGATTCAGAGGGAGTAATTGAGTAAGTAGTCAGGCAAGGAAAAATTTGTCAATCAGAATGAAGCGAAGGACCTAAGGAAAGGTTGAGTTGTGTGATACTTCAATGGGTACTTGATTAGTTGGCACATTGAAAAGGTAATGTGTTTCTTATCTAAGTAAGAAGAAAGACTAGAAACATAGGCTTAATCGAGAAAAAGTGAAGAAATCTAGTTTAAGCTGAGTGATGTTAGTTTCAATTGAGCACCACTATATGATGAGTAAATCTAGTGTTGACCAAATATCAGTAATTGCCAAGCAATAGGAAATTACTGAAAAAGAGAGTCTTTGCCGAGGAAGATAGTTTGTAGTGATGACTGAAATACATAGTGATGACTGAGAAGATGAGCATAGTATTGACCGAGTGTCAGTAATTTACATTTGGAGAAAGAATTGAGGATCCTAGCTGACATAGTTGAATTCTTGGGATATGTAAAATGTATTGACATTATTAATGAATTGTATGGAGAATTTAATGCATGATAAATCATTTTCTTATGGATTCAAAAAGAAGTTTGGAGATGTATCTAGAAGGAAAAGATGAAGAACATAATGATGGAAGGATTCGATGAATTTGACCTAAACCTTAGTGTTATAATAATTGAGAGGGGGGTGAATCAGTTATCTACAGTCCCAAATACAAAATGTAAAACTTCAAAACAAATTCAGCTTATTTTGCAGCTCGATAAATAATAATACTAAAAATGTCTGTGCATTTACCAATTACTAGTTAATTGTTCACTATGATTACCGACCAAATCAAATATGCAATATGTAAAGTATGACAATCAAATAATCACCACAATAAACACATAATACAAGAGATTTAACATGGAAGCCCCGTTAAGGGAAAAACCACCTGGGACCGGTAACCCAAAAACTTTTCACTCTTCTGAAGTGAGCTTGGTGAAGAGCCAACCCTGTTAAAGGTTACAAAACACATTGTAAGGTGTGACCTTGTTAGAGGATTCAACACTAATAGTTATCATCCAACCAGCATTCACTATGGGGTTCACAGGATAACAATGTACATTCTATGAATGACATACAAGACTTTCAAGTCTACTCGGTTAAGAGATTTTATCTAATTACAATGGTTAAACTATAACAACAGTTGATCTGAATATAATACAACTTTATTTACAGATGTTCAGATCTATTCTTAAGCTCATAAAAATCCTCTGATCAATATTTCTATTCAATTCATCAACATTCAGTAACTTACTATCCCTCAGTAAAAACTCTCTAATGCTCAATTAACTCTGCAGTTCAGTTCTCCTTTAACCAGTTTGATCAGGCATGCATGAAGCTTGTTCACGTGATATCTCTATATTTTCCTTCCTCTGACATTCTTTTCATTGTGAAACACTAGTCTCTTAAATAGACAAGTAAACCATTTTATTTTCATCCATCAGATTTTTCCGCTTAATCTCCTTTGTTGATTTTTTCGCTTAAGCTTTCCTCAGTAGTTGTGTCAATAATACATTTTGATTCACTCTGAATTCATACACTTTATAGCTCATCAATTTCTATCAGCTAAACTAATCATTTAGTTCTTTTGTTCATACTCAGTTAACAAAGAAATGCATCAGTGAAGACAAGCTCAGTTGATACTCTCGCTTGGTATACACTACACTGCTCGGTGCATACTAGAATGCTTCATTAAATGACCACACTGCTTTGTAACATTTTTCTTCTTTCTCCATAATAGATTAATGCAACATAAACATGTCAACAATATGAAGTCATATACTCATCAATAAATTTCCAAGAGTATTTCTTTTCCTCATCTTTCATATCCATCTTCCTCTATGTAGATATCTCGGTTCTTCATCTTTTCTCTCCTCTTTATAGATGTTTAGATATTTACAACTACGATGATAAGTGTTAGCATGTGTAAAAAATTTCATGGCTGTAGCATTTTCCCCCTGGTCTCTGCAATGTTTTTCATGCCTCTGGCATAAGCCCTTAGTTCAAATTTTTTGAAAATCTAGCCGTTATGTTCAAAAACCCTTTGTTATGCCCTGGCCTTGTTCTAATTTGATGTTACTTTATTCAGGCCACTTAAAAGTCCTTTAACGCATGTGATAAAATTGATGACCTCTTTGTCACATGATCACATGAACCTTTTTCATGTCTTGTGATCATGCGACTAAAGTTTTATGTCGGCCCCCCCCTTGATTTATTTTCCTAAGTCTCTAAACCCCCATGGCCTTTAATATTTCCTAAGGTCCTCAACGCCTAATTTTTCCTAAAAGCCTAAGTCCTGCACTTTAATTTTTCTTATGTTCTGGCTTAATATTTTCCTGGGCCCGGTCTTTTGACAACATCTCAATCCGACAGTTAGCATAAGTTCTTATAGGATTTGTCAGGAGCTTAAGATCTTATGCCAGTCATTGATTCTCCTTTATGATAGAGCTTCTCAAATAGCTGGGTCTGTTGATACATATGCACAAATGGTGACATCTTATTGGTCCATGTTTTGACACGTTGGTAGTTGTCAGTGGGTCATGGGTTGCCGACTTGTCAGAGGGTCTTGACACTTGCAGTGAATCAATGGTGGGTGTAAATTCTTATGAGATGTGTTAGACGTATGAGATTTTGAGACAACCATTGATTCTTTTGTATGACGTAACCTTTTCTTTTGGCGAGTCCATCTACCAGATATGCTAATTTGTTGTACTGTGATTGGTCCATGTTGTGTGAGTTGGACGTGTTGTCAGGTGGGCCTGGTATCTCAATCAAAGGATTCCTAATCGACGGTTGGAATGTAAGCACATAGAATCTTTTGAGCCTTTCAAATCTTGCGCCAGTCATCCGATCTTGCAAGCAGCTTAATGTTCTTAGTGGGGCCATTTTCTAGGTGGTGCAGGATTGTTCAAATTTTATTGGTCGATGTGGATGATGTGGCAAGGTGGGGTCATTGTCAGAGAGATCAGTGATGATTACAAGATCTATGATTGGTGTAAGTTCTCATGAGTTTTGTAAGAGCTATGAGATCTTATGCCTACTGTCTGATTATAAGGCTTACAGTTAGTGGGTCCTGTGTCAGTGTGACCGACCATGAGCTGTGAATGAGGTAATGACAAGTGGCATAAAGTGGGCCCAAGTGGGTTCTAAGGTCTTAGCGGTCTGGATAAATAAGGTTAGTGGCCTTACAAAATTCAATGTCTTTCGCTCATTCATGAAATGAAATGGCGGTGATCCAAAATGATTAGCGATTCAGCAAAGAAGGGTTGCATAATCACTAGATATATTGGTGGAAGTAAAGAATGTTCTACGAACTGGTGAAAGCCTTTTGTCGCCAGTTCACCAAATGTAACCGGGATAAGTTTATTTTCCTACAATCGCTAGTTCACGGGGTTAAGTGGTGAGTTAAGATTTCATTCTACAAATAAGAAAATGCCTTGTTGCATGTTTTCTTGAAGTAAACCTGAGGTGTCTAGTTGAGTTAAGATCATAAAAGACCATGAAAGGGAGAGATCAGACGGTCAGGACTTAAAGTTGGCCTAGATTTAAATTATAAATGCCGATTCATTGTTGGCGCTTGAATGTGACCGTTGTTTTTCAAATTTGAATTTCTGAGGGTTTCCAGCGATAGAAAGGATCAAAATTGAATGTTTTCACGACCAGATTTGATTTTTTTGGTGGCATTTGCTGTTGCAATGTGGTCCAGGGTGTTATTTGATCATCTCTAGGGGTTTGTACCATGTGGTTTTATGCTCGAGGCGTGTTGTAGGTGACTAAAAGGGTTGACATTTTAGATGTTTTTGTGGTTCTCAGTACCTTCTCAGTGAGATTCTCATTATTATGGATCACTCTAAGATTTTGTTTCTCCTGTTTCCTAGGTTTCTTCCCCTGTAAGAAATTTGTGACCATTTCTAGTGGGTCTGGTGGGTGAAACCCTAACCCTAGTCATTCATAGCTTGTTGCAACCTATTTTGGGTTTCCAAGATGACTAGGGGGTATATATTGTAGAATTTTTGACTTAGTGTAGGTTCCAAAAATTTCTTTGGTCCCTGGTTGTTGTTGATGGTATTATACTGAGTAAGGAGAGCCTGGATTTTGGGTCTATTTCTTTGGCATTTTGTTGTCTAATAATGTATTGATTTTGCAAGTCTTAATGATAATATAGTTGAATTCCAATCTCATAGTGGTGTATGTCTTTTTGTTTTGTTCTTGAGCTCATTTATGTTAACTTCACAAAGTGGGTTAGTATATGGTAAACAAAGAGTATTTTGAGATTATCTTTGAGTTCCTAACAAAGTTAGGATTAAAGTCTTTCAGGTAATTTTAGTGAGTTCATGGCTTGATGAGAATTTGATGTATTGGTATGTGAGTGAGAGGGATAATAGGCAAAGCACTTATCCTAAATTCAAGTGTGTTTGAGTTAGGGTCTTCAGTTGATGTATGCTATTAGGTGACTCTATGCCCTGGTTAAGGCATTGATCTATTCTTTGGACGTAGTCCATCATCTTCAATCACACACACACAAATTCAAATGATCAAATCTTTAAATTAGTTAGTAAAGAGTATATTAGTATAACATTTAGTGATTTCTTTCAAGAAGTGAATCAAGGGTACACCTGCTTGAGCATTAAGGCTCAAAGTGTAGGAGGATCTCTTTTGATCCTTGTTAATTGGCCCTCTTCCTTGTAGACTTTGGAGTGGTGATAGAGTCAAAGTTATATTAAAGTTATCCATCAAAGTATAAATCTACAACTTGAAGATCAAAGGGTACTCCCAACAAAATGGTGACTCTACTGGGGAGAGTCTAGAGATAAAAGTTTTCAAAGTGCACTCTTGTTTTTCGATTGTATTCAGTTAAAGATTTCCCACTGTTGGTGGGTGGTGACTCAAGAGGTTAGAACTAGTGCTAAAGATGGACAAAAGGAGGAATACTAGGTCCTTTGTCAGAAAAAATCCAGAGGTCACTCTGGAACAATTACCTAGATAGGAGAAGAAGAGTTGGATCAGAAGGAATGGTGAGTCTACTAGTGCTCCCATAAGAGAACAAAGAAATACTAGAGGTAGAGCACCACATGTTTCCTCAAGTGAGGAAGGTTCACAAGATAGAGTTTCTAGATCAGATGGTGGTCGCTCTGAAGATAGATTTTATGATACCCTAGAGGCTATATTTCAAGACAAGGGTCCATTGCCTACAGGTCAGGATGAACAGGCCAGAGAGATGGGTTTGGAGATTGATTTAGATCTTGATGAAGATAATTTCAGAAGGGAGCCCATGAGACCAAGGCAAGTCCACTTCCCATATCAAAATCTTACTGATATAGATGTGTCATCAGGTTCTAATGACATTATGGTAGACCCAGATGATTTGAATGCACTGACATTACAATTGGTAGAACAAGATGCCATACATAAGAGGTTACAAGAAGAGAGAGAAGCTGAAAAGGTGAATGCTCTAATAGAAAGATAGTCTCTCCTTAGAAAGATTAATGAAATGAAGGAGAGAAACAAGATGCTTGCTTCTGCTCCTAAGACTTTGCAATATAATGTTTTTGGTGATCTTGAGGCTTTGAGGAGTGAGTAGGAGCACTTACTGCAAGATCATGAATTTGATAAGGAGGGCCCTATGGTCAGATAGGTTCAAAGTTATGCTTCCCTCCCTAAAGATAAAGATGGGCAAGAGATCACTAGGCCTGCTATTGCTGCTTGTGAGAAAGGAAAGAAAAAGCTGGTGGGACATCAAATAAGCAAACTAGTGACAATACCAGGGGTCCCACCACCCAATTCAAATAAGGACACAGAGATAGAAAGAAGACGAAAAGAAGATGAGGACCTTGCAAGAGAATTAGAAAGGGCTAAAACTGAAGCTTCCATTGCAAAAAAGAGAAGAAAGATCCAGTTCTTGAAGGCTTCATCAGCCAATGCTCTTGGTCCATCTTCTACTGAACTAGGTATGCCATCTATGACTACTACTATTCCACTCAGTAATGCTACTAGTTCAATTCCTTCTTCATATGCTAGGATAGGTGCTGATCCTAGGCAGCAATCAAATGCACAAGTAGATGGAAATGTAAATGCAAATGTTGATCCTAGGGTTAACACTAGTTCAAGTTTTCAAAGAAGACCTATGCAACTAGAAGGCTATAGGAAAATTAGTTTTGATGGAATTCCTGGTTACCCGAATGCTTTTCCAAATTATATAAGAGATAAGGTACCTAAGTTTGCTGGTAATAATGCTATTAGTTGTGAGGAGCATCTTATTTTATTTGTTGATATGCTTAGTGATTATGAGGTAGAGCATGAGGATGTAGTCATGAAATGATTTGTTCAATCTCTGATGGAGGATGCTAGATATTGGTTTAAGAGACTTCCTAATAAATGTATTGATACTTGGGATTCTTTTGAGAGATGTTTTAAAGAGTAGTATGGTGATAGGCCTAATGCTAGTTTCATGTTGAATGAATTCAATACCATAAGGAAAAATCAGAATGAGTCTACAGTTGAGTTCAACATGAGATTTCAGAAGGGTATGCAAGTTGTTCCAAGTTATGCAGTTAGATGACAATGTCTATCTAACCACATACTTCAATGCATTTGATGGAAAGATGAGATACTTGCTGAGGGACAAAGAACCAAGAACTCTCAGAGATGATTTTAGGATTGCTATCAATATTGAGAACAATATGAAGATATCAGGAAAGTTGGGTGGGAAGAGAGATGACCCTAAGTTTTTTGGGGACAAGAAATACAAAAAAGAAAATGATAGGAATTTTGGAGCTAGGAGGCAAGAAGAAGATAAATTGGACAAGGTGCTGAATGCATTGAAGGATTTGAAGGCACCTACAAATAGGAACATCAGTGCTCCTACCAATGAAAGGCCTCAGTTCAACAACAATTTCAATAAGTAGAACAGATTGCAAAACTACCCCTACAACACCCAATGGAAGGATGGCAAGCCTATTGTCCCTACTACAAGAAATAACAATGATAGAGGTGTCCCTAGCCCTCTACAAAAGGCTTCAATAAATGTCATGGAGGAAATACCTTGGTGTGTTGCATGCCATTCCCCTCATTTTGTAGAGCATTGTGTGGTTGCACATTCTATGGCTGCAAATCAAGATTGTGGCAATGAGGAGATAGATCAAGAAGAAGATCAAGATGATGTTGGATGCAACATAGCTACTTCATATCTAGGATATGAAGATGATTTTGATTTTGATTTTGATGAAGAAGCAAATGTAAATGTGAAGAGACACAATCAAGCCCTTTTTCATCAAGAGGTTTTTTCTAATAGTGAAGATATTGATAAGAAGACATGTAACATGAACTCTTCTTCTGAGCCAATAAATTTAAGAAGACCTTCTAGAGAAGAGATGGAGAGGATTACTGTAGAAATGATTGCCCAAGTGAAAATTAGAGGCATGGTGGCAAGGAATACAAATGAGAAAGTTGCAGGAATGTTTATAAAAAGTACCAACTCTGAAGAGCCTAATGAGAACAAATCAAAAGGTGATCACATGGTGAAATTCAAGAATATAAAAGGTAAGAATTATGAGCCTAAGGGAGTTGGAGTTGAAAAAATTTCTAATGAGATTGAGAAGCTAGTTAACACAATGGCTAAGGTTGAAAAAATGAGGGTGGCCAATACAGCTAATGTATCAGATAAGAAAAAGGATATCAAGGCAGTGCAGATTGAGATTCCTTCCTCTGCTCCTGTTGATATGTTAGCTATATTGTCTCAAATTATAGTTAAGGTTCCATTGTCAGAATTGTTGAGGATCCCTAAACACAAAGACAGAGCTATTGCATGGGTGGATAATGTTCATAACAATGATGTTGCATGCAAGGGATCTCAGGATAAAGCTTTGAAAGGTGTTGCTTCTTAGGGAATTGTATCTCAAATTCCTCCTATATATTTGTATAGTTCTATCAGTGCCAGCCTTGAAAACATTGATCCATTCTTTTTAAGTGTTCTTGTGAATGGAATGAAACTAAGAAATTGTATGATTGATAGTGGTGCCTCTAATACTGTTATGCCTTTTAAAATCATGGAGAATTTGGGTCTTAAAGTTGATACAGTTTAGGGAAAATGTTGTGCAATGGATCAGAGGGAGGTACCAGTTATTGGGACTATCAATGCAATGCCATATAGGCTGGTAGCATATCCAGAGAAAGAGTTAACAATGAGTGTTTTGGTGGTGGACATCCCTCCTCATTATGGGATGCTGCTATCTAGAAAATGGAGTGCTGCCATGCGTGGAAGTTTACAGTGTGATCTATCCTATGCCACTTTCAAGATTGATGATCAGTTTGTCAAGATTGATCAAGAGCCAACAATATGCCACATGATTGAGAGAAATATTGATAATGAAACTACATGTTTTGTGGATATTGATATTAATGCTTTTAGGGCAGAGATCCCTATATTTGAAAATGAACCTATTTTTTTACCTACCTTTGTTGAGGTAAGTGTTGATTCTATGAAGGGTGATTTGTGGGCAATGTACTTTGATGGTGCAAATTGCAAAGATGGAGCAAGAGCAGGTATTCTACTTATTTCTCCTGATGGAAATACCTACAAATTTTCTTTCACATTGAATTTCTTTTGTACCAACAATATAGCAGAGTATGAGGCATTGTTGTTAGGATTGAGGTTGGCACAAAAACATGGAATTAAGTGCTTGAGTGTTGTTGGTGATTCTGAGTTGGTGGTGTCCCAAGTTAGGTTAGTATATGCTTCCAAGAACAAGAGGTTGAAACAATATAGGAATGCAGTTTGGGATTTGATTGAACATTTTGATGCCTTCAATATTGAGTGGAAGGATAGGAGTAACAATAATATGGCTGACTTGTTAGCCAATATTGCAATCAATCCCAGTGATATTACTTTTGTTGGTATCTCTAAAGTTGAAATTCAAGCTAGGCCTAGTATACCAGACAATATTGAGAATTGGAAAGTTTTTGATGATGATAATGATATCTTGAAGTTTATGAGCTATGAAGATCAATATCATGGTTAGGAATTTGATTGTTCGGTCTGGGTTGAGTCAGTAGAAGGAAAGGAGGTTGTCTTTGGCAATGAGGTCATTCAACTTAGAACTAACAAGGTGCCCACGGGGCTTGTTGTTTTGGAGACTATCTTTGATAACCAGGATAGAGTTCAAAAGAATATCAAAAGAGATGATCATGCTGATCTAGAGGAGATAAATCTTGGAACACATGAAGCACCTAAGAAGGTATACATTGGTAGGGACATGTCTCACAATGTGAGAAAATACTTGATTGAATTAATGAGAAAATTCAAGCATGTTTTTGCATGGTCATATGATGACCTAAAGGTTTATAGAGAAGATTTGTTTCAGTATATCATGCCTTTGAAAGAAGATGCTAAACCTTTCTGGCAAAAACAAAGGCCTATAAATGCCACCTTGGCACCCAAGATGCAAGAAGAGTTAATGAAGCTGAGAGATGCTGGAATTATCAAGCCTATAAGGCACTCTTCTTGGGTGTCAAACCTTGTTCCTATGAGAAAGAAGAATGGTGACATCAGGCTTTGTGTGGACTTCAGGAATTTGAACATCATCTCATTAAAGGATAACTATTGTCTGCCCAATATGGGAGCTATGTTGCAGAGAGTAACTAGATTAGAATTGATGTCTATGATGGATGGTTTCTCTGATTACAATCAAGTGATTTTTAAAGAATCAGAACAATTCAAGACAACTTTCACTACACCTTGGGGGACATGTTTATGTGAGAATACCTTTTGGTCTCACAAATGCTGGTGCTACTTTTCAGAGGGCAATGGATGTTGCCTTTTCAAATTTAATTGATGATTTCCTTGTTGTTTATCAAGATGATCTAACTACCTATTCCAAGAAGGAAGAAGACCACTATATTCATTTAGAGAAAATATTTGTAAGGGCTTTGGAATATGGCATTTCATTAAACCCAAGGAAATGTGCTTTTGGTGTCATTGAGGGTAAGTTGCTTGGCCACTTAGTTGGGAAGCAAGGAGTTAGAATTGACCCTGAGAGGGTAGCAGCTATTGATAAAATTTAGAGACCAAAGAATGTTAAAGGGATTCGGTCCTTCTTTGGTCAGGTCAATTTCTTAAGGAAGTTTGTAACAAACTTTGCTGAGGTCACTAGACCTATTTCTAAGATGTTGAAGAAGGGATCTGCAATCAATTGGGAGGGTGAGCCTGATGAGGCTTTCAAAAATATCAAGCAGGCTATCAAAGATGTGCCAGTGCTTAAGGCACCTGATTATAATGTCCCAATGTACATCTTTTCCTTTGCATCTTTTCACACTACTGCCGTTGTTTTGTTACAAAAGAATAAGGATGGTTTTGAGCAGCCTATTGTATTTTTCAGTAAATCTTTGCAGGCTACTGAATTGAAATATGACATAAATGAAAAACAAGCATATGCACTTGTGAAGGCAATCAAGGCTTTTAGGTGTTACTTGATGGGGGCAGTTGTGATTGCTTTTGTGCCAAGTGCAGCTGTGAAGGATATTTTCTCACAGCATGAGGTGTTTGGGAGAAGATGCAGATGGATCAATAGGATCCAAGAATTCAATGTTGATGTCTAGATTACTAAATTGGTTAGAGGACAAGGATTGGCAAAACTAATGGCTCAATCCAATCTTGATGCTAATCAGGTAAATCATTCTGAAATTGACTATACATGTGATATGGATGATTGTATTTGGTATCAGGATATTATCTATTACTTGAGAAATATGAAATGTCCAGCAGACATAAATGATAATCAGAAGAGGACATTGAAATTACAGGCCATCAAGTATGTAATTGTGAAATGTAAATTATATAGAAAGAATTTAGATTGCATACTTTTGAAATGTGTTGATGAGAATCAAGCTAATAAGTTGTTGAAATAAATGCATGAGGGAGTTTGTGGTGGACATTATATGGGTAAGACAACTACTCATAAAATCTTGAGAGTAGGTTTTTGGTGGCCCACAATCTTCAAGGATGCAGAGCAGTTGGTAAGGAGGTGTGATCCTTGTCAAAGGTTCTCTGGTAAGCTAAAATTTTCAGGCAATGTGCCATTAAAACTAGTAGAAGTATAGGCTCCTTTCCAACAATGGGGAATTGATTTCATAGGGGAGATACCAAAAAAGTCTAGTGGAGGACACTCATGGATCTTGGTTGCCACTGATTACTTTACAAAGTGGGTAGAAGCTATACCTACAAGAAATGCAACTAGTAACGTGGTAATTGATTTTCTATTGAATAATATTGTTACAAGGTTTGGGTGCCTTGAGAGAATAGTAAGTGTTAATGCCATATCCTTTAGGTCTACTGAATATAAGGAATTCTAAAAAGGTTTAGGAATTTAGATTTCTAATTCCTCACCTTATCATCCACAAGGAAATGGTTAGGCAGAATCTACTAATAAGAGTTTGATTAAAATCCTAAAGAGGGTTCTTGAAAAAAATAAGAGGGCATGGAATTCAAAGCTGCCATTAGCTCTATGGGCTAATAGGGTAACTATGAAGAGGGCAATTAGTTGTGCACCATTTGACCTAGTATATGGAATACATACAAGAATGCCTCAGAATAATTTGTTGGAAATGTATAAATTTGTTCAGTTATATGATGATGACATAGATGATGGGATGCAGTTGATAATTGAGGACCTCATTAGGTTGGATGAGACTAGAAGAGAGTCAGTTGCAAGAAATGCTAGATTGCAGTTGCAGGTTAAAAATTTGTATGATAAGAAGACTGTTGACAAAAGGTTTGAACCTAGTGATTTGGTGTTAATTTGGAATGCTAGATTGGAGGATAAATGAAAACATGGTAAGTTTGATCCCATCTAGCTAGGGCCATATCTAATTCATGAGAAATGGGGCCAAGATTCATATATGGTCAAGGAGTTAAATGGTGATATTTAGGAATTGCCAGTTCATAGACAATTCTTGAAGAAATACTTCAATTGAAGGTATTCTTTTTTCCACGAACAGTAGTTAGGTCTGTACATTTTGTAAATTCTGTAAATAAGTTGCTTGCCCCTACCCTGTTTTGTCCTAGTTTGTAAGATTTTGGTCCTGTTGCTCTTTGTTGTCAGTTTTCTAGTGGGATGGTCTACTTTTACCAGTGATTCTAGATCCTTGCTATGCCTGCAAGAGGCATATATCCCCAGACAAAGCCACTTTTAGCATGTGTAAAAAATTTCATGGCTGTAGCATTTTCCCCCTGGTCTATAATGTTTTTCATGCCTCTAGCATAAGCCCTTAGTTCAAATTTTTTGAAAATCTAGCCGTTATGTTAAAAAACCCTTTGTTATGCCTTGGCCTTGTTCTAATTTGATGTTACTTTATTCAGGCCACTTAAAATTCCTTTAACGCATGTGTTAAAATTGGTGACCTCTCTGTCGCATGATTGCGTGAACCTTTTTCATGTCTTGCGATCATGCGACTAAAGTTTTATGTTGGTCCCCCCCTTGATTTATTTTCCTAAGTCTCTAACCCCCTATGGCCTTTAATATTTCCTAAGGTCCTCAACGCCTAATTTTTCCTAAAAGCCTAAGTCTTGTGCTTTAATTTTTCTTATGTTTTGGCTTAATATTTTCCTGGGCCCAATCTTCTAACAACATCTCAATCCAATGGTTAGCATAAGTTCTTATAGGATTTGTCAGGAGCTTGAGATATTACACCAGTCATTGATTCTCCTTTATGACAGAGCTTCTCAAACAGGTGGGTCTATTGACATGTATGCACAAATGCTGACATCTTATTGGTCCATGTTTTGACATGTTGGCAGTTGTCAGTGGGTCCTGGGTTTCTGGCTTGTCAAAGGGTCCTGACACTTGCAGTGAATCAATGGCGGGCATAAATTCTTATGAGATGTGTCAGACGTATGAGATTTTGAGACAACCGTTGATTCTTTTGTATGACGTAACCTTTTCTTTTGGTGGGTCCATTTGCCAAATATGCTAATTTTTTGTACTATGATTGGTCCACATTGTGTGAGCTGGACGTGTTGTTAAGCGGGCCTGGTATCTCAATCAGAGGATTCCTAATCGACAGTTGGCGTGTAAGCGCATAGAATCTTTTGAGCCTTTTAGATCTTGCGCCAGTCATCCAATCTTCTAGGCAGCTTAATTTTCTCAGTGGGGCCATTTTCCAAGTGGTGTAGGATTGTTCAAATTTTATTGGTTGAAGTGGATGATGTGGCAAGGTGGGGTCATTGTCAGAGAGATCAGTGACGAGGACAAGATCTACAGTCGACGTAAGTTCTCATGAGTTTTGTTAGAGCTATGAGATCTTATGCCTACCATCTAATTATAAGGCTTATAATCAGTGTGTCCTGTGTCAGTGTGACCGAGCATGAACCATGAATGAGGTAACGATAAGTGGCATAAAGCGGGCCCAGGTGGGGTCTAAGGTCTTAGCGGTCTAGATAAATAAGGTTAGCGGCCTAACAAAATTCAATGTCTTTCGCTCATTCACGAAATGAAATGGCAGTGATCCAAAATGATTAGTGATTCAGTGAAGAAGGGTCATGTAATCACTAGATATATTGGTGGAAGTAAAGAATGTTCTGCAAATTGGTGAAAGCCTTTTGTCACCATTCACCAAATGTAATTGGGATAAGTTTATTTTCCTACAGTTGCTAGTTCATGGGGTTAAGTGGTGAGTTAAGATTTCATTTTGCAAATAAGAAAATGCCTTGTCGCATCTTCGCTTGAAGTAAACTTGAGGTGTCTGGTTGAGTTAAGATCATAGAAGACCGTGAAAGGGAGAGATCGGACGGTTAGGACTTAAAGTTGGCCCAGATTTAAATTATGACCACCGATTCGTTGTTGGCACTTGAATGTGACCGTTGTTTTTCAAATTTGAATTTCTGAGGGTTTACAGTGATAGAAAGGACCGAAATTGAATTTTTTCATGGCCAGATTTGATTTGTTTGGTGGCGTTTGTTCTTGCAGTGTGGTCCAGGGTGTTATTTGATCATCTGCAGGGGTTTGTACCGTGTGGTTTTGTGCTCAAGGTGTGTTGCAGGTGACTGAAAGGGTTGACATTTTGGATGTTTTTGTGGTTCTCAGTACCTTCTTAGTGAGATTCTCATGATTATGGATCACTCTGAGATTTTCTTTCTCTTGGTTTCCTGGGCTTCTTCCCTTGTAATAAATTTGTGACCATTTCTAGTGGGTCTGGTGGGTGAAACCCTAACCCTAGTCATCTATAGCTTGTTGTAACTTGTTTTGGGTTTCCAAGATGACTAGGGGGTATATATTGTAGAATTTTTTACTTAGTGAAGGTTCCAAAACTTTCTTTGGTCCCTGGTTGTTGTTGATGGTATTATACTGAGTAAGGAGAGCCTGGATTTTGGGTCTATTTCTTTGGCATTTTGTTGTCTAAATGTATTGATTCTGCAAGTCTTAATGAGAATATAGTTGAATTCCAATCTCATAGTGGTGTATGTCTTTTTGTTTTGTTCTTGAGCTCATATATGTTAACTTCACAAAGTGGGTTAGTATATGGTAAACAAAGAGTATTTTGAGATTATCTTTGAGTTCCTAACAAAGTTAGGATTAAAGTCTTTCAGGTAATTTTAGTGAGTTCATGGCTTGATGAGAATTTGATGTCTTGGTATGTGAGTGAGAGGGATAATAGGCAAAGCACTTATCCTGAATTCAAGTGTGTTTGAGTTAGGGTCTTCAGTTGATGTATGATATTAGGTGGCTCTATGCCCTGGTTAAGGCACTAATCTATTCTTTGGAGGCAGTCCATCATCTTCAATCACACACACACAAATTCAAATGATCAAATATTTAAATTAGTTAGTAAAGACTATATTGGTATAACATTTAGTGATTCCTTTCAAGAAGTGAATCAAGGGTACACCCGCCTGAGCATTAAGGCTCAAAGTTTAGGAGGATGTCTTCTGATCCTTGTTAATTGGCCCTCTTCCTTGTAGACTTTGGAGTGGTGATAGAGTCAAAGTTAAATTAAAGTTATCCATCAAAGTATAAATCTACAAGTTGAAGATCAAAGGGGACTCCCAACAATAAGTACTATCAAAACTAGTTGACATCAATGACAACATAAAACTGATTCAATTATCTTACATAAAGATTTAATGCTCGATAAGTGATCATTAATCACTTGTAGTTCTTCAATCATGTTCTCAATCAATTGTAGTTCATCAATCTCTCTCTTTGGCATTGATGGCATCTCAAGCAATATGAAGTTTACCATACACATACCAAACATCTATTCTACAACTCTATAGGCAAATATTGTAACTCAATAAGATCTCCCTAGCTTCATATGTTTAATCACTATGTTACATAATAGCATTGCAAGTGCAGACCTTCTTCTACAGATATAATCTTTCTAGTCTTTGATTGTCTCACCCTTAGATAGATGTTCTAGTATTCTGCTTGGTTATCGTAATTTTTTATCTCTCCTTTTAGTTCTCTAGCTCTATAGTTTTCATATTGTTTATCTCTCCCCTTGACAACAATGCCAAAGAAAAACATAAACCATATATCTCTGTAGTATCCATGTAACTCTTTGTTGTCCATACATTGTTTGCATCAAATGTATCTCTGTATACTGATTATGTCAATCTATGTTCTAACTACTCAAATCTTTCACAACCTTAGATAGAATCCAAAGTGTGAGCTCTACTACATCAACATGCATGATCTTCTGATAAGATTAGGTTGATGCAACCTCTAGATCACATTAGTGACCAGTAGATAGGGGATGGACCGAAAGTCTAGTCCTCAAATATTCAAATGTATCCTTCAGTAGAGACTTGGTAAATATGTCCACAAGTTTCTCCTTAGTTCTAACATATTCCAACTTTACTTGTTTCTCATGTATTTGTTCCCTTAAGTAGTGAAACTTGATAGATATGTGCTTTGTTTTTGAATGGATCACTAGATTCTTTGAAATGTTTATGGCACTCATCTTGTCACAGTATATAATCACCGGCTCAATGATTATCTTATTCATCTGTTCCAACACTTTTTTGATATATGCAATAGTTGAACAATTTGTAGCAACAACAACATACTCTACTTCGGTTGTAGACTGGGAAATACAAGACTGCTTCTTACTTGTCCATGAAACAAGTCTTTCACCAAAGAAAAATGCTCCTCCGGTGGTACTTTTTTTGTCATCTACATTTTCAACCCACTCAACGTCGGTGTAAACTCCGAGTTCAAACTTGCCATCCTTAGGATACCATAATCCATAGTCCTCTATTTTCTTAAGGTATCTTAAGATTCTCTTTGTTGCAACCATGTGTGACTTCCTAGGATTTGTAGAAAATCTTGCAACTATCCCCACAACATGTGCAATGTCTGGTCTACTATGTACTACATACATCAACTTACCCATCATAGATCGATACAGTGTGAGGTCCTACCCCGACCCATCTGAGCTCAACAATTGTTTTGACATTTGATTCATCTGGATGATACATTGATTAGAGACATTTGACCTATTTTGGATTATGACTTGCTATCATTAGACCTTATGAGATGATTGTTATAGATTTATATGATGATGATGTTACTCATACTCTTTATATGCTTGTATTGGTTTCATGCTTACCTTATGATATATGAAATTATGTATTCTATATTTGCTATGTTATCTTACAGAATAGTAAATGCTAATAGTATAATGGTTCAATGATTAACTTAGGGTTACATGCTTATGTGAAAATTGAATTGATATTTCGATGCTTGAAGAATTAGGGTATAATGTGGATTATGTTATGATTCATGAAATGCAGTTTATTTATATTTATCAAGATTAGATGTTATTATTTCACTTTCGATATGATTATTAATGCATAGAGTTTATGAGGTAATGACATCGGAATCAAGTGTGCAGGAATATGGCCATGGTTGTAAATTTAGAGAAACAAGGATGGATCTAAGTGTAATCAGTTTGAAACCAAGGTCGGCTCAAAGAAGAGAATGACCTCGTTGTAACGTGATTTTATTCATAAATGTGATGCATGTGTGTATGTGGTTGTTAATGTTTGTAAATGCATTATTAGAAGTAAATTTCATTTTTGTGAAAATGTAAGTGTAATTTGTCTACTAAGCATGCCAAGTGTGTTATGTGATGTGTACTTCTGTGAGGTGTCACTTGACATTATTATGATGAGATGGCATGCTTGAGTGGAATATGGACCCCACCCTTTCCTTAGATTTGTCTTGTCTTGTTGGTATTTTAGGGAACCAAGATTTATGTCATCATGATCTCATTTTCGCATGCAAACTAAACTAGGGTTTTTGAAGGGCCAAATGGAGTCCTATAGTGTAGTTAAGGTTGGTTTTTAGTGCCCCAAGTCATGTACATTGGTTAGGGGGCCTATTCTTACCATTTCCACTTCCCTAGGCCTCCATTTTGTCTCTCTAAATGGGCCATCTTTGGTAATGACGAAAATAGTAATGTTCTCTAGGTTGCCTCACCTTCCCATGTGTTGAATTGCATTCCATTTCCATAGCAAGGGCAAGTGTCATTTTAACTAGAATCTAGAAACCTAATTTTCTTTGGGATGAGGGAATGAGAGAGAAACGTTTTGAGATTCTTTAGAAGATATAGGCTTGGGTAATGGGATACTAGACCTTTTCTATGCTAGTTTGTAGAGAGAGAGAGAGAAAAATGATTTGAGAGATTTTCTAAGTGGTTTTGAGAAAGGAAGAAAGCTAGGAAGCAAGGGAAAGCTCTTCTTCAAACCTCCATTTTGTCACTCCTTAGGAGAAAGTTTGGTGGCTCTATCATGTATAAGTTTGTGTAATTACATTGAGAAGATGAAACTTGTGTGAATCTTGTAATTTGTTGCATCTTATGTGTGAATCTTGTATTGTGTAGTTTCAATGTGATTTTATGACTTTGTTCTTGTTTTACCATCTTGTTTTGCTATATGTTTATATGTGTGCAAGATACTCCTCATCCTTGGGAGAAATTGAGGATTGTCTTGGGGTGAAGGGCTTAGTTGGGGAATCCATGTGTTGGAGAGCTTGGATGTATGGGCATCCATGAGGCCTACTTATGTTATATCTTGGGGGTCATAAGGGGTATTTTTTAATGCTCTTTTGATGAGCTGGTTTGTTAGAAGGGAGCCTTGTGAAGGCATGTAAGAATTTTTTTAAGTATGGCATCTCCATATGAGATAATTCCACCTTCACCCATATTGGAATCAATCATGAATTCCTATGTGCAAACTTAGGAATGGGAGTAATAATGTGATTGTTCATGTCTCAAGATGTTGAATGTATGTTTAATGTGTGTAGAATGTTTGTAATCTATCCCTCTTTATTTCCCCTAGCTTGGAGGTGGCCATGAAATGGCCTAGGCTAGGAGGTGAGCCTCCATGGTCATGTGGTAAATGCTTTTTGTGTTGTAGATTTTGCTTGAATGGTGAAAGGATGAAATTCCAAGCTTGAAGTTGTGTTGTTCAAGAAATGAGCTTTGTAGCTAGTCAATATTAAAGATGCCATTTTAAAAGGGATGTTACATTGTAATTTTGTTGTATGTGATTCATTGGAAAGTTTGTATTATTATAATTATGTTGAAAAGAGAAATTGTGTAAAAGACTTAAGATGATTATTTCATTTCTGAATTATCCTAGAAATTGGAATATACTTTACGTACTTGAAAAATAACAACATTACTCCTATAATTTGCAAATAGAGGTTTCTATATGGAGATTAATCTTTGATTTAAATTTGAAAGTTAAATCTGATGAATTTTTAATTTCTTGATTTCTGTATTATTAAGAAAGAAGTTTCAATAATAAATTTTAATCCATTTAAAGAAACACTATTTAATGAACTTTGTGAAAATATAAAAAAAAAGGATTTTAATTTATTAAATTCTTTATTTTCTAGTGAATGATATGATCATATTTCTATATTTTGTTTTCAATTCTATGTATATCCTATTGTTTAATTTTCTAGAAAGTTAGTTTACATTTGAAAAGGAAGGTTTTGCTGTGTTTTGTCTAGTGGATTTTTGGGCATTACATTCTAGTATCTGAGCCATGTTTCAGCTCTAAGACCTTATCTGTTATTGACATTAAAGGAAAATGCAGATAAATCATGATTAGGTGTAGATATGTCCTTTTACTTCAAATGGAATATCTTATTTGCTATTTTTATTGATTTAGAAGATAAAGCAGGAAATTATTCCTGCAACCTCTATGAAATTGAAAAGATGGCTTTTGCTATTTATGTAACCATTGTATGAAATTATTATTAAGTGTTAGTAAAAGTTGAAATTTCTATGAAATCAATGCATGAAAATTAGTAAGTGATTTTACTTTCTAGGAGAAAATTTTGAGTTTTTTTTAAATTATTATTATTATTTTTTATTATTTCCTGTCCTAGGCAAAAAAATTTGAATTAAAGGAAAATCTTTTATTTCCTGTTCTAGGCTAAAAAAATCTGAATCAAAGGAAAATCTTTTATTTTCTGTTCTAGGCTAAAAAAATTTGAATCAAAGGAAAATCTTTTATTTCTTGTTCTAGGCTAAAAAAATCTAAATCAAAGGAAAATCTTTTATTTCCTGTTCTAGGCTAAAAATCTGAATTGAAGGAAAATCAAGCTTGCATTGAATTCATTTTGTTTTCCTACCCTTTTATTCACTGTTTAATTATGACTATTTTGGCACCTTTGAATTAATAGGAAAGCATGAATTACAGTAGTTTAGTTTAATTTCTTTACTTTCAGTAAGATGAAAAAAAAGATAACAGTAGCATAAAATACAGAAAAGTATTTGTTATGTATTAACATATATATTTGTTAGAACAAATATAAAGTATAAACAAATTCAAGAATGATTATGTGATTCATTTTTTTCTATTCAAATCTAAGTGTGTGTGTGTGTGTGTGTGTGTATATCAAAATGATATTTATATGCATATATATACTATTTAATATATATCAAAGATGTGTTGCATATTAAACTATACAATACACTACAATATTTTTGCATGCTAATATATATATATATATATATATATATATATATATATATATATATATATATATATATATATATATATATATATATATATATATATATATATATATATATATATATATATATATATATATATATATATATATATATATACATGTAATAGTATATATATAATAGTTATTATAAAATATAATATATATTATAGATTATAATTTTTAAAAAAAACCATATATATATATATAGATATAGATATAGATATAGATATATATAGATATAGATATAGATATACATATAGATATAGATATAGATATAGATATAGATATAGATATAGATATCTATATCTATATCTATATCTATATCTATATCTATATCTATATCTATATAGATATAGATATATCTATATCTATATCTATATCTATATATATATATATATATATATATATAGATATATATATATATATATATATATATATATATATATATATATATATAGATATATATATATATATATATATATATATATAGATATATATAGATATAGATAGATATATATCTATATCTATATCTATATATATATATATATAGATATATATATATATATATATATATATATATATATATAGATATATATAGATATAGATAGATATATATATATATAGATATATATATATATATATATATATATATAGATATATATATATATATATATATATATATATATATATATCTATATATATATATATATATATATATATATATATATATATATATATCTATATCTATATATCTATATATATATATATATAGATATATATCTATCTATATCTATATCTATATATATATATATATATATATATATATATATATATATACACACACACACTATTATATAAATATAAATATAATAGTATATAATATATAATAGTTAATATATATAAAATAACGTGTTTATTGTTTTTATTTTTTTTTAAATCAAATTAAAAGGGGGAGGGCTGAAACCTTACCCCCCCTCTCCCTTTCCCTACCATTGTGCGGGGGTTTGACTTCCGCAACCCCTACTGTGTTGCACGACAACACCACGACAATGCTGCAATGCAACATTGCAGCACCATAGGTGGTGCTTTTTTCACAACCACCCTCCTTCAAAGCCATAGGATATGGCCCCCTGGCTCACCGACAGAGACCCGGTTCATAATCCCTTGCCCATAAACAGGGTTGTAAAATAAATAAATAATAAAAAAATACATTATATTTGATACAATTTGTAATAGAAACATATCTAAACTAATAAAATAGATTAAAAAAATTTATTCAAAACATATTGTTGTTCCTCCTCCTACAGAAACCATTAACGAAGATCTTTTTCTTCAGAATAAAACTAGAGGAAAGAGGCATTTTAGATTACAACAGAGATCCTTGATCTTCTGTTAATCAATCTAATCCATGCAAAAATAAAACCCTAGCTAGAACTTGTAAGAAGATAAAGGAAATAAAATAAAATAAAAGAAACTAGATGTACAGTTTTAAACTAACTAGAAATATAGGGTGTGGAACTATTGTCTTGAGCCTCTGAATATTTTACCATATGCTCACACAAATGAATATATGTGTGCATGCACACCTTTGGTATGCATGCACACATATGTGTATTTGTGAGCCCATTTTCTTCTTCACCTTCCCACTTCATATTGTTGTACCTGCACAAAAAAAGAGGAGAGAGTAGAGAGAAAAATAGAAGTGAAATGAGAGATTAGGGTTTCCTCTCATCTTTTAAGTGGGGACACAACCCTAAATTTAGATTAGGGTTTGTGAGCTCACTTAGGAGTAAATTTTTATTTACCCTTGCTCCATTATTAATGTTTAGATGTGATATGGAGAAACATTTAATTTAAAATATTTTCTTCTAATTATTTCTAATGTTATGTAAATCTTTTTAAATGCTCCATGATTATCAATATTAAATAATTTTGATTAATGTAAAGATTAGTTTTATCATTGGTATGTCAATTTGTACTAATTTATATATTTTCAATTTTAAAGTTTATGTGGGCTAAATTTTTATGAAATAATTGGTTAAATGAAATTGGATAAAGAAATATAATTTAATACTGTATAATTATGAACTAGTATCTAATATTCATCTCAAATTGGTCAATTGGTTGTTAATGAGATTTAATGAAGAGTGATTATTGATTATTATATTTCATTAAATCTTTTATTAAATTATATTAGTTGGTATATTTGTAAAGTAGGATATGAAAATAATAGTAGGATAAATTCTAAGTTATAAATTTTATCTTTTGGTTTAGTGACTAATGGATATATTTCTGGGAATTTATAATTAATTATGCTATGTTAGGATTCTTTTATTTGATTTTGGATAGAAAATTATTTTAGAAAGAAATCCTTTGGTACAGTGTTAAATTTAATTAATGTTTCAATTTGAACCTAGTTCAATAATTATTGTCAAATCTTAATTTTAATTAATGTACCAATAAATGCAATATTGATTTTAAGACTAAAATTAATTAATGACTTAATCAATTAGACTTAAGACCTTTTATGAATTAATTTATTAAATGGACTAAATAGTTAATTATTTATTTAATTATTGTCTTTTCTTTGAATATTAAAATAAATGTCATGAATCTTTTAGTAAGAATTAAAGTGAAATTTATATTAAGTGGAAATGTTAATATTGTTATGTTTTAGTGATTAGTGACTAAATTTAAATTAAAAAAATGATATTAAAATACAATCATAGAGTGATTATGGATCAAATTAATTAGATATTATCTTTTATGTAAATTAGTTTCATTATTTATTAGGAGTATGAATGGTTAATACAATAGAATTTATTATTGATTATTATTGTCCGTTCATCCTCTTAAACAATATTTAACTAAGCTCGTTAATTAATTTAGTTAATTAATGATAAAGTAAAAGTAAGTTAGACTATTAAGATATCAAGTGGATGTAAAATTTGTAATATTTTTAGTAACTAGTATCTTATCGATGTAGGGATGTTGGCACGCCAGCACATGTCATGATTCCCCTATGTGACGATAGGTGACTATATTTTTTTGTTTTAGCTTCATATCAAGCTAGTAGTATGTGTAACCTTAGTTGTTGTCAGGTTCGTTTCAATTTTTAGTGCAATTTAAGATATAGTTAAAAAAAACTAGATCATTTAAAACTTGATAATGTTATTTTATGAGGCCAATATATGTGGCCAATATATTGGTCATAGTAAAAATAGCATTACAACTTAACCTAAATTACATTGAAATCTTTAGTACTCTTGAAAATTAATGAATTACTCATTTGAACATTAGAGTTCTGTCTAATTAAATTTTAATAAATTTTATTTATACTTATATACATATAAAGAAGTATAGGCTTTTCTCTTCTTTGACTTTATGAATGTGTATTATGTCATGCTAGTAGGGCTCATTTGATCTTTTCTAACACATCCATCCTTTCAGGGAAAACCTTAGTAAGCAAAGATAGTAGTAGGATGCCTCTAGTCACGCGTAATGCTCATTGATGTAGGCGGAGACCCAGAGGCGGTCGTGTGGCAGTAGAGGGAGTTGAGTGGGCAGCCGAGGGAGTAGGTGACATGTAGGGGCCCCCTCTTGTACCACCACCTAATCCCAACTAGGACATCCTTAATGCATTACAGAATCTGGCTGATATAATTATGGATAGATTGCCTCCGGGAGGCCAACAGGCCAAGGTCCGAGAGCGGAGTAGGAGTTCCCCACCTAGATTAGTAGAGGAGTAGGCCGATCAGGGTGATGAGTCTGTACACATGCCAGAGCCACCACCAACAATAGTGTCAAGAGTGTCTCGTGATACAGGGGACCAAATCAAAAACCTCTTCTGACTTGAGCCACCACCCTTTTCAGGATCCATGGATGGGGAAGATGTTGAGGCTTGGCTTTTTAGCCTCGAGAGATGTTTTGGGTTGTACCCTTATGAGAGAAACCTTAAGGCATGACTTGTAGTTCACATGCTGAGGGGGACTACCTCTACATGGTGGAGGCATGAGGAATATAAGAATCATCTTGTCATAGATACCCTCACATGGGAAACCTTCATGGAGAGATTTTGAGCCCGATATATGTCGGAGCACTTTAGACAGTGTCATATTGATGAGTTTCATGACCTACAACAAAGAGGACTATGAGTAGCACAGTATGAGTGAAGATTTCTCCAGCTCCTTCCTTATGTTGATTACATGAAGGATGAGAAAGTCTAGGTCAACCACTTTATTAAGGGGTTGAACTATGCCATAGCTGATAGGGTACAAATGGTACCACTAGGAGACTTTCATGATATAGTTGAGAGGGCCATGATAGTTGTGGAGATCCATGATAGGTCTCATTATGCATAGGGCATGTCATAAAACTAGAGTTTCGTACCATAGTACTCTAGTTTCTAGAGATCCCACTGGAAGGGAAATCAGGAGAACTCCAGCACACCACAGTAGTAGTAGCAATAGTCTCAGCAGAGTCCCCAATGTGACCAAGGAGCTCAGACCCAATCATCCATAGATGACTTCAGTGGATCCGGTATGATAGGTGAGCAGCAATAGTCTAGAAATCAGGGGAGTCAGTTGCATGCTAGAGGACCATGTTATACATGTGGTGCCATGGGGCACATTGCTAGAGATTGTCCTACAGGTCATCCAATCAACACTCAGATGATTACATCTTCAAAGCATCTTGGGAGGACTCATCACAGATGAGAGATCAGTACCCCCCCATCTATTCGATGAACTCTAGGAGGAAGTTCATGCCTAGGGGGGAGGATGTGAGGTCCTACCCCGACCCATATTAGCTCGATAGTTATTTTGACATTTGATTCATCTGGATGATACATTGATTAGAGACATTTGACTTATTTTGGATTATGACTTGCTATCATTAGACCTTATGAGATGATTGTTATAGATTTATATCATGATGATGTTATTCATAATCTTTATATGCTCATATTGGTTTCATGCTTACCTTATGATATATGAAATTATGTATCCTGCATTTGCTACGTTATCTTACAGAATAGTAAATGCTGATAGTATAATGGTTCAATGATTAACTTAGGGTTACATGCTTATGTGAAAATTGAATTGATATTTTGATGCTTGAAGAATTAGGGTATAATGTGGATTATGTTATGATTCATGAAATGTAGTTTATTTATATTTATCAAGTTTAGATGTTATTATTTCACTTTCACTATGATTATTAATGCACAGAGTTTATGAGGTACTGACATCAGAATCGAGTGTGCAGGAATATGGCCATGGTTGTAAATCTAGGGAAACAAGGATGGATCTAAGTGTAATCAATTTGAAACCAAGGTCAACTCTAAGAAGAGAATGACCTCGTTGTAACGTGATTTTATTCATAAATGTAATGTATGTGTGTATGTCATTGTTAATGTTTGTAAATGCATTATTAGAAGTAAATTTCACTTTTGTGAAAATGTAAATTTAATTTGTCTACTAAGCATGCCAAGTGTGTTATGTGATGTGTACTTTTGTGAGGTGTCACTTGAAACTACTGTGATGAGATGGCATGCTTGAGTGGAATATGGACCTCACTCTTTCCTTAGATTTGTCTTGTGTATCCCTAGGCTAGGTTGGTGGTTTAGGGAACCAAGATTTATGTCATCATGATCCCATTTTCGGATGCAAATTAAACTAGAGTTTTTGAAGGCCCAAATGGAGTCCTATAGTATAGTTAAGGTTGGTTTTTAGTGCCCCAAGTCATGTACATTGGTTAGGGGGCCTATTCTTACCATTTTCACTTCCCTAGGCCTCCATTTTGTCTCTCTAAATGGGCCATTTTTGGTAATGACGAAAATGGTAATGTTCTCTAGGTTGCCTCACCTCCCCATGTGTTGAATTGCATTCCATTTCCATAGCAAGGGAAAGTATCATGTTAACTAGAATCTAGAAACCTAATTTTCTTTGGGAGTAGGGAATGAGAGAGAAATGTTTTGAGAGTCTTTAGGAGATAGAGGCTTGGGTAATGGGATACTAGACCTTTTCTATGCTAGTTTGTAGAGAGAGAGAGAGAGAGAGAGAGGATTTGAGAGATTTGCTAAGTGGTTTTGAGAAAGGAATCAAGCTAGGAAGCAAGGGAAAGATCTTCTTCAAACCTCTATTTTTTCATTTCTTAGGAGAAAGGTTGGTGGCTCTATCATGTGTAAGTTTTTGTAATTGCATTGAGAAGATGAAACTTGTGTGAATCTTGTAATTTGTTGCATCTTATGTGTGGATCTTGTATTGTGTATTTTTAATGTGATTTTATGACTTTGTTCTTGTTTTACCATCTTGTTTTGTTATATGTTTATGGGTGTGTAAGATACTCCTTATCCTTGTTAGGAATTGAGAATTGTCTTGGGGTGAAGGGCTTAGTTGGGAAATCCATGTGTTTGAGAGCTTGGATGTATGGGCATCCATGAGGCCTACTTATCTTATACCTTGAGGGCCATAAGGAATATTTTTTAATGCTCTTGTGATGAATTGGTTTGTTGGGAGGGAGCCTTGTGAAGGCATGTAAGAATTTGTTTAATTATGGCATCTCCATATGAGATAATTTTACCTTCACCCATATTGGAATCAATCATGAATTCCTATGTGCAAGCTTGGGAATGGGAGTAATAATGTGATTGTTCATGTCTTCAGATATTGAATGTATGTTTAATGTGTGTAGAATGTTTGTAACCTATCCCTCCTTGTTTCCCCTAGCTTGGGGGTGGCCATGAAATGGCCTAGGCTGGGAGGTGAGCCTCCATGGTCATGTGGTAAATGCTTTTTGTGTTGTAATTTTTTCTTGAATGGTGAAAGGATGAAATTCCAAGCTTGAAGTTGTGTTGTTCAAGAAATGAGCTTTGTACATGTTCAATATTAAAGATGCCATTTAAAAAGGGATGTTACATTGTAATTTTGTTGTATGTGATTCATTGGAAAGTTTGTATTATTATAATTATGTTGAAAAGAGAAATTGTGTAAAAGACTTAAAATATTTATTTCATCTCTGAATTATCCTGGAAATTGGAATGTACTTTATGTACTTGAAGACCAAAATTGTTCTTGAAAAATAATAGCATTACTGCTATAATTTGCAAATAGAGGTTTCTATATGGAGATTAATCTTTGATTTAAATTTGAAAGTTAAATCTAATGAATTTTTAATTTTCTAATTTTTGTATTAGTAAGAAAGAAGTTTCAGTAATAAATTTTAATCCATTTAAAAAAACATTGTTTAATGAACTTTGTGAAAATATAAAAAAAATGATTTTAATTTATTAAATGATTTATTTTCTAGTGAATGATATGATCATATTTCTGTATTTTGTTTTCAATTTTATGATATCCTATTGTTTAATTTTCTATAAAGTTAGTTTACATTTGAAAATGAAGGTTTTGTTGTGTTTTGCCCAGTGGATTTTTGGACATTACATATAGTGTCTGGTTCACCTGTGTAGTTTCATAATCTTTAGTCAATTTGCAGCCTATGACCATTGGTGTTCTGACTGGTTTAGCATCTTCCATGCCAAATGTTCTTAGTACTTCTTTGATATACTTGGATTGTGTGATGAATATCTCATCATTCTGTTGAATAACTTGTAGTCCTAGAAATAACTTAATCTCTCCAAACATAGACATTTCAAATTATTTTCTCATCTCATAAGAAAATGATTTACATATGTGATCTTGTCCTCCAAAGATAATATCATCCACAAATATTTCAGTAATTAAAATAGTGTCATCAGATTCACCTTTCATATACACATTGTTGTTCTCACTAGTTGTAACAAATCCAATACTTAACAAATAAGTATGCAACCTTTCATACCAGGCTCTTGGTGCTTGCTTTAAACCATATAAAGCTTTATGCAATCTACATACCATATCTTTCTTATCTGGATCAACAAACCCTTCTGGTTGTTCTATGTAGACTTCTTCTTCAAGTATCCCATTCAGAAATGCAGACTTAACGCCCATTTGATAAACTTTAAACTTCTTATGTGCTGCATAAGCCGGTAACATTCAAAATCCTTCTAGTCTAGCAATAGGTGAAAAGGTTTCACCATAATCAATTCATTCCTCCTAAGCATACCCCTTGAAAACTAGTCTGGCTTTATTCCTTGTAACCTCTCCATTCTCATTCAGCTTGTTTCTGAAAATCCACTTAGTACCGATAACATTCTTATCCTTAGGTCTAGGTACTAAGGTCCATGTCTTATTTTTTTCTATCTGTTCAATCTCCTTAATCATTTCATTTATCCATTCTTCATTCTCTAATGCAACTTTGACATTTTTTGGTTCAAATTCAAAAACTAAGCATGTACCTTGTCTTGACTTACTTCTTGTTTGCATGCCAGCTTGCTTGTCGTCAATAATTTGGTTCTCAGGATGATGTCCTCTAAAAAATCTAGCCAGTCTCTGATCTCTTCTTTCTTGTTCATCCTATTTAGGTTCATTTACTTTCTCGGTAGCCTCTTCCTGATCGTCGGTGTTTTTTTCCTATTCCTCGGTATTATTTTCCTATTGACCGGTTGCCATGATCTGCGGCTTTAGTAGGTGATTTGGATGTTCAATGTATGTGAATATACTATAATCTTCTAGTTCCCTAGTGCTCTCTTTACTATTCTTATCATCAAACTCATCAACCTTGACATTAGTACTTTCAATAATTTTATTAGTCACTTTATTTAGATACTTATATGCTTTTCTTTTAGTGGTATATCCAAGAAATATCCCTTCATCACCTTTTGAGTCAGACTTTCCATTTCTTTCATCTTTCAAAATAAAACATTTACTTCCAAAAATTCTGAAATAACTTACAGTCGGTTTGTGACCAAACCATAACTCATAGGGTGTTTTATTAGTTTCCTTCTTCAATTTTACTCAGTTTAGAACATAAAAAACTATGCTAACTACTTCTCTCCAGTATGTCTGAGAAACATTCTTCTCTATCATGATTGTCCTTACATAATCAACAATTGATCTATTCCTCCTTTAAGCAATGGCATTCTTCTGAGGTGTTCTCGGTGCAGAAACCTATCTTTTAATACCATGCTCATTACAATAGTTAGTAAATTCATCAGAAATAAATTCATCACCTCTTTCAGATCTTAAGCATTTCAGTTCCTTCTTGGTTTCTTTTTCTACTTTTTCTTTATACCATTTAAACATTTTAAATGCTTCTAATTTTTCTTTTAAGAACATCATAGTCATCAATCTAGTATAATCATCAACAAATAAAATGAAATACCTATCTCCATAATAGCTCTGTGTTCTCATGGGACCACATAGGTTGGTGTGAACCAGCTCCAAAATTTTCTTTGTTGAATAATCTTTGCTCTTAAAACTAGATTTTGTCATCTTACCTTTCTGACATTGATGACACATTACATGATCCAGCTTTGTTAGACTAGGCATGTTACAAGTAGTGGCTACCGTTGCACCAAAAGATCAACCTATTAATGCTTGATACAACCACTAGACTTATAGAAGACACAAGAGGTGGTTAAGCCATGTCACAAATCCTGAGGGGGGTGTTGACCATTTTTCCAACAATCTCCCCCTCAGCATTACCCGAGGGGATTCGAACCTAAGACCAAGCTCTGATACTACTTGTTACAAGTAGTGGCTATCGTTTCACCAAAAGATCAACCTGTTAATGCCTGATACAACCACTAGACTTATAGAAGACACAGGAGGTAGTTAAGCCATGTCATGAATCTTGAGGCGAGCGTTGACCATTTTTCCAACAAGGAAGACCTCTAAACTTTTTCTTTTTATTGATCTTGATCATGTTATCAAAGTTCACATGACATAACCTTTTATGCCACAACCATGCATCTTCATCTTTCATCATTAAACAAGAAGATTGATCATTATCAAGATAAAACAAGTTACCTTTTGTTTGTGCTCTTGTTCCAACAAGTTTTCCTCCATCAAATATCTTCACTTTCTTGCTCTCAAAAGCTACATGGTGGCCTGAATTTTTAAGTTGTGCCACACTTAGCAGATTTAATTTAGTACTTTTACCCAATAAGCATTGTCACATCTAATTTTATCATTTATCAATAAGGATCCCTTTCCTCTAACCATACAAGGTGTATCATTTCCCATTCTCATAGATCCTCCATTATATTCCTTAAGATGATCAATTTTTTCTTCATCACCAATCATGTGATGGGTACAACCACTATCTATTATCCATGTATCATTTATATTTACTTTAGAGATAAGAGTTGTCTATACATACCTTTCATTTTCCTCTAATTCATCCTTCATTGCAACAAACACTACTTCCACATCATCATCTGTGTCGGTCTCAGTAACATTCTCTTCAACAATGTAACATACCTTCTTGCCTTCATCATTGTTGTCTCGGTTGTTTCTATTGTAGTGTCGGTAAATCTTGTTGATTCTTTTCCCATAGCTTCCTTCACCAGATTGATCCTTGTTTCTATCATCTTCTTTCTTGTTGGGGCATCTAGCAGCAGTATGACCAACTCTTTACAGGTAAAACATGCTAAAGGTAATTTACCTCTATATCTTCCTTTTCCTTTAGGTAACCTTCTGGCCATAAGAGCTTCAAGCTCATCAAGTTCATCATCAGTAGTACTATCATTATCATCATTTTTACTTCTACTACTAGATTTACCAATCTTTAGAGAAGTCATGAAAGAAAACTCAATAGATGGTACAACACTATTATCAAAGTTATCAAGTTCAAAAGTTGTTAGCTTACCGATCAGACTATCAAGAGTGAGAGTACTATTGGGTGCAAACCTCATTTCATGTATTACAAATATTCTAATAGCATAAAACAATAATAAGGTTCTCAAGATTTTACTCACCACTGTTTCTTCATCAATGACACCACTAGATCCTCTAATAGCATTAACTACTTCCTTTATTCTATTGGTGTACTACACTATGTTTTATCCTTCTTTCATTTTCATATCATTGAATCTTCCTCTTTAGCTCTAGCTCTTCTGACATTTGCATCACCACTATAAACTAGAGAAAGCTTGTCCCACATTTCCTTTCAGGTAGTACAATCTTTGACATCTTCAAATTCAGCATCTCTTAGAGCAGCAACAATCTCCATCATACTGATATTATGCTTATGTGTATCTCTTAACTGGTCAAGAGTCAAAGGTCTTGTAGGCAGTGCTAAGTAGCCATTATCCAATAGAGTGAGGGAAGAATTCCTAATTCTAGATATATGAAGTATCATTCAGCTTTGCCATATTGTAAAGTTATCCTTGTTCAGCTTCGACACTTCCCTCTTATACATTTTGTGATCTTTATGCTGAAGTCCTTAAAACTCTATTCCAAGCAACCAAGCAGCTTTGATACCAATTGTTAGAATAACTAAGAGGGAGGTGAATCAGCTATCCACAATCCCAAATACAAAATGTAAAACTTCAAAACAAATTTAGCTTATTTTGCAACTTGGTAAACAATAATACTAAAACTATTTGTGCATTTACTAATTACCAGTTAATTGTTCACTCTGATTACCGACCAAATCAGATATGCAATATGTAAAGTATGACAATCAAATAATCACCACAATAAACACATAACACAAGAGATTTAACATGGAAAACCTATTAAGGGAAAAACCACTTGGGATCGGTAACCCAAAAACTTTTCACTCTTTTGAAGTGAACTCAGTGAAGAGCCAACCCTGTTAAAGGTTACAAAACACACTGTAAGGTGTGACCTTGTTAGAGGATTTAACACTAACAGTTATCATCTAACCAGCATTCACTATGAGGTTGATAGGATAATAATGTACATTTTATGAATGACATATAAGACTTTCAAGTCTACTCAGTTAAGAGATTTTATCTGATTACAATGGTTAAACTATAATAGTAGTTGATCTGAATACAATACAACTTTATTTGCAGATGTTTAGATCTATTCTTAAGCTCATAAAAATCCTCTGATCAATATTTATATTCAATTCATCAACATTCAGTAACTTACTTTCCCTCGGTAAAAACTCTCTAATGCTCGGTTAACTCTGCAGTTCGGTTCTCCTTTAACCAATTTGATCAGGCATGCATGAAGCTTATTCACGCTATATCTCTGTAGTTTCCTTCCTCTGACATTCTTTTCATTGTGAAACCCTAGTCTCTTAAATAGACAAGTAAACTATTTTATTTTCATCCATTAGATTTTTTCGCTTAATCTCCTTTGTTGATTTTTTTGCTTAAGTTTTCCTTGACAGTTGTGTCAGTAATATGTTTTGATTCCATCCATTAGATCTTCCTTGAATTTTTCTAGTCGTAGATCTTAGTAAAAAAATTTTATCTTTCACTTTGAATTTGTACACTTTATAGCTCATCAATTTCTGTCAGCTAAACTAATCATTTAGTTCTTTTGTTCATACTCGGTTAACAAAGAAATGTGTTGGTGAGCACAAGCTCGGTTGATACTGTTGCTTGGTATACACTACACTGTTTGGTGTATACTGGAATGCTTCATTAACTGACCACACTGCTTTGTAACATTTTTCTTCTTTCTCCATAACAGATTAATGCAACATAAACAAGTCAACAATATGAAGTCATAGACTCATCAATAAATTTCCAAGAGTATTCATTTTCCTTACCTGTCATATCCATCTTCCTCTATTTAGATATCTCGGTTCTTCATCTTTTCTCTCTTCTTTACAGATGTTTAGATATTTGCAACTACCATGATAACTACTGTCAAAACTAGTTGACATCAATGAAAACATAAAATTGATTCAATTATCTTACATAACAATTTAGTGCTCAGTAAGTGAACACCAATCACTTGTAGTTCTTCAATCATGTTCTAAATCAGTTGTAGTTCATCACTTAGATCTATGGAGGAGATGAAGCAGAAAAATATTGATCTACTTGATCAAGGAGGTATATGATTAACCTAATTGTGAGGTTACAAAGAGAGAAGAGGCTTATGTTATTGACTGATAAGTCTAAGAAAAAGGCCGAAGGTAAAAGTGTGAAGGAGCTGAACAGATTTGTGATTGCTTGAAGAAAATTCTAAGCAGATCAGAGATGGAGAAGGAAATTAAGGCCAGTTAGTAAATCATCATATATGTGCGAAGTGGATCTGTATTTGAAAAGTGAGTTGTTTATTTTTTGGATCAAAAAATAATATTACTTTCTAACCATTGTATCATTCTAAATCCTTTAATCAAGGTTGACCTAACAGTCATTGTATAAATCCTTTAATAAAGGTGACATTCTAATAGAATTTTCTTAAGTACTCTAACCAGGCCAATTTTGACAGAGTGTTTTAAATCCTTTAACAAGGTCACACCTAATGTAGTGTGTATGTAAAGCTTTAACAGGGTTAGCTTTTCACAAAGCTCACTTCAGAAGAGTGAAAATCAGTAGCATGTTACGAAGTAGTTTTTCCAAAATTGTGTTTCCACTATAAATCTTGGTGTTATACTTGTGTGAATGATTTTGATGTGGATGTTGTTGAAAGCTTTATATTATGCAAGTTAGTTACTTTTGGACAGTGGATTGCATGTTATATGTTTTTGATATATGCTATAGAAACTGAGTTGAATTGCTGATTAGATCTAAATTTGTTGAATTATCAAAAAGTTCAATTGGTACATCTGGACCTTAGAACAACTGATTCACCCCCCTCTCTATTGTTCTAAAATCATTCTAACACATAAATACATTCATTAAAACATAAAAATTCAGTCATTATCAAATAAGGTAGATTAAAATCATTTGTTTTTTAGTTTTTTTTTAAAGCTATGTAAAGATTAAGTGGAGCATCATTTTCTTCATCATTTCTCCCCTCTTCAATTGTTCTACACTCTAGTCATGATATCAATGTATGCCTAGATGTATACTAAGGATGACGATGATGATGCAAAGGGGGGTCATCTACAAAATCAAAGAAATGGGTTAAATTCAAAATGTATTTTTTATTATTGTTACATGTATATCATTAATTTAAAGAACATAATAGTGGCACTCTTTACCTGATGGGGCCACATCATCTTCTGTATCATTTTGTCTTGCCTCAACCTCAGCATGTTGAACACCCTCTGGAGTTGAAATATGAAAAGTTACATTAGTCAATAATTCAATTGCAATTAAATTTGTTAAAGGAATAAGAGTGGTCCTCGTTACCTGATGGGGGAACATCACAATCCTAATGTTGTGTACCTAGGTCATGCTCCACTTGGTCACCACTGACTACATCCTCTAAAATATTAACAAAAAGGGTTACATTAATTAATACACTAATTTCAATTTAAGATGTTTAATTGTATTAATAATTACATAAAAATATTTAATGGAAAATGAATACTTGTACTACTGGTATGCACATCTAGAATTTCATCATGTGCAGGTTGTGTTCCAAGATTAACAAACTACATTCCAATGTCATGCACATTGTTATCATTGCTTGCTTATTTAAAATAAATATAGTCACTTTATGATAGAGCTTACCATCAAATAGACTAATTGGTAAAGTATTCAATTTGAAATAATTTTCATTTAGCTTATTTACCTCTGCAACGTACCCATCACTAGAATCTTGTGCACTCAATTCTCACAGTCGTTCAACCACGACTCTATAGCCTTGCTGGAAGCCAATTCTCATGTCATCTTCTATGAGTGGTCTATTGAACTCAAAGTCCTGCATTTTTTCTTGGGATCATGGATTTTTATTGCATTGTTTCATCAAAACAAAATTGTTTGCAATTTATAAATATTTTGATACAATTTTTAATTTACTAATACTTACAACTCTTGCGAAAAGTTTCAAATAACCACTTGTTGCCCATGTTTTTCTAGTCTTGTCTTGGTTGCCTTTGATGTCTCACTCAATCTATGAAAATTTTGAAATATGTTATATCATATAAATATAAAGAGTACTTAATACATAATTACATTCTTAACAGTATCACATACCTTCTTCTGATGTCTGGTGGTGTATTTCCTTTTTTCCTTTCAATCCTCTCCTTCACATCCAAAGTCATATCCTTCCACTCACCCTCAGGAATGCAGGGGGGACACTTGTACTTCAATTTATTCTCTAATGTTGTCCTATACTGGTCCCTCAAATACTTCATACATAACCCAACTTTCTCAAGGAGCCTATTTTGCTCGAATGCACAAGCTCCAAACAACTTGGTCATATTCTCTATGAGATCATTCATTAACTTTGTATTTTGGTCATTCCACCTTTTATGAAAAAAAACCTGTTAGATTCATAAATGAAGAGAAGATACATTTAATATAGTTCAAGATATGGATCAAAGGAAAACTATTCTAGAAATGATATGAAATCAAAATAGTGGATTGGGGTTTTAGTTCAGATATGAAGTTCCTCCATTTACGTATGGTGGGCCCAAGTATATGTAAACACTCATCATTAAGTTTTCTATAAAAAAATCATGGGATTGTTAGTCAAGAAAGAGTGATCAATAAGTAAATTCTTATTACACTATATATAATTATAACTTTAAAGTACTTGGAACCTTTGCTACTTTTGAGGGAACCATTTCTTTGTCACTCATGAGAAATATGCATTCCTTCACCATTCACGTACTAGAAATGTAGGTACATATTGGAAATGATGTTTCATTGTCATGTACTACATCTTCTACTGCATAAAATGAATCCATTAAGAAATGCCCCCAAGAAAGAATACTTCAAGGGAAATAAATACATAACAAAAGAGAGAGAAAAGGAGGGATCTACGTACCAATAGGTGTAGTAGCGGGTGTCTGCATGTTGCATGTTTCTGACATTGTAGTCAGAAATACATCTATGGTTTTCCTCATTTGAGGTGGCATTGGCACAAGATCATTGACAAGAGATGAAGAACAAGATTGTTAGAGCATAAAAAAAAGCATGGACAAGATTGTTAGAGCATAAAATGAAAAAAAAATTTAGAGCATATTGTCATTGATTATGATCATTCCTATGTATTTAGTGGAAAACACAAGTGGGAGATATAACATGTGATCTATCAGAACCACCTATAGTACCCTCATCATGTCCATGAGGTTCAAAATTAAATAAAAAAATCTGTAAAAACAACACATTTGTATTTTAGTTAATGAGATAAAAGAGTATAAAATAAAAACCATTATTGAACTTTTCTTATAATTAAAAATTTCATTAATACTTACTCTCAAGTTTTCTCCTCGGTGCATCAGTCCATTCACCCTCTCTTGTGACTCGAGAGTTTGAGGGTATATAGATGACAAATGAAAAATTTCATTTGTAATTTTTCGTAGACACTTTTTAATCACACTGTTTGGGTCGTCAAATTTTGCACAATCAATAAACAATGGGTCCTCTTCAAAGGTGTCCTCGTGATGGATTGTAGGTTCCATTCCCTTTCTTTGAGCATCTGTCTATGACTACAATATTATTAGCACTATCAAAATTACTCCAAAACAGTCAAGAAAAGAACATAATAAAATGACATTTTTCTTCTATCTAATTTTTACAATTACAATGAGGTTTACTTGTTGGGTAGAAGAGCTGAGAGTATCAACATTGTCCCTTCTATGTGGCTTATCCATGTGGCCTTGTGACAAAGATAAAAAATAAAAAATGTTAGAAAAAAAAATTAATAATAAAATGATGTGTTGTAGTCATTGATTAGAGGTTGGTTTAAATGGTGCATAGTGAATACCTACACCCCCATGATAGTAGCTTTGTTTGTATCTATGCGATTCAAATTGTAATCGATAAGCAACTCTTCCCCTGTACATATTGATTTTATTGCACATACAAAACACAATTCCCCTCCTGCACCTCAAATATGCAATTGGATCACTTAATAGTTGACCCAGGTCACATACTACTTATAAAACTTGCAATATTCCCTATTTCTTTTGGTCTTTCATTAATGTATATAGCCACTCATTTACATTGATTATTATCTTTTTGTTGTATATAATTTTCCAAGAGTGCATACCTACACATACTTTTTTTTTATACCGAACAATATGCATCCAACTTTTGTAATCATAACAAGGTCCATCAAACTCCATCAACTCAATAACTTTTTTGTAAGAGACCTTTATGGTGTTCATGGAAAATAGGCCCAAACTATGTAATGATGATGATGTTATGTGATCTATCCTCTTGTTAACACAAAAATTAGTGTTTATTGGAGGAATTTCCTTGGGTACCCATTATTTCTATAGATGTTGGTACCTCCAGGGCACCTGAATGTCTCCTTTCATCTCATCATCATAAGAACATGACCCCCCCTTGAGCAAGGAAAAATTTCATGTGTTTATTCAATTTCCTTCTAGTCTTTTGACCCCTAGTTGATCTCCCTATTTTAGACCTACTACATGTCTCACTTTCATCTTCTATTCTTATATTTCCCTCACTCGAGGAAGACACATCTAAAAAATACCGATTTGTTGGTACCTACACTCCATCAAATGAGAGAGATATATTTTTGCAAATGGGAGAGATATCTTACAAGACATTAATCTTACTATTGATAACTATATTAAATAAACTATCTCTATAGGGTGTATTGACTTATACCTGTCGATCCAGGAGACTGTGTGAGATGCTCATGAAAGGGGTTCAGGTTTTTGTATATGTAATTCAATTATCTTATGTTAGCTAAAAATTTCATGATATGTATACTCAAAATTACATAGTAGACAACATGAAAAATATGTAGTCATCATAATCATTGTATATTTTTTGTATTCCTTACCTTTATTTTATGGTGTCTGTAAAGGACCCTCAACAGAAGCTTGGTTGACTATGTCTATAGTCAATTACCTATTTCCACCAAGGGTGGTAGAATCACACAAAATATATACATGAAATCAACACCGACAATAAGTACATATGTATCACATCTATCCTAAGCATAAAATATGAATTAAAAATATTAAAAGGTACATCATGAATTAATTATGTAATGACATTGGAATTTTATACATAATGAATAAACTATGTAACCATATAATTCAAATACATTTCTATCAAAAAATCAATATTAAATAGATTAAAGATTGATCACATAACTCTACATACCATTCATGTCATTGATATTCTTATTCATCCAACCACCACCACCACCACCATCATCATCATCTTCCTCATCGCCGTTGTCACTGATGTGATCATCATCATCATCATCTTCTTCTTCTTCTTCTTCATGAATTTTTTTGTCAGGAACATCATCAACTAATTGTCGATCGTGATCATCATCTACATCATCTTCTACTTCTTTGGTATCTTCTTCTTCCATCACATTATAATTTATTGGCCTTCCTCTTGGATCATGTCTAAGAATAAATGACCAACTTGGTTTTTGTGGAACTTTTGAGTAAAATACCTGCTCACATTGTCTTGGAAGAACATAGGTCTCATCCTCAACTTTCTCAAACGACCTTGTTTTAACCATTGTAAATATATTATCATGTTCGATAATAGTTCTATTAGGATCATTTTGATTAAGTCATAGCCTGCACCATTTTATGATGAAGACAACTAATTTGAAAGAATTAAAGTCACACTCAAGTATATCATCCAAAATTCCATAGTATCAATTTTTAGACTCTCGAGGATGTAAGTCATTTCTAGATGAAATATTAGTCACTTAAAAGACTGCAGTTATCCTACAATCACAAGTTTTCTTTGTGTCATCCAACTTTTTGATGTGAAATTTAGGACCATTGTGGTGTTTGACCTATAATAATATCAATGTGGTGTTTGACCTATAATAATATGTCAAACATGTAAAAATTATTGCATCGTGAGCTGATAAACATATGAGTGATTAATAAATTTATACGTACTTGTTTATCTCTTAAATTATATGCTAAATATATTTCCCTTTGTGTAACATTGGAATCTCCATTATAATGAGCTTCTATAACCAATGAAGACACGTCTTCCCATGTTAATGTCTGATCAAAATGTTGACATTGTTCAATCCACACCATCATCCAATCAAGATTGTTTGCAATATACAAATGAAGTGCATCCCACTCTCGACCAACTGTACAAAAATAAATAGATGACTTACAACTAATTTATTTTGAAGATTAAAAATTAATTAACTACAATAACATCTTTGAATTAATTACCTTCCACTTTCCTCAATCTACCTTTTCCCATCAAGTACTCCCCTTCAAATTTGTTATTGGGGTCAGGATCCCAAATGCAATCTACATAGATATTTTCTACAAACTTAGGAAGATATTCAGTAATGTACTATAGTTTGGTATACTATATATCCGTCTACCATATAACCCTCAAGATGTTCTCTTTATCAAACCAAAGCCTTCAAAGATTTCAAGTGCCTCTCAACCATCCATATTGACCTAGTTTGTATAGGTCCACACAATTCAATCTCCTCAACTTGATGGATGAGGTAGTATTCTTGTGCATTGAAAATATTTGAAGATAGAGACTTTTGCATTTCACACATTAGATGAGAAAATTTTCTCTTCCAATATTTTATGTCTTCTTTATGGATGTCTTTAGATGACAACCACCTACAAGAGATTCAAGACGCAAAAATATATAAATATGATACTTTACAAAATAATATACAATATATTTCATAACAAGAAAAAAAATTGTTAATATAATAAATATATACAATAAATTGAACAAATATCACTGCTTACCTCATGTATTTTCCAAGATCCTATATCACTTGTTTGACATTATTGTCAAAGTGCTCTGAAAAAGATAGAGGTAGCATGTAGTGCAATAATTATAAATTGATCATTTCATTGTTTTCTAACATAATACAATAAAAAGTACATGTAGTTTACAAATATATTGTAAATATAGAAGAACATGATTTACCTTGATGAAGGTATGCCAATCATGTGTTTTCATCCCTGGCCCAAATCAATTTTCTTTTATATGAGATTGTTTATGTTCGCACCAAATCCTATGGGAAATCAAATTTTTCGTATGACTTATTTTATAGCATTGCTTTGTTGGGCTGTCATAACCAAGGAAGGGCACTTATATTAATCTAGTCTCCATTGCTATTTGGTTAAATGAAATTTTTCATTTCATGATTGGATTCATGAATGTCACTACAAATTTTGACAATTTTTTCTTTGTCACACCTTCCATCCAATATTTTTCATAATGTCTCTGTTATATTCTTTCCAATATGCATAGATTAAATAAATGCACAATTTATAGCTTCTCACAGTAGGGAAACCTACTAAATTATTTGGGACAACTTTTTAGTCCCTTTAGAAGGTGGTCATTAATGCCTTGATGACCTTCACGATCATTGATTACACAATCACTAAACCAAACATAATAGAAAAATATAAATTCCAAACATAAACCATTATGTGGAATAACATTACCTTAAAAATTAATTATATTATATTCCAACTTCCATAAGAGAGGTGTCATTCTTCATGGATTTTATGTAGTCTATTCTTTCCTATTGAAATGATATTTTTTGGTGCTTTGATACTTATGATTTCTATGGAGGAAGTGCATATAATCATCAAACACCTACTTTCTTAAAAATTTTGAATGACGAGATTTCATCTTTAGACCACAAATTGGACATGAAAATTTTCCCTTTGTTTGAAGACCTACAAGATAATGATATAATTGGAATAAATATGTTGATTTTTATAATTAGAGTTATCATTCGCAACTTGAGCTCACTATAACATACCACAAAAATGTGTTAGCCCTAGGGCATCATGTATTGTCCATACAAACATTGCATGGAATTGAAATTGTCTTTGTCCTACTAGTCTAGAGATGTTATACATGGTGACACCATTCCATAACTCCAACACTCATCGATAAGAGGCTCAATATATAAATTTAAATCTTTAACTTGGCACTTACCTAGTTGAATTAAAAACAATATTACATAATTATTGTGACCATTTTACTGCAAGATTTATAATTACATGTAGATAACTATTAAATGATAAAATACTTGGAATAATCATTGCCAACATTATGTGCTCCCTCTTTATCAACATCCATGGAGGAATGTTATTGTTGATAAAAAAATAGTCTACACCAAGTAAACAGATCTTAGCTCTCCAAATGGATTGACGCCGTTCGCTACCAATGAAAGCCTGAGATTATGAGGTTCTTTTTTAAAGTCTGGCCACTTTTCTTGTATGTCCATAAAATGTTGTACCATCTACAAACATTCAAATAATTTCATCTCGACTTCTATTGTGTGCATGGTAATCCATAAATTGTGCCAAGCTAATACACCTAAATAATCGTTGCATACATGGAATAATGAGAATGTAACAAAGAACCTTGCGAGGAACCTTTTTGGTTATTTGATCTGTTCAATATCTACTCGTATGAAATTCAGGGCATTTTGTTACAAATTCATGTTCTTTATGATATATAATATGATCATTGGAACAAAAATCTATTGTTTGGTACTCCTCTCCAATATCTTTCATAGTGACACATAATTCTCAGTATGAGCGAGGTAGAATATTTGATGGTGGTAACAAAAACTCACAGATATCTATAAAAAAAATATAAGTTGTTAATATAAACAATATTAATGGTACATAATTCACCCTTTATTAACTATAATGACATATATGACATAGCTTAACATATGTGACAGTGTTATGTTGGATAAATCATTCATAACCTTCAAGCTCACCAACAACAATACAACAAAGAGAAGAGTTGTTTGGGAGCCTTTGTAAAGGGTTGTGTCTTCCTTATCAAGTAGAGGTATATGATGGATAACATCAAGGTCATTTTGATCATCATCATCAAGTACACCAGTACCATCAATCTATTTATACCATCATCTTCAAATGTGTTTTTTGGCACATGATTGTCATCTTCCATGGGATCATTATCTTCATCTTGAATATTCACACCGCCATGTTCCTCCACTTTGAAAACCATATTCTCTAGGTTGTGGTGGTCGATATCATGTTCCCTAGGGAGATCAACCTATATAAAAATGATAAACATAAATAAACCTGTACCATGATCTCATCATCAAGTGATTTATTATGTTTATAAATTGTTAAAATGATATAATGAACAACTTACCAATGGATAATAATCATGGCCACCTGCAATCTGACCATTCTCCCTACAATGTCTCTTAGTTGTTTTGATTAACAGTCTTCTAGTGTTTTAGCTCGTACAAATTTGTAGGGAAAATAATATTTTCTATCACCTTTTCTTTTGAAGTTAGACCACAATCTAGTGATTTTGTCCCTATCTTGTTTTTCACTTATATTATCTAACATGATCCTTCTTCACAAGAAAAAAAATTGGGCTATGGAAACTTCGGTCTATAACCTTCACAAACTAAGAAAAAGATGTTTAAGGTACACAAATCTTCTTAGACGTAGTTATATATAGAAATGAAATGATGTTTTAGTATAGTATATCAAATTGAAATACTTGAACATACAAACTTTCAACATCCACAATTCATCAATTACCATAATGTAAACATGGTAATTTGAGTCATTCAATATAAACATTACAGAAGATATATTGAGACTAATAAGTTTAAATCTTTAATTAAAACTTATTTAATTGTTTAAATATTTTAAGTACAAAATTCTTCCTAGAAAAATGTCCTAGTTATCCTATTAAGGACTTGAATGGTCCAAGATGGTCAAAAGGTGGTCAAACTATGTATGGATGAGCATTATGCATTGGAAGGACTTATCAGATCATGAAAATTCTTTTTAGGTGCAAATGGTACGATACCATCTTTTCGTGTTGAAGCCTCTTTATCCAAATGGGATCAATGTCCTTTCTCTCTTCATTGGAACTAGTGGTATAGAGGTTTCTTTGCACTGATACGATATAAAACTCAATTATGTGGTATACCCAAATGATGCAAAGCACCTTAGTAGCCTTGATTAATTGATGTGAAAGGAATTTGATCCCATTTAGATAAAGAGGCTTCAAAATAGAAAAATGGTATCCTACCATTTATTCTTAAAAATAATTTCCAAGGTATCGTATAAGCTCTGTTCTATGATGTATTGGTGTAGAGCACCTAATTACCATAAGTTAGTTCTTTAAAAGCCTCTCATCAACATTGAATATGATCTTTAACATCAAAATTCATGGTGGATATCACATTTTTCTCTCTTCTACATACTTGGGATCATTATTTAGACCTTATTCATCTTTAAAAATGTTTTCTATTCTTAACCCTTAGTAATCTTAGTGCAGAAGCACCTAGAGCATAGGGGTCACTAGGAGGCCCTACTAGAGATCCAAGAAGAGATGGAGTGTTTTGTGTTTTATAGGTCATTAAAATACCATTCTTATGTTGTGGGTTTCATTAGCTATATGGTTTTAAAGTTGATAATGTAGTTGTCAACTTGACAACAATTTAAAAACCTTTAAAATTACTAAAAATGGGAGGACAGTTAGTTTTTAATTGATTCTAATTGGTTCAAGGGTAGTTTCAGAGGATTTTGTCAGTTCTCAGGGAGCAAGAGAGTCTATAAATAATGTAAATCTTGATGGCATAAAAGAGGGAGTCGATGTAATAGGTTTGGATATCAATAAAGCTGGTTATCTCTACATTTTCCATGTTTTGATAGTAAAAATATGTTGCCCCATTTTTCATCCTGTGCCCATGCTATCAAAATGGAAGGATTTGATGTTATAGTCAAGTCTGGTTATGTCTGAGTCTAGGTCTAAGTCTTTCTTAGGTAGGATTTCTTAGCCAGGTTTCCCTATCATTGCTTTTCCTTCTCTAAACCGGGTGGGTTGTTCTAAAGATCTTTTTAACATTGGGTAGGTTATAGACCCCAACCTGGCAAAGAAAATGGTGCTCTATTGATGATATTTTCAACAAGAAGAATGATGTTTGAGTTTCAGACATTCAAAAGAATTAGGAGATGACTCTTCATGTGATGAATGTTATGGCAGAATCAGCTAGCTATGATGGAATAGATGCAATGAAGCTAAACTTTATAATGTTAAAGGGCATGTGGATAAGTATTATGGTTATTGACTATGTATGTTTCAAAGAAGTATTGAAAGTGTAATTCAAGGTGCAATAGAGCTGAGTTCGTGCTCATCCCATATATCTTTTATAGTCAATTAAGGTTAATACTTCACATGATTGAGATGCATACCATGATTCTCTGAGTCCTCACGAGCTCACTGCCAAAAACAGCAAGTGATTTGGTTCAAAAATGACAAAGTTCCAAGCTGGCGGGAATGTAATAATCAAGATTCTTCATCAACAACCCCCGTTGGAATCCACTTGTGCCAATGGTAAAGTGGTCGCATGATCACATAGATTAAAATAATACCATACGATCATGTGACAACGTAAATCGGGCAAGTGAACAATGAACCTGCCAGGACCCACAATTGACAACAGTGCAATCCACGTGTGCCAATGGTAGAGTGGTCACATGATCGCATAGATTAAAATAATACCATGTGATCATGCGACAATGTAAACTTGGGAGGTGACTATGCTACTAGGACCCATGTACACTGATGATAGGAGGGACTAAATGGATGGGCCCGCTGGAATCCATGTGTGCCAATGGTAAAGCGGTTGCATGATCGCATAGATTAAAATAATACCATGCGATCATGCGAAAATGTAAGTTTGGGAAGTGATGTGCTCTGCTGGGACCTGCATACGTCAACAATGCATCCATGTGTCAGGTGGGACCAAGAATTTCTCCACAGTTGTAAGATGCTCATCGACGGCTCATGCTTTGTCATGATGATGTCACTTTTTCTTTGCGGCAAAATGGGATTGTGACGTGTGTCAGTGCATAAATTAAAAAAGGATTAAAAGATTATTGTCTTAGAAATAGTTGGCATGTAAGTTGATGAAAGGAGAATGTTGAAATAGATGAGTTTTTGGTTACTCTGAAGGTGACTGTTAAGTTAGAACAGAGAATTCTTTTGTCATGGCATACCAGGGAGAATAGGTGTCGATGAATCCCAAGTCGATGTTATAATCAGATGCTATATCAAGGCAAAGAGAAATGCAATAATACAAGGCTTGCTAGGCATAATGGTTTCATTATATATTTACATGGTGATTAGTCAGAGTTCAATAAACTCAAGATGGAAGCCAGTGTTATTATCTCTGTCATGATGATAACTTCTTAGAAAAATGACACCAAAAAGGAGGTCTAATGCAATGTGAATAATTGGTTTATAGGAGAAGTATCTTGTCAATGCATGCAGATGTAACATACCATCTTCAACTTCGAGTTGACTGGTGAGAGTCTGTTCACTTCACCTTCTCAAGGAAAACCATATGCAGAAGTAGATGAAAAGTCATGATCTTTGGGCTTTTCTGTTTGTGAATTTGAAAGTGTTCTCTAGTCTTTTCATATTTTTAGAAACTGAATCACTTCCTATTCCCATGAAGATCATACATTGTAATCTCTATATAAACTATGGAAACAGTGAATGAGATCATCGACAAATTTTGGTGTGAAGCTGATTGCAGAGTCAATTAACTTTAGTGCCATTATTTTATTGTCCACTTTAGTCATCTATATCTGATGTTGGTTTCATTGTGTTGAAATGAAGATGAGGAAATAAACAGAGTTTTGTTTTGTTGTTTTCAATTTGGCCAATCAGTAAGATAATCAGAGAATTATAACTGGTTGTGGAATTGCATCAGCATCTTCAATTACATTTCATAATTTGCATTTTTCATATTGCTATGTTGGGAAATTCATAAGATTGTGAAGATCATCAGCATAGCATCTTTACATTTAAACCCTGCCTGAGATTTCACTTGCTTGGGTGAAACTCGGTTTCCTCTATTGTTCTCTGGTTAAGAACATACCTGCAGTAGGACTTAGAATTAAAACATAATTCATTGAATATTTTTCACATAGGGAGTTGTACCTCAATTCAGAGGGAAACTAGATATTCTTAGAAATAGTTTCCCAACTGTTGTGTAAAGTTGTTCTTCATTATAAAATTGGGAAAATAAAAGGAGGATAAGAAGAAGGACAATCTGTTTACCAATAGATTTTTGGTGACTCCGCTAGGGAGAAAAATAGTCACATGATCAGAAAGTATTTGAAAATATACCCAAAGCTTGAAAGAAGGTTAGGGAGTGAGTTACAAACAGCATTGGTAATCAGTCACTCTGGAGCAATCAAGATACTTAAGGAGTGATAAGGAAAAAGGTGAGGAGGATCCAACTCTCCAAAATTTAGAAGCACTTGGATTTCCCTTGTTAGAAGTACCTCGTCGGAAAGGTGGGCATCAATCTAGAAGTAGGCCTTCATCACCACCAAAGGCAGTAAGTTCATTCTCCACAACTTGTCAATTATTAACTTTGCACGGTGTTGTTTCCCCACAAGTTATAAATTTTCCACAATTTTCTTTGCAAAATCAACCGAATATGGCTACACCTTGGGCAGCTGCTACTGGGCCACTCAATTTTGCAATATATCATCCTCTTCCTGCTGGTTCCTGAAAGAGCATACCTAAATTTGCAGGAGATGGGAAAGTTAATATGGATGAACATATAAAAGCATTCTTTGTAGCTATAAATATTTTGGGAGTTAATCATGAAGATGTTGCAGTCTGATTATTTGTTGAAACCCTTACTGAAATGGCTGCAGATTGGTTTTATCACTTAACTGATGGAGCTATCACAAGTTGGAATGCCATGAGGATAGCTTTTGAAAGTCATTTTAAAACTGTTGAAGATGAACATGCTTTTTTGGCTCAATTAACATCAGTAAAGAAACTTCCTTCTATGAGCATGAGAGATTTTGTTGCCAGCTTCAACAAGATTACCAATAGAATTCCAATAGAAGATAGACCCATAGTGGGTAATCTGAAAACATTCTTTATCAGTGCTATGCCTCTTGAAATTAATTTCAAATTAAGAAGATCTAGACCTGCAAATTTAGAGGCGGCTCAGAGGACTGCTGTAGAGTTAGAAGATGACATGATTTCAGCAGGAAGGTGGAAGCATGAAATTCAGAATAGAGCTAGTACTAGTGGAACCACTTCATCAGAAGAAATGATTCAGAAGTTATCTAATGAGATTATTATGTTGAAGAGCCAGCTTCCAAAATTCAATAATTCATATCAAAGAAACTTCTCAAGGAAAACTGGTGATAATAATAACAAACCTTTGCAATTGCTTGGATTACAGCAGAGGTTAGCAATAGAAGCTCCACCTAAAAAAGTGAATGGATGTGTACTTCACTTGACCACTGATCATGATAGTGAAAGTTGTCTGGATGTGATCAGTAGAATGCAATTTTTGACTATTAATGAGCCTAGTTCTCCCCTATCCAGTGATGAGACTAAGACATGCTCAAATGGTGACTCTGAAAATTTATTTTGAGTATGTATCAGACTCAGAGAAGCAGGGAGAATGTTATGCCACCATTAATGGACATACTTATAATGTACTCACTAGAGGACAAAAGGCAAAGGTGGCTGCTGATTCAAAAGATGTTCCAACAAAGCAAAGTCAACCAGCATCTAAAACACAAGGTACTAATCAAGGGGTGGAGACTTTACAATCTAGTAAGGAGTGAAATTCCTTTGACTTTATTCAGTTTTGCAAAGATTCTAAAATTCAGATTTCTGCCATTGATTTTCTTAAATCGCATCCCAATGAGTTGAAAAGATTTATTGAGTATTGTAGAGATGAAAATATAGAATTAAACCATGTTGTAAATTCTGAATTAGAGGATGAAACATTGACTGCAAACCTTTTCAATGAAGTTGAGAATTCTATCCTAGCCACTTCTCCTAGACAAAAACCAGAACCATTTTATGTTTCATTGTTTATCAATGGATGGAAGTTAAGCAATTGTATCATTGATTCTGGAGCTTCGGATAATGTGATGCCATATACAGTGGCTAAAGCTCTAGGCTTAACACTCACTAAAGCCAATGGTAGATGTTACTCCATGGATGCCAAACAAGTGAGTTTGATAGGACAAATCAAAGATATACAAGTTGCATTGGGAGAACACCCAGAAAAGAGAATACTTCTAACCATTCTAGTTGCAGACATTCCGGTTAGTTATGGATTGTTGTTGAGTAGAAGTTTTTGCAGGGATTTAGGTGGAGAAATCAAATTGGACTGGTCCTAGGAAATAATTCCCATTGGTGACAAGAGAGTGAAATTGGAACCCGAGGAGAAAGCTAAATTTACAGTTTAGAAATCAGGCAATCCAAAGGCCCAAATTTTATATCAAGAGTTGGAGTTTGGAAATTATATGTTGTATACAGAAAATGATGCTATGGAAAATGAATTGAAAAAATCAAAATCTGAAAATTCTAGAGAAGAAACACAAATTTGGACATTAGAATTTGATGGTAGTTGCTCATCATCCGGTTCTGGTGCTGGCATTGTTTTAATTTCTCCAACTGGTGAATCAGAGCCTCTAGCATTCAAATTAGAATTTAATAACACTAATAATAGTGCTAAATATGAGGCATTACTTCTTGGCATCATAGCAGCTAAGGAGAGAAACATTAGAATTCTAAAAGCTCAAGGTGATGCAAAGTTGATTGTAAAATAAGTGAGAGGTCAGTATTCAGTGAAGAATCATAAGTTGAAAAATTACCGGAATAGAGTTTGGGATGAAATTGAAATGTTAGATGCATTTTCTATTAATTATGTCCCTAGAGAAATGAATATGAAAGCAGATTCTTTGGCTGTATCAGCATCCTTATTACTTCCTCACCCGGGTTTAAAAATAAGAAATATCAGATTGAAGTCATTTACAGGCCATCAATACCAGACAATATAGAAGACTGGGAAGTTTTTAATGATGATAAAAATCTGCAGTTGTTTTTAGAGAATGCTGAAGGTCTTGATGAAGAAGAAAGAAGTAATAATGATTCTATGGAAAAAGATAAACATGAAAATTCAAAAATTGTACAGTTGAAAACTAATGCAATTCCACCTTATTTTGTGTCTCTAGAAAAGCTCTTTAATCGGCATGATATATATGTAAAGAAGAAAAGAGCAGAGAAAGTGCCAACTACAGGAGAATTTGAAAATATAAACATTGGAACAGAAATGAATCCAAAAATGATAAATATTGGAAAATGTTGTACACTGGAAGAAAGAGAAAGGGCAAAGGAATTGTTTCAAGAATATCAAGGCATCCTCACCTGGAGCTATGAAGATTTAAAGAGTTTCATGAGTGGAAATTTCAAACACATGATTCCTCTGAAACCAGATGCTGTACCTTTCTGACAAAAATAGAGATGTTATAATCCAAAGGTAGCAGATGCCATTTACAGGGAAATTGATAAAATGTTGAAAGCTAGAATTATTTATCCAATACATCATTCTACATGGGTTGCAAACATTGTGCCTGTAAGAAAGAAAAATGGTGAAATTAGAATATGTGTTGACTTCCACAATTTAAACCAAGCTTCTTTGAAAGATAATTATGCATTGCCAAATATGGATCACTTACTACAGATAGTGGCCAGAGTCGAGATGATGTCTATGTTGGACGTCTTTTTCGGGTACAATCAAATTGAAGTGGAAAAGAAGGATCAACACAAAACAACTTTTACAACTCCTTGGGGTACCTTTGCATATCACAGAATGCCATTTGGTTTGATTAATGATGGTGCTACTTTTCAGTGAGGTATGGATGCTTCTTTTGCTGATATGAAGAACAAAATAATTGTGATTTACCTTGATGACTTAACAGTGTTTTCTAAGAAGAGGAAGGATCACATAGATGATTTGAAGAAAGTGCTACAGTGATGCAGGGAGCATGGTATATCTCTAAACCCAAAGAAGTCAGTATTCTGTGTGATGGAAGGAAAACTATTGGGCCATATTGTGTCACAAGAAGGAATAAGGATTGATCCAGAACATGTGAAAGCTATTCAGAGATTAAGCTTGCCTTCAAATAAGACTGTTGTTAAATCTTTCTTTGGCCAAGTTAATTTTCTTAGTAGATTTGTTCCTGATTTTTCAGAGATTACCAAATGTATTGTAGATATGATGAAAGGTAATGCTATTTTCAAATGGAATGAGCAGAGAAAATAAGCTTTCAATGAAATTAAGGAAGCAATTGCTAATGCACTAGTCCTAAGTCATCCGGATTATAAAAAATATTTTATTATGTACTGCTATGCTTCAGAACACACGTTGTCTACAATTTTGATGCAAGAAAATAAAGAAGGAATTCAAGCACCTATAGCATTTATGACTATGCCTTTGAAGGGACATGAATTAAGATATTCTCAATCAGAGAAACATGCATATGCTGTGGTCAAAGCTCTGAAAAATTTCCACTTTTACGTATTGCATTCTCATTCTGTGTTTTTCGTACTTGATATTGCCGTGAAAAGTATCTTAACACAACAAGATGTTGGCTGCAATAATAGAGGTTCATGGGTTGCCAAAACTCAAGAGTATGATATTGAAATTAAGCCTATAAAATTAGTTAGAGGAAATGCATTATGTAAAGCCATAGTAGAGAATTTGGAAGAAGAAGAACCGGCAGCTAATCAACTGGTTTTAAATGTAAGCCTTCAAGATCCTTGGTTTGAAAATATTGCATATTTCTTAACTTATGGAGAATGTCCGGAAGGATTGACAGCCAAACAGAGAAGGGATTTAAAATTAAAAGCTGCTAAATATGTGATTTGGGAAGATAAACTTTACAAGAGATCAATTGATGGCACGTTTTTAAGATTTGTTGATAAGCAACAACAGGAGCAGTTGCTGAAAACTTTTCATGATGAGGCTTGTGGAGGACATTTTTCTTCTTCAGTCATAGCTTTTAAAATTCTGAGGTAATGTTATTACTGGCCTAAAATGTTTAGAGATGCATATCATTGGGTGGCTAAATGTGAAAAGTGTAAAATGTTTTCCGGCAAACCACAGTTAGTAGCACTTCCATTAAAACCAGTTATCATAGATGGTCCATTTCAGTAGTGGGGCCTTGACTTCATTGGTCCAATAAATCTAGCATCTACTGCGGGGCATTCTTATATAATTACAGCTACTGATTACTTCACGAAGTGGGTTGAAGCTAAAGCAACCAAGAAGACCACTTCTGAGGTAGTGTGTGAATTCATAAAGGAGAATATTATGGTAAGGTTTGGAGTTCCTCATAAATTGGTAATGGATAATGCTGCTTAATTTTCATCTATTGAAATTACTAATTTTTGTTTTGAGTATGGTATCTCAGTCAGCCATTCATCTGATTATTTCCCACAATTAAATGGTCAAGCGGAGTCAAGTAATAAGAATTTGATCAATATTGTTAAGAAATTGGTGTTAGAAAATCATAAAAATTGGCACAAAAAGATACATGAAGCACTATGGGCTGATAGAGTGACTCCAAAGAGAGCAATCAGGATATCTCCATTTGAGTTAGTGTATGGAGTTGAGGCAAGCCTTCCATTACCACTGGAGTTGGCAACATGTAAGTTGAGGACAGTCATAGAGGATGATATTTACAAGGATGATTTGGAGAAAAGAATCATGTATTTGAGCAAGCTAGAAGAAGAAAGGGAAAGAATGGTGGATCATATTACTCAACATCAAATGAAGGTGAAGAACTTGTTTGATAAGAAAGCTAGACCCCATAAATTCATGGTTGGAGATCTTGTTTTGCTATGGGATAAGAGGAGAGCTCCCAAAGGGATGCATGGGAAGTTTGAAACATTATGGAAGGGTCCCTATACTATTCACCAGGATTTTGAAAAGAATTCTTTCAAGCTGGCATATCCAAATGGAGGGGTACTTCCCTTGACCTATAATGGTCAAGATCTAAAGCTATGTCAAATGGTTAATTGAAAACAGGTAACCCCTATTCTGTAGTATAGTTTTGGTTTCATTCTTGTGTCTATTTTCTAGTTTAGTTTTCCTGCTTTCTTTAGTTAGTTGTAGCTTCCTTGCTGCTTTGTTTCCCTTGTTCAGTTTTGTTGTGTTGCTGCCCTTTTCATATATGTGCGAAACCAGAGATTCAAGATTTATTGCTTAAACATGGGAATGTTCAAGTCCCCAGTCGGAGCCAGCTGTTGCCCCATTTTTCATCCTATGCCCATGCTGTCAAAATGGAAGGATTTGATGTTATACTCAAGTTTGGTTATGTTTGAGTCTAGGTCTAAGTCTTTCTTAGGTAGGCTTTCTTTGCTAGGTTTCCCTATCATTGCTTTTCCTTCTTTGAATCGGGTGGGTTGTTCTAAAGATCTCTTTAACATTGGGTAGGTTATAGACCCCAACCTGGCAAAGAAAATGGTGCTCTATTGATGATATTTTCAACAAGAAGAATGATTTTTGAGTTTCAGACATTCAAAAGAATTAGGAGAAGAATCTTCATGTGATGAATGTTATGGCAGAATCAGCTAGCTATGATGGAACAGATGCAATGAAGCCAAACTTTATAATGTTAAAGGGCATGTGGATAAGTATTATGGTTATTGACTGTGTATGTTTCAAAGAAGTATTGAAAGTGTAATTCAAGGCGCAACAGAGCTGAGTTCATGCTCATCCCATATATCTTTTATAGTCAATTAAGGTTAATACTTCACATGATTGAGATGCATACCATGATTCTCTAAGTCCTCACGAGCTCACTGCAAAAAATGGCAAGTGATTTGGTTCAAAATGACAAAGTTACAAGTTGGCAGGAATGTAATAATCAAGATTCTTCATCAACGACCCCCGCTGGAATCCACGTGTGCCAATGGTAGAGCAGTCGCATGATCACATAGATTAAAATAATACCATGCGATCATGTGACAACACAAATTAGGCAAGTGAACAATGAACCTACTAGGACCCATGATTGACAATAGTGTGATCCACGTGTGCCAATGGTAGAGCGGTCGCATGATCGCATAGATTAAAATAATACCATGCGATCATGCGACAATGTAAACTTGGGAGGTGACTATGCTGCTGGGACCCATGTATGCTGATGATAGGAGGGACTAAATGGATGGGCCCACTGGAATCCATGTGTGCCAATGGTAAAGCGGTCACATGATCGCATAGATTAAAATAATACCATGCGATCATGCGACAATGTAAGTTTGGGAAGTGATGTGCTCTACTGGGACCTGCATACGTCAACAATGCGTCCACATGTCAGGTGGGACCAAGAATTTCTCCACAGTTGTAAGATGCTCATCGACAGCTCACGCTTTTTCATGATGATGTCACTTTTTCTTTGCGGCAAAATGGGATTGTGACGCATGTCAGTGCATAAATAAAAAAAGGATTTAAAGATTATTGTCTTAGAAATATTCGGCATGTAAGTTGATGAAAGGAGAATGTTGAAAAAGATGAGTTTTTGGTTACTCTGAAGGTGACTGTTAAGTTAGAATAGAGAATTCTTTTATCATGGCATACCAGGGAGAACAGGTGTCGATGAATCCCAAGTCGATGTTATAATCAGATGCTATATCAAGGCAGAGAGAAATGCAATAATATAGGGCTTGCTCGGCATAATGGTTTCATTATATATTTACATGGTGATTAGTCAGAGTTCAATAAACTCGAGATGGAAGCCAGTGTTATTATCTCTGTCATGATGATAACTTCTTAGAAAAATGACACCAGAAAGGAGGTCTAATGCAATGTGAATAATTGGTTTATAGGAGAAGTATCTTGTCAATGCATGTAGATGTAATGTACCATCTTCAAGTTTGAGTTGACTGGTGAGAGTCTGTTCACTTCACCTTCTCAAGGAAAACCATATGCAGAAGTAGATGAAAAGTCATGATCTTTGGGCTTTTCTATTTGTGAATTTGAAAGTGTTCTCTAGTCTTTTCATATTTTTAGAAACTGAATCACTTCCTATTCCCATGAAGATCATACATTGTAATCTCTATATAAACTATGGAAATAGTGAATGAGATCATCGACAAATTTTGGTGTGAAGCTGATTGCAGAGTCAATTAACTTTAGTGCCATTATTTTACTGTCCACTTTAGTCATCTATATTTGATGTTGGTTTCATTGTGTTGAAATGAAGATGAGAAAATAAACAGAGTTTTGTTTTGTTGTTTTCAATTTGGCCAATCAGTAAGATAATCAGAGAATTATAACTGGTTGTGGAATTGCATCAACATCTTCAATTACATTTCATAATTTGCATTTTTCATATTGCTGTGTTGGAAAATTCATAAGATTGTGAAGATCATCGGCATAGCATCTTTACATTGAAACCCTGCCTGAGATTTCACTTGCCTGGGTGAAACTCGGTTTCCTCTATTGTTCTCTAGTTAAGAACATACCTGCAATAGGACTTAGAATTAAAACATAATTCATTGAATATTTTTCACATAGGGAGGTGTACCTCAATTCAGAGGGAAACTAGATATTCTTAGAAACAGTTTCCCAACTGTTGTGTAAAGTTGTTCTTCGTTATAAAATTGGGCAAATAAAAGGAGGATAAGAAGAAGGACAATCTATTTACCAACAAAATAATCATCTTAAACTGTGTTTTCTTAGGTCTAATGCTATTGTCATGATATATTTTTGATTTGGCATGTTTTTACAATGGTGGAAAGAGCTTTAGGAGTCTAAGGAGGGGAAGTATCGAAACAATCTCAGTGTTTAGAGTGGAAGGTACACTTTATTTATTCTTATTCTATGATTATTTGAGAGATAGGTCCTCACTGTCATTGTAGGACAATCACATGACATAATAAAATAAGTATGGATGGTTTAGTTGAGTAGATACAAACCTTAGGATGTGGATTTTGGTGGAGGATATTGTATCAAATGAACAAAAAGATACCCCTAACTATCCTTGATATTGTATCCATGCATTCATGCAATAAAAATAATATAAAATGATGAGATATCAAGGTATTGTGAGAAGTCTTGAAATCCCTACCTCTTAAGTGCCTCCTTGTGAACTACTATTTACTTTTGAACCCTCAAATCTTTATATGGGTAAGAGCACATTTGGAAAATAACACTTTGAAATTTTCATTTAATGGAATCAATAAATCATTGATCTTCACTCTAACCTATAACTAAGACAATTATATATCTACGTGTAGGGTTCTCATATGAGGTGAAAATTGGTTGAATGTGGCATGCATCAATATAACAATGAAACAATTATGGGGGAAGTTAGGAGAATCATTATATTCTTATTTGATGTCTTATGGATTCACAAAAGATGGTCTTGCATTCTATTGGTCATTTGATTAGATAAAACCAAATACAATTTAAAGTAATAAATACATTGTAAGAATAATTGCATCCAACAATTTAGTAGGATAAACAGATTTAGATATTATAATTGTTTAGAATAAAATCAAATTTGATAAACTAGCTTTTGATATGGTCATGTATAAAAACTTAGTTTGATTGGTGTAGCTTAGTCTAGGAATGACCTGGTCACTTGTAATATGTTTTCCTTTCATGTAATTGATTTATAAGGAAAGTTTGAGTTAAAAAGCACAGTAAGGCATAGTAAAAAAGAGGGAACACAACAATCATTTTATTTATTTATCAAGAACCTTAATAGTTCTAGAAAGATTGTAAAACATTAAGTTATCCCTGAGCAGCGCATATGATTTTTTTATGCCTTCATAAAAAATGAAGCTATCCCACATAAAGGACCTCTTGCACTTTGTTAGAATCACAAAACTCTTGACTCACTCAACAACTTAACTCCAAAACTCATTGTTCATTATTCCTTGCAACTATAAAGATAGTCACTACAAAAAACCCAACACAAAGTGTCCCTCCCACACTAAACCTTGAGACACTTACAATATTTCTCCCTTAGACTCCTAGGACACTATCCACAATCCTTCATGTCTATTTGATATATTGAGCTCAACTTTCAAACAAGAGAAACCATATTACCATGCCACTATCCTACTATGATAGTCAAGCACTAAATCTGAGAACAGTCACTATAAAATCCCTTTGAAATGGATCCCTTGCACCCTAACCTATTCCAAAACTTGGGAAAACACCAAACTAGCTTTCCAAACCTCTTCCTCCTCCACACAACTCCCTTGACATACGAAGGACACTCTTTGCAAACTACACTGTCAATGTCCTCTTTGTGACAATTTCTCAGTCATCTCTTGTCTTCAAGCAGGTGTCTCCTATTGCATGGTGCTCTGTAACCTCTAGGATAGTTAGATTACACTTCCTCATCATCATTGTCCAAGATGAGAGGCTTATTGGACATGAGTCTACTAAAGACTTCATATTTTGTCCTCTCGGGTTACCATATTTGAGGGTTTAAAATAGTCTTTACAAAAATGTCAATATCTTTTGAAATACTTAATAAAATGCAATAATTAAAAATCCAAAATAATCTTAAGTCAAACTACTATAACTCCACATCCATATAATTTCAGAATGCTCACGTTTAGATGGAGAAAAATCCTTCTTAAGATGACTGTTATAGGAAAAAACTAGTGAAATGCAGATAAAACATTATCTTTATTGATTCAAAACTTAAAAACTCTCTATCACATGAATGCTTTTTCTTTTATTGGGCTATTACATCATAAATAAGCCTCTCTCAATCCCTTGGAACTGACAACCATGCTTGTAACTGCCCAAAACCTGACTAGAGTCAGTTAGAAATAGTATGCCCCCTAGTTTTAGTAATTACAACGGTATTCAAATGTTGTCATGTTGACAACTAAGTTGTCAACTCGACAACTAGATATATATGACCTTTATTACATTCAAAGTGGTCTTTAAATAACCCCAAAACATAAACCATTTGACAAAACCCTACTTCTACCCCTTAGACCATTACATTAGCCCTTTAGGCCTTATGTGGGAAACATTACATCTTTTTGGCACCTTAGTGCATTTCACAACATTTGGTGGCTCTAATGGTCAAATTACATCATTTGAGACCTTATAGATCATATTACATTAAAAAGTGACCATGAATGGTCTTATTGGTCTTCCCCTCTCCTTGGATCTCCATCAGGGCTTCATGGTGACCCTTGTAGCCATGGTGCTCCTACACTAAGGACCCTTCTAATTGTCCCAAACTAATTCATAAAGGCTTCAAATTTATATCTACATGCACCCCTATCCTTGAGATGTTTCATGCAAGTAAGACACACCTAGAAGTCATCATAAATGATTTTTACCAAGTGTTTCTCTTATTTTCCATCTTTTTTTGGCTACTCTTTCTCTTTTTGTTTTCTGTCTCTAAGCATAATCTAATGTCTTCTTGCTTTATAATGAGTGACTTTATCATGTCTCATATCATGTAACTTAGTTATTATGTCCTCTATTATGACCATTCAATCTGATTTAGCACATTCTATTTTCGTAATTACAAAGGTATCCAAATGTTGTCAAGTTGACAACTTGACAACTAGATATCTATGATCTTTATTACATTCAAAGTGGTCTTTAAATAGCCCCCAAAACATAAACCATGTTACAAAACCCTACTTCTACCCCATATAGACATATTCCCCCAAGTTTTTTAAGGTGTATCCCTCTTATCTATATATTTTCTAAGTGATAGTGAAAAATAATTGAGTAATTGTGCAATATTCCATACCTAAAAGACCATTATGGTTGTCCTATAGACCAATCCCTCCCTTAATTTCATCTACTCCTCTTGGAAAAAGTTTAGAGATTATTTAGGTGTGGAAGCAATATGATTGTGTGAAGATGTATATTGATTGTAGTATTTTATGTATCTTTATCTTTATGAATAGTTATGCACCTACTCATGACCTTTATGTTTGTTATACTCATGTCCTCATGTGACCTAATATGGTCTCTTTCACATGAATATCCTTATAGCTTGAATTATCAAAAGGGAAATTTTATTATTCTAGCTTCTCTTCATCAAACTTACCCTTTGCTTAAACTTTTGGCAATCTTTCTAGTAAGATTGCTATCCAATTTTTATGTACATTCTTCATTACAAAACATAAAACTATCCATTATTTCCTCTTATTAGTTCATCATGGGAATGAAAGCCACCACAAGGAACATGGATGGAGCATGCTTAGAAATGGTATAGATAACTACAGGGCTTATGGAAGTGGAAAATATCTATAGAAATATTATATCATCAATAGATCACCTCCTTCATGAATTTTACAAGCACTAACTAAGCTATTGTCACAATTATAATTTTGTTCAATCACACAAGGATTTCTTGTCTAGTTATTTTAAGGAGGGTTTTTATCTTCAACACACATGAGCCAACAATGAAATAAGATCATTGATAAAACAAAAAACCTACAAAATAATTATATTTATTTGGTAGTCCAATGTTCAGTTTGATCAAGACATAGACAAAGTTTTGCACTTGAGATAACATACCAAACATTAAAATATAGTCTCATTGTTTTATTTGTAATGCTCTTGCTTTGTAATAGTTAAGGTGTAGTTATAGTGCTCTTGCTCTTTAATGATTTGTTCACCTATATTTTAGAGTAGAAGTGTGCAAACTTATGATGTAGGACAAATTTTCAAAGATTAAAATAAATTATGTTGGCATGTTTTAGGGTGTATAAACAAAGTATAAAGATTACCTCAGCCTCAGACCTGGTACTACATCCGCCAATGGATATGTGTATCACATAGCTTGAAGAAAATTTTATGGGTCTATTGTGCTCCAAATGTTTTCTCGACTACTTACCAATGCAACAGATCTACAAGTGAGACCGCTCTAACTCAAAATGTGAGTACGGTGTGATACTCCCATGATGGACTTAACATCAAAATGATTTGGTTTTCACTTTTTCTTTCTTGTATAGCCTGTGGATATCATAATTCTGATGGTCTACTAAATAGACATTGGAATTCCAACTTCATCAGGGATGATTACAAAACAAAACCCAATTTAAAGAAAAAGTGTATCCTCCATGGGTAGTTGCCATTGAAAAATAACACCAAATGTATTAGTGCCATACCATTCAAAGCAATAAGGTCCCTAATATGATTATTAAATTAGACATTAAAAAAGCCTATGATAAAGTGGATTGTAGATTCCTTTGTAAGTGCTTGGAGGCCTTTGGCTTTTCAAAACAATGGATTAATCTAGTTTTTTAATGTATCTCTACGCCTATAATTTCAATATTAGTAAATAGATACCCAGAAGGTTTCTTTGAAATTTATAGAGAATTACGTTAGGGGGATCCTCTATCGCCTTTCCTATTTATTATAAAGGAGGAATCCCTAGAAACATCCTTGAATAGGGAAAGAGAGAAGGAAAGAATAAAGGGGTAAAACATTACTAGTGATTTAGAACCAACTACTTACCAACAATTTGTGGATGACACTATGTTGTATGGGAAGGAAGAAATAGAAGAGGCTAGGAATATCAAGAAAATATTAGTATAATATTCAGAGGCTTCAGGAAATTTTATCAATAGAGATAAGTCAGATATTTTTGACTTTAATATGGAAGCTAATTTAGAAAGTGAAATCTTAAATTTCCTAGGATTCAAGAGAGGAGAATTCCCCAGTAAATACTTAGGTCTCCCATTAGATAGGGGGAAGAAACCTTCGAGTTTATGGAAATGTGTTTTGTCCAAGATGGAGAAATGAGTGGAATCATAGAAAGGGAAATGGCTCTCAACAAATGGGAGGGTAACAATATTGAGATCTATCCTTTCTTCTACTCCTATATATCACATGTCTTGCTTTAATATGCTGATAGAAATAAGGAAGAAACTATCGCATAAATTTATAATGTTCTTTTGGCAAGGGTTGGTAGAAAAATAGGATGGATCTAGTATCCTGGGAAAAGATTTGTAGATCTAGAGAGGATGGGGGGGTGTAAATCTTAAAATCCTAGAAGACTAGAATGTAGCCTTAGGAGTGAAGTTGCTGTGGAAAATGATTAGGAAACTAGAATCAAAATGGGTTAAAATTGTTATTTACAAATATCTAGATGGAAATGATCCACTTAGTATTCTTTTCCATGAGTCACCTCCTAGTGGATCAAGATTATGGATTTTTTTGAAGGAATATAGACCACCTATTAAAGACAAGGTTTCATAGAGTATTGGGGATGGTGGACAAGCTCTTTTTTGGGAGGATTCTTGGGGCGGATACCCAATTCTCCAAACCCTTTTAGGAGAATAGGAATCTATAGATTACCTTAAGGAGAGGGTGGGTATTTACATTAAAGACTATATGGTCATCCTGAGTGGAAATATGGCTTTGGGATGGAATTGGGAGATAGGTAGGAACCCTAATTTATTGACAAATTTTAAAGATAGGCTGTTGGAAATCTTGGAATGTAGGCTAATTTCTCTTAGCTCTAGGAAATATAGGATTGTGTGGATAGGGTCCAAAAAAAGGGAATATAATACTAGAGATGGGTATAAATCCCTTTATAAGATTAATAATCTCTCTAGAACATAGTTACCTATAGATCTATGCTAGAATAAGGATTTCTTACCAAAGGCGGGTGTGTTTGCATGGGTGGCCTTACGATATAGGATAAGAAAGGTTTTTGAAAATGGGATTTCAAGGACCTTCTAGGTGTACTTTATATAGGAAGGAAGTGAAAATAGTGGATCATATTCTTTTGAATTGTGAATAATCAAACAAATGTTGGGTATGGTTATGAAGAAACTCAATTGGAAGTTAGCTCTACCAAATAATATTAGGGACTTATTTTAGTATTGGCCTAGAAATTAGGGGAAGGATCTGTATGGAAATATATGGATTTTTTCTCCCTCCTTACTAATCTAGGAAATATGGAAATAAAGAAATAGGAGAATTTTTAAGGAAGCAGAAATGAAGATAGACCAGATAACCAAAAATTGGAAGCAGTTATTGTTAAAATAGTAAATAGTAGAAATGGTCTTAGAACTAAGGGTTTGAGATTTACTAAGTGGGATGATAAGATTAGAAATAGATGGTCAGGCCTTAAAATTCTCCCCTTGAGTGAACTTTCAAATAAGGAGTTGGATCAACTAAGGAAAGTGTGAGGCCCACCTTCGGCCTACATAGTGATCCTGTTTTATAGATTTTAGCCTATCATTTTGATTATGTTACTTTTAGAGATACTTGGACTCTGTCGACTACTGATATACTATGTTGACTCGTTAGACTTTTCATTTTGATGATTCTGCATATGGGATCCATAGTGTGTGGATTTGGTTTATGTTATTATATGATGTTTTGTGAACCTGATGATCTTGATGATATTTGAATTATGCTATGGAATTTCATTTGAATTATGCAATGTAATTATGAATATTATATGCAATTGAATGATTATTGTTATATCATGCATGTTTAATGTATTGGTTTTCTTCTTTGAATTACTGATGCTGCACTGAGGTATTGCAGGTGGAAGGACCATGGAAAACACATTCGGGGAAATCACATTGAACGTAGGGTAACCAGTTAAACCAAGGCCCCATCTATTAAGAGACCTGAGGCCTCGTTGTTAAGTATTTTTATTCGTAACAGTAATCTGAAATGTATGTGTGTATTAATGTTATGTGTTGTGACATTGGACGTACCTTGTGTGAAATGTTATTTCGTAAAGTGTCACTTGACACTAATGTTAAATGTTATCAAGGTATGTCGAGTGTTGTGTGAGAGCATATTCTAGGAGTTTTAGGGAAATCTTAGCACGCCTTTTTGCCATAGGAACTATAATGTAGTTTCCATTCCCCATTCTCCATCTTTTTCCTAGAAGTGAATTTAGAGGGTTAATAGTGGCTTTAGAAAGTGGTTTTATGCCTTATTAGTTAACCCATTCCATCTACCCATGGGTTAGGGGTATTTTCACCTTTTTAGAAGCCAAAAATTGACTTTATGACCCTTTTAAAATTTCATATTCTATCTTGAGCGAAATTGCAACTTGCTTGATTGAACCTTATTTATGAGGTTAGGTGTGGAAGCCCTATTTAGAGGAATTTTTGGCTAAGGATGATTCATTCACCCATTCTCTATTTTTAGAGAGTTTCCAGAAAGTTAGAGGAGAAAGCTTGAAGCTTGGATTAGGGCTCAACAAAATTCTTCCATAGCTTTGGACTTGAGGTAGGAAATCATGTGCTCTCTCTGTTTTTATGAGTTGTTTGTAATTGTGATCATGTTCTTGGCTTCCCATGGTTGGTCATGGTGAGAGCAAGCTTGCAAATGTATTTTTTTTCATGTAATTGGATTTTGGGTTGTTTACTCTTAGATTCACTCACCCTTGGGAGGGAAGAGAAATCAAGAGGGGGTGTGGGAATGGAGGCAACTCCATGTGTAGAGTCTCCTCCATGTGTGGGGAAAGATGAACTTGGGTGAGTGATTTTCTCCAAGAAACCTTGCATTTAGCCTTTGTGGCAATGGGGGTATAAGGAGGGAAGATTGGCCATGAGAGCCTTGTATGTATTTGAGAAATATGGGTCCATGTGTGGCCTTGTTTTATTATGCAATGGTTATCTCCATGGTTTTGTCTACCCACACCCTACAAAGGAAATTCATGGAAATTCCTTAGTTTTCTTCTTGAGGAAATTTGGGATTTTTACCAATGTTTATAATCTTGTTGTGTTTGTGTGTGTATGATTGTATCTTGTTCATTGTGTTCTCCCCAAGCTCGGGGGTGGCCTCATGAGAGGCCTAGGATGGGAGGTGAGCATCCCATGGTTCCTATCCTTTTTGTTCATGGCAGGTATTGAAGTCAAGATTCAAATGAATGAAGCTTGATGGAGTTCAATTTCTTGGTTATGCTTGTTTGAAGAAACCATCCTTTGATTTTGGAGCATTTTGTTAAACATATATTGTAAGGATATGGGGAAAGTAAACTTGATGTTTGTATTTATCATCCATTGTAAATTGAGTAGCATATGTATTGGAGCAAAGATGTGTAATCACTTGATATGTATTCTCCTTTCCTTACGAAGTTGCAATGGTATTGTTGAAATAGTATGATCAAAGTTATCTCTCTCCCTTGAATGTAAAGAAAGATGATTTATGAGGTGTTCTTGGTTATTCCAAAGAGAAGAAAGTTCCAATTCAATGAAAATATGTTGTGAAGATTATTGTATGCATTTGATTATAGTATTGCAATCAAAAGGAAATTATCTCCTCTGTTAAATCACTTCAATTGATATTGATAATTTGATATTTTAGATGGTTGTAGAAATGAGAGAATATTTTGTATTTGGATTTTTTATGGAAGAGAGAAATTTTATGTTAATCATATGCTATGCACCTAAACAAAACATTCAAAAGAATTAAACCATGTGGGAATGTAGAGAAAACACTATCTTATCAAGATGGTTATATTAAAATGAGCATGTTAGCTTCAAAATGTATCTATATTAGATGATCAAATTAAACTATAATTAACCATGTAGTTAACAATCCTATTAAGACCGTTGGTATCTAAATGTTTATAGAATACAATTGATCTATGATAAAATTTTTATTCATCATACTATGGAAGATGTATTGGAAACAAAAAAAGAAATAACAGTGCAAAAAAAAATAGCACTCTTCAGAAAATTTGAGAGAGCAAAATGCTCTCTGAATTTTGTATGGGATAAAAATCCCATACAAAATCCTTACACAGTCAATAAAAAAATATTAAAACCTGCCACCTTTACTCATAAATCAAATTTTATAATCAGACTTTGACCTCCCCATAACTTATTTACTCCATCTCTTGAAAATGGCGCATGGGAAGAGGCAAGTCTTTAAGAGTAGTTGAGCTTTCACTTTGGCAAATTAAAGAGGTAGCTTATATGTCTACTCATCTTGGGCGCATGGCTGGAAGCACTTTCCTTAGCATTAATGTTTGACAGCAATTTAAACATTGCTAGCTCCTAAAAATCTTAGAATTGGCGCATGTTTTGGTAGGAAGATATTTTGCATATTATAGTTTTAGTCATGGGTTCTAGACACTTTATGAGGTGTCATAAGCTTGCAGCTTTGTCTTTATTTATCCCATGCCTTGCGCAGGTTTTTAGATGACTTTGCCCACCCCAAAACCAGCGCATGATAGGACTTTGTCCTTTCTCATGCCATGTAGTAAGTCTAGCTAGTTAGTAGGGTAGGTTAGTGAGTTAGTGGGATAGTTAGTAGGATAGTAAGTAGTTTTAAGATGTAGTTAAGAATGTTAATTTAGTTTAGGATCTTGTTTTACATAAATTTCAGTTTGTTATTATATTTTTTTTAGCATTGATTTAAATATATGTTTTGAGATTTAAAAAGCCTAGCTTTAGTTATAGTTAGTTAGTATGCTAGTTTTGTGAGTAACTAATGCTTAGTAATAACTAATAAGGTGTTTATTAAACTATGTTTTTATGAGGGGATAGTTATCATTTTAATAGCATGCTAATGAATTTAGCATGTTTATAACATTAAGGGATATAGTAAAAGTATATTAAATAAATTAATAAATATATTAATATATTATAATTATCAAACAACCTACATATAATTTTAATTATAAACCATGGTTATAATTATCTTTAACTAATGATACCTTAAAAAGTATTGATTGGTTAAAAGTACATTGATTAAATGGGTACGTTGTAATTATTAATCGAATTAGTTTATATTCTATCGAAAACGGAGATTGATGTAAACGACTATTTAAATTTATATTCAATATTTTTCACAAGTTGTCAATCTAATCATCATAATCAAATTGGTCTTGTTATTAACAAAATTGGAAAAGGGATTAACCTATTTATCTAATAACGTTAACCATAAACATTCTATTTCTCTTAGGTAACCTAAGTTTGTTAGATTGTCGATCGACGAAATTGATCAACGAACTTCTTATTGAAAATTTCTTCTAGCATCCTTTGGTAAATTTAACAACCTTGTTGGGGTGTGACCACCTGTTTCTTTTGAGATGTTGACATTTACACTTGTCCCGCATCGTAAACGTGGAACTTTTACCCTTCTAAAAAAAAAATTTGTTGGTTGTGTTTTGACCCGAACTTTTGGGCATCACAGAAAGTCTATGTTTGGACGGCACTAATAGAGGGATGACATAAGCTGAATTTTGATGAGGCCTCAAGAGCTAATCTGGGATTTGCAGGAATTAGATACTACATCCATAACTAGGAAAGGAAGTTGATAACTAGAATAAGATTTCCTATAGGAATCACATCCAACAATGTAGCTGAATTCAAAACCCTTTTAAAAGGATTGAAAGTGTGCAAGAATTTTGGTATCAACAGGGTTGAGATTGAAGGAGACTCACTAGTAGTAAATGCTATTAGAAAAGGGGTAACACCAAATTGGTAGCTAGATGGTCTTTTTAATCAGATTATGGGACTCTTAAACCTCTTTAAATACTATATGATTAATCACATCTATTGAGAAGGGAATGGAGTAGCTAAGAAGCTAGCTAATTTAGGAGTGGATGGGGAGAAAATTGGTATTGGATGACCCTTTTAGAAGAAGATGAGGGCAAGGGAAGAAAGTGTAGAATGGAGATGTTGAGGGAAATGGATGTATCTATAGACCTTGTGTCATGGTAGGATAAATAGCCAATCAATATAGGTAGATTCTAGGTAGGTGACTGAAATATGGGATAGAAACTAGTGTCGAGCTATAGCTAGAAGAGGGTAGTGGTGATGGTAAAATTTAAACGGTCTACATTCCTATCACCTCCTCCACCCTAGGGGAACATATGATTGGGTAAGAAGGGAGATTTTAGATGTTAGCACTGGGCCTCCCATAAATTAGATTCTCATTCAAATCCCTCTAATTAATATGCAAAGAGAATATGAGAAGTTTCTAATCTTTCCTAGAGGACTATAGAGAGTTAAGTTAGGAATGGTGGTTCAAGAAGAACCTTATTCCCTTTCAGGAGGGGTAATGTATACTAGTTAAGGAGGGTGGGGGATTAAAATCTTGATTGAGTGGCACTTCAATCCTAGGTTTCAGGGTTTTACAAAGGAGGTAAAGGAAATCAAAGGATGAATGCAATTCATTAGGAACTTAAATTTCATGGTCTCTTGCTGATAGAATCAATAAGAGAGTAGAATTAAAAGAGTATAGTAGGGGCTATTTCAAATTAGGATAATCCTACGTTATCAAATGAGCATAGTAGACTACTATACACTCAAAGGTTAATTTTGATTAGTCCATATATTTACATTTCTATAAATGAATTATTGTACTCCTATATATATATATATATATATATATATCCAGTTTATTAAGGCATTTTGTTATAGATTTAATTATCTTGATACATCTACAATCTTAGATATATACAATCTTTTAACATATATAAATATATATAAACATACATTAACACACACACACACACACACACACACATATATATACATATGTAATTTTAGGTATAATAACATTAATATTTAGAAATTTGGGTATTCATATTTTCACACATATTTTTTACACATTTATTTAGATCATTATTAATTATACTAGGGGTTTTAAAGTAACCCCATTATGATAGCAGTGATGTTTGAATTAATTAGAACCCTCAAAGGATTATCCAATTGGCAAGAATTTTGGATGGCCTTGATGAGGTCATTGTATATAGGATATCATTTGAAATTAATTAAGGCTTAGTACTTCCAAGAGATCCTAAATTATGAGGAGGCATGATAACCAATGTCATTAATCAAGAAAGGATGTTTCACAGGCGTAGAGAAGCTAAAATC